>VZRR01003705.1:216449-271868 GCA_013398015.1 Oreocharis arfaki | reverse complement strand
AAGGCGGAGGTGGGAAAGGGGCTCCCCCCGCCAAGGAGCGGGACGGGGGCCCTGTGCCCGACCCCCGGGTGCCCGTGCGGCGGGGCCGGAGCAGTGGGAGGCGTGACCGCGGCGCGCGTGGAGTGCCCGGCGCCCACCCCGCGGGCTGCGAGGGGTGCCCCGGGTCCCCGCTCGGCCCGGGCTTGGGCTGCCACTCTCCTCCCGAGCCCTTCCCCCTGAGCCGCGGCGTGTGCCGGAGCCCGGCGGCTTCCCAGGCGGTGACTCTGCCAAGTACCACCGCCTTCCCTGCAGGGACGCATCCCATCTCCGCCGTCCTGTGGGAGACTTTCCTCTAGATTTAGATCTGAGCTTTCCCACCAGCGGCTGGAAGAGCTGTCTTGGCCATTTGAAACGTACTGGTTATTCAAAACAATTTAAATATAGCTTGTGTGGTCACTGCTGTGGCCATCTTCCCACAGGAGACCTTTACCTGCACTTGATGTGGAAGATTTTTTTTTTTTTAGTGCCCATGTAGTTACTGGTAGTCACATGAGTTATCCAAGTACTTGATTAACACACTCAGCTGCTCTTTTCCTACCGCGATGGGTTTTTGTAGCTGTAAATAGAAATACCTGCTCTAACAAATGCCCAGCTCTTCCAGTAAGCACACATGTGTTGTAGCAGTGTTTTCTGAAAGGTGTAATCCACTCACAATTAGCCCGTTAAGACCTGTATGATGAGCGATGTCTTATTTTTATGGTTGTGTCTGGGGAGTTTGGAAATGATCACACAACTGTTCTCCAAGAACATTTGTTGGAGCATAGGACAAAATAGGTGAGACAGAGGAGGTTTTGTATTTTCCTGATACTTCTGTAATGCTGAGGTAGAACACAGCTGGAAAGCTGCTTAGCAGTGCTTGAGAGAACAGTGGATGTAAAGAACCTCTGCAGCAAAACACTACCTTGGAGTAATTTAATTAAATGCAAGGGTGTAGGGGAAATCTGCTTTTGGAAATGATTGAGTATCATAAGGGGACAGACATAGAAAATGTTGCAAATGTGCATATGCATGTAAAATGGATACTACTACTCAGAGCAACAGATCTGTTGTAAGCTGTCATGGCATTAAGAGAAAGATTCAGCAGTTTAAGAATTCCATTTGGAAGCAATAGAATTCATGTTATGTCTTGGCAAGAAGTTTAGTTAACAAAATCTGAGTGGCACTGTAAACATTAACTTTCTTTTTCTGTTTTTGCCAGTGGCGGCACCTGACTTGCTGGATCCCAAATCGGCCACTCAGAACTCCAAACCAAGATTATCATTTTCCACCAAGCCTACCGTGCTCGCTTCACGGGAGGAAAGCGATTCGGCCATTAATGTTATGAAATGGAAGACAGTCTCAACAATTTTTCTGGTGGTAGTCGTGTATTTGATAATTGGAGCAACAGTATTTAAAGCCCTGGAGCAGCCTCATGAGACCTCCCAGAGAACCACCATTGTGATTCAGAAGCAGACGTTTGTATCTCAGCATTCCTGTGTGAATGCAACAGAGCTTGATGAACTGATTCAGGTAATCCATACCAAACCCCTTGTCGCCTTGCCTTAGAGGAACAAATTATACATGGCAGTGTAAAGGGGCAAAACCTTTATAAGCAAAGCTCTGTATTGGCTGAGCAATGTAACAAGTGTTAAGACCAGAAGTTGAGCATTTGCATTTTCATGCAAAGCCTCATGGTTGAAAAACTATTGCTATTTTTAGGTCCAGTATGCTTGGTAGATGGTCTTTTCACTGAAGCCTCCCATTATGCTAATTAAATGATTATTCATCAGCAATATATATAATTAATAGTTCACAAAGGATTTGGTATATCGATTGTGCCTTACAGGTTCTGTCAATATTTGAAGTGCCTAATTCTGTGGAAGAAGCTACACCATCCATTGCCTTAAAGGACTCCTAATTTACTGTGATTTTATCAAGCTGGCTTTCCTTCCAGCTGTATGTTTCTTTATATTGATTTTGTTTTAAGTACAGGAAAGTACCATGGACTTCCTACTTTGATCTTAAATGTCAATTTTCTCTGCTTCTTAAAGGCACATCCACAAATGATGTACATTGGTGTGTTCCTATTAACATGACTTTATCCTTGCAGGTCACCTGCCTCAGAACCATAGGAGATATTTATTTGCAGTAGCACAGAACTAGATCTGGAGCCTTATAAATCCCCTTCCAACTTAAATCCCATGTTCTTATGAATATCCAGTGGCACTGGAGGGAATAGCAGAGGGCTGCCAAATAACATCAGCTCTGGGTCTGGGACAATGAAGTGGGAGACTGGAGTGAGCAGTCAAGAGTTGGCAAAGATTGACTCCTTCCCTAACAGTAGCCATGGGGCTGTCTGAGTCTGCAGAGCCCAAGATGGGATAGGGAGATCAGGAGAGGGTGTTGGGCATCCAGACCATGGCGAGCAGGAGCTCTGGAGCATGCCAGATGCATGGGCAGCAAAGATTTCTGGAGGTGTTTTTTGTCAGCAGACATATCTGGGAGTTTAGAAGTTGAATTTACCTCTCTACACTGATCTGCCTTGAGCATCAGCATGGACATGGTTTTTTTTCAGTTTTAAATATAGAGTTCTGATGTGCTGAGTTATTTTTATGGTACACTACTTAGGAATTTTAAAGGTAAGGTGGGAAAATGTCTTGTATTTTGTGATTTCTCCCCTGCCTCGCTGCTAAAATGTGTTCCAAAACTGCTACCCTTTATATGCCTGTCAGACAGTTCCTGTCTCCATAAGTCTCAACCAGGCATGCCTGAGGAGATGCTGCTGATGGTGATTTAGATGCTGTGTAATAACTGTGCTCCAGTGGTTTGACCAGCAGAATGTGAGATAATCTTTCAGAGAAATATACAAGCACATTCTGATGAAAAATAACTTGTGTAGCTACTATAAATATCCTCCTATGAAATTTTTAGGTCAGATACTGTACTTGTGAAGATAAAAAAAGAAATTTTTGAAGCCATATTATCTTACATCATCTGTGAGATGGACCTTAAGGCAAAAACTGTTGAAGTTTGCTCTGGAGTACTTAGATATTTTAGCATTTATGATTCTCTGCCCAGAAGCACAGATTGATAATAAAAAACCACTTAATCAGCATTCAACGCCCATTTGATGTTCTGTGTAAAATAAATGAGTTTCAGTACAATCATCAGAGCACAGATAACCATACCAGCATTAGCTTCCATCTCCTCTAATGATCTTGCCACGACCAGAAAAACACAGGCGTGTGAACCACGGGGAGGTGACACAGCCTCCCACAGCACGCGGATGAGAGAGAATTGTGGGAAGAGTTTGCTGTGTGTGCTGTTGGGGTAAATGGAAAACTTAATTTGCCCATGTTTCCTTCTCCTTCTCTGTCAAGAGCACCACGACTACCAGTGGAGGTAGGAATGTGCTGTTACACTCCTTTTATAGGAGCAGAGCTGGGGCGCAGGGAGCCCATCTGGGTGCCTTTCTTCATGCAGAGTTAAGTGTTAGTGAATGACATCAAGTTGTTCAAGGGTTGGGAAATTCTGCTTGCCCAAAGTAAAATGGGAAAGCAATGGTAAAAGAGAGCCTCAAATTCATTTTTCCAGGTCTAGGCTGCTATCTTACGCATGGGGTCATATTCCTTCCCTAGTTGCTGCTTTGTCACAGAAACTGAATTAGTGAAATACAATTTGTCTCTCTGGGATTATGTCTGACTGCTATTACAATATAATGCAGTGTTTCTTCAGTTTTCGTTGGATGTCTGTACGAATAAAAATAAATAGTGCATGCAAGGAAAAAGTAAATGTTATTTAAGAATTCACTGAAAGCTATAAAACTGAAAATTAATAGGTACTAGAGTAGAAGGGAGTTGGAATGATTGGTTTGTGTGAAGAAAATTACAGAGCTTACAAACTGTAATGTCTTCTTTAATCAAGTATTTACCTTGAGTCAAACTATAATGAAATTCATTACAACTTTTTTTTTAACTTATTGTTCTGGGAATCCAGAAACTATTTTGGCTCTTCCTTGCTAGTCATTGCTCAAGGTGCTTGTCATGTCAGGCTTTTTCAATCTTCACAAACTTCTGCTCTGCAATTTAATCCTTACTCTGAAGCAGGCTTGACTACCCCAAGACTGTCCACTGGCAGTACAATATGTTGTAGCTTATTCGGGTGAGCGCATTAGAGAGACTACTTGGAGAGCAAAAATTCAGCTATAAAAAAGTACAAGTGGAATGACAGTCCAGTTTGCCAGCACCCAGGAGCCATGGAGTTTGTAGCACCTTCACTAAAATCTTCCTTTTGTCGCAAAGCTGATTAAAACAGTGTTGTGTGTTTCTATAAATACC
The DNA here is from genome assembly GCA_013398015.1 of Oreocharis arfaki. Taxonomy (NCBI): domain Eukaryota; kingdom Metazoa; phylum Chordata; class Aves; order Passeriformes; family Paramythiidae; genus Oreocharis; species Oreocharis arfaki. The sequence continues at coordinate 267,513 of VZRR01003705.1, read as the reverse complement.
TACAGGATAGGGATTTTTCACTTCCTGTCCTCTCCATCCTTATTTTATCTCACCAAACCCCAAAACCTCTCCTGGTACAACAATGTATACTGTTGCCAGCTTTTCAGCAGGCACAGGTTTATTCCCTGGGTTTTGAATTCCTGAAACTTCGTATTGTCACATTGATCGTGTGGCTCCTCTGGGTGTACTAGGTGAGAATTATACTTTTATAGACATCATACATTTTATATAGATGTAAAATATGGGGCAGCAGAGAGATGCTATGCAGCCTAGAAAATGTGCAAAGTCAATGAAATGGAGTGCTTTGAGGATGGCACTGAGGTAGATTCAGCTGCCTCAGAAAAAGGACCTGTGTTTTCCTCATAACTTTTCAGCCCAGTCCAGCAGTGTTGTGCCTGTGCTGACAAAAAAAAAGGACATGGTCTTCATGACCTCTTCTGTCTCTGACTTTGCTGGTCCACTGTTGCAAATCTCTTTCAGCCTATAGCACTTCAGTTACTTATTGCCTCACTGTAGCAGAATATACCTGCAATGAACAACAGCAAGGCCTGACCCCGGGAGGTATATCCAGGTACATAATTCCTTTGATATTTTGTGAGCACTTCCATTTAGTACCATATTAAAAATGTTCAGAAGTCATGCAGAGAATATCTATGCACCCAAGAGACCAGTTTTTCCAGGCAATTTCAGCTCCTTTTGCTGTAGCCTGAAGCCAGCATTAACAACAGCATTAAGTGGATCACTGGATGCTGTCCCCAGTGGTGCTGAGGTGGGCAGTGCACAGCACTCAGTGGTGGTAAATCTAAATTTACAACTAGAGAAATATCCCAGGAGGGAGGCTTGTGAAAGTACAAACACTACCTGGGTGAGTAATGAGAATACAACAGAGCAGCAAGCTGTGCATGGTCTGATGTTAAACTTCACCTTTTAAAAGTTTCAGTTGGAAGGCCTTGCAAGGATCTCACTTATTAACAGATGAGAAAGCCTTGATTTGGTAAAGGTTATGTGTGATCTAATATGTTATAAAGCTGCAGAAAGGAATGTGGCCAGGTTCTCTCCTACTATTTCTTCTTTTGGAAGAAGAACACTCTACAATTCATCAAGAATGGTGTTTTGGTTTCTCTGTGCTTGCTCTAACTTGGCCCTGCCATGCAATGCAAAGTAACTGTCAGCTGACAGAATAAAAGAGTAAACGTAGTTCAGACTGTGTGGATTTAATGTATATGTGACAAAATATATAAACCTGATCTTCATTTACACTAAGGATTTTGTCTGTCTTGTGTCCAACAGTTTTTCCCTCTCTGCTGAGCTTTTTGTTGGTAGAAGCTGATAGAAACCTGGGAGAAATCCAGCTATACACACAAATAACAATGAGCATTAAAGAATGAAATAATTCTCTAACTGGAGAACTTGCATCTAATTATTTCAATCTAATTCTAATTTTCTTTTAGTTTGTTGACTGTTTCCTATAGAAAGCTTGCCACTAAGCATTTAAAATGTCAGAGTCATCTTCCAAACTCAGATGCACAAAATGTATTGCCAAGAACCTAATAAAATTTCCTGCTGTATTTATGCACCTGCCCATGGTAGCAAATATAGAGGGACCTTAGGTTACACTGCTGATGTTCAGGTGGCACTCATGTCCTCATGCAGCCACGAGATATTTGTGTCTTCCTTCCTGATATCTCCTGGGGTTGTCTCTGGGAACAGGTGAGCCTGACTGAATTCAATATTCAGCAACATCATAAAATTGTCATTACTGTTGTTTCATTCACCTCATTCCCTCTATAGGATCCTGAAGATCCTATGGAGGAAATAAGGTGCATGAAAAAACAGTGAATTTTCTTTCTCCTTGCCCAGAACTCATGTTGTTCCTAGGACATAAGGATGTGGCCAATATTTCGTGTTGTGGGATGTCTTGGCAATGAGAAGCAGTGGTTTGTCTCCCTGCCAAAGAAAAAACTGATTAAAAAAAAAGAAAGAGTTTTTTATGTAAATACCACCTAATTATATATTGCTCAGTAGTTATTTGTTTATGTTGACCTTTTAAAACCAAAATGGGAAAAAAAATTCCTTTTAATGTCCAAGGAAGTTTTTTAATGCATTATTTTTGAATACAAAAAAGGGAAATAAGAAAAATTAAAGTTATATTATTTAAAAATCTAGAATATCCCAGCAAGCTTGTGTGCATTATTATAGTTATCTTAGTGAGTTAATCCTGAAAATTAATAAAGAGTTTTCAAGTAAAGGTACAATGGAACATAAGTTAATAATAGAACATAGTTAATTTCCTGTTCCTTTAGCAGAAAGATCCTTCAAATATATTTGAAAACCTAACAAGTGAAAAAAATACTATTACACTAAACAGCACAATCTTTTAATGTGTTCCAAGTGCTCTGTGTGGTAAATCTTGTCTTATACAGCTTTCATTTTGAAATCTGAACAAGTTTTCAGGGTGCTGCACCAAGCTGTCTCAGCAATAATACTTCTGTAGCGTTTTTAAATCCAGCCCCTTTCAGGGTACATGGCTTCTTTTGAAAACTGAATGCCCACAAAAATGTGCTAGCATTTAAAATAAACAAACAAGCCAAAAGAATTAATGAGCCACCAGGATCAGCTGAATTGACTTGGATCCCACAAGTTGATCTCCTTGGGTTCTGTGTGGGCTTGTGGCTAACGTGGGGAGAACAGCTCTCCGTGCAGGGGTCCACAGTCGTGTGCCAGTCCTGTTTTCATCTCACATTTGTGTCAGCTGCATTGCCCCTTTTCTTTCCATTCATCTCTCAGATCATGAATGAGACCAAAATGGGGATTTTTTTTTTAATCTCCCTTGAGGACAAATGCTTTTTTTTCTCTCTTTATCTCTCTCTTGAGGGAAGCCTGACATAATTATGAATGACATGGGAGCAGTGTTCCTTTCTTCAAACTGGCACCACCAGAAAGTCATCATGGCTTCTTATGTGACTGATTTCTTGTAAAAATATTTAACTTTAAAATACGCATTTTCTGCAGCTTCATTTTTATATTTGAAGGTAGGTAGCTACATTAAGTTGCACCTCCAAAAGTAGCTGATTTTGCCTCTTTCATAGGCTTCTTTACAGCCTCTATAAAATTATTTTGGAAGAAAAAACAATTTTCAGGAATATACTGTTTAATTTCAACCAGATATGCTCCTTGAGGCCTGATTATGTAGAAAACTGTTGAAATAAATAAGTGTAAATCCTTTCTCCTCCAGAGATTAGGAGGTATTTGAGTTTGCTGTTTGATTTTTGTAGCTAGTAAAACACAGAGATGAAAAGATCTTGTTTTCAGACAAATCTAAAATTTATTTATACAAGATTAAGATTTATTAGCTAAACCTATTAAGCTCAAATCAAATTTTATTAATTCTTTGAATCACAACATTTGCAGACATTTTCAGTCCTGTGAGCTGTAGCTTATGGGTTCTCTAAACAGGAACTTTTTGGGGTAGTTTGAATGTACCAGTTTAAACCTCAAATATTTAGTCTCTCCTTTTGCAATTCCTTCCAGACTCTCCAAAAGAAAGCAGGAACCATCCCATGTCAGGGTCCTAGCCTGGAAGCAGCATTTATGTTCTTAAAGCCTCAAAAACATTGATAGACCATCACAGAAGAAATTGAGGCTGCGGTATATTTTATTTATTTATCTGAGGATCCAAATTGCATCAGTTTTTTAATGTGCCATCTGCATTTCAGTTATGAAGCTTTTGACAAATTTCAAATACCAGTAGCAGCACTGCCTGCTGATGGTGTTTTCAAGGCAATGAAAAAGGAAATGAAGGGCTTTCAAAGCATGAGGCACAGGAACTGTAGCTGGAGTTGCTGGCCTGTGAACGTGTCTGTCCTTAGTACGGTGTCTGCCCATGAGAGCACTTGGATGATGTACTCTTAGCTCTGAGTGTCCTGGCAGTCCTAACTCACATGGTAACAACCTGTGTCTCTTCTCCTCATGCTGTGTCTGTGTCTCCTTTCTGCTTCACTCTGGTCAGAAATAAATGTTCAAATGCAGTTGTTTCCTGCCACAATCCCCCCAATTCTACCTGAATCCCCAGATCAGAGAAATATTTATTAAATGAAAGATCTCTGTGAAAGACCTTTGATCACACCCTTACCCAGACCTGTCCTCCACACAGACACCAGCCTGCTGTGGTTGGGTCTGGATGGGTTGCAGAAGCCCCTGGGTTGTGTGTACTCCTTGCTCAGGTTCCTGCTGTTCTCCCTCTTCTGGTTCTGTTCTCAGCTCCTGGAAGGAAGGGTTTTTTCGCCAAACTTTCTCTTGCCTGGGAGCATTTCCTCCAGGGACAGGACAGCTCTCTTTTCTGTAGTAATTTCCTACACAGTGGTTAAAACAAAAGGATTTTTTTAAAGCTGTTTTTATCCTTCATGAGCATTATTTGGGGGGAGAATAGTAAACAAATTGTAACTGCCCTAGTCACTTCTTTGTTCAAGCAGATTGGTCTTGAACTTTTTTTGCTGCTTCCGGTGTTGAGACCCATAAAGATTACATTTCCTTCAGATGAGGAGTTTTATAGGACCTAGAACTTAGCTTAGCCTGATTGCATCTGAATGCCAGCTTTTGTCTTAGAAAGGGTGGCAGATATGACTCATTAGTAAGTCAGTTCTGCTGAACAGCTGTTTGCATAATTTTTCCAGTCTGTAATCTCAAGAAGCAAGGAAAAGCCTTCTTCCCTGAACGTGTATGTGTTTATACATGTGTTTGTATGTGTATGTACACACAGAGAATTTATATACCTAGAAACCCATGGGGTTTGTAATGCATATTTAGAAATAGGAATGTTTTTCCCTATGTTTCTGCATGTTTTTGGTTTGAGTAGTTGTGAAAGTGGGTGAAAAGAGTCCTTCAGTTCTTCAGCATGTGGGGTACTAGTCTCCAGTGTAGAGTACACTCATATGTTATAAAAACCAAAAAGAAAGAACAAGGAATCACAGAACTATAATACAAATATTATTGCAATCTCTTTCAACATCAAGGCCCAAAACTGTGTGTTTTGAGGCTGGAGAGTTGTTTGCTAAGTGTTAAAAGCATCCCGGTGTGCCTTTGAACTGAGAACTAGGATTTCCATTCTTTGTAAACCAAAGCTGAAATAAAAACACAGGACTTGAGCAGTAGCTGGGCCATATGAGATGTATCTTTATACTGTAAAAGGAGAGTGCCCTTGTCAAATGGCAGCAGAACTATGGCAGTGAAGGAAGAAATCCAGGCTAAAAAGTGGTTTTCAGAAGCTTTGAGGCACATCTGACTTTTTGACATCCCTTGTTAAGTGACTGCCAGGAAGCACAAGCTAGCTCCTGACAAGCTGGGTAACAAAAGAAAGCACGCTCTGGATTTTATCAGAAGCATAATTTGAGGTGCTTCTATTTTAATCTTTCGGTAGAAGAGCTGAGAGTAATGAACTGTTGTGTTACATCATTTCATAGAAGTGAAGTGACTGGAAGATGGTACAAAAACATGTATTCAGAGCCTGGTGTGGAACAAGGAGATGAGCATTGGAGTGACTGGTTTGACACTTACTTACTTCTGCCTGATTTCCGTGTGAGACAACAGTTGGCTACCAGAGGCCACCCTTCACACTTTATAGCCTCCGCTTATTTTCCTGAGTCTCTGCAGACCCACTTAGTGGATGTAGCTCTCTGGCCAGCAGGTTGGCTTTTGTCAGCCAATGCCATAGACTCCTTGCAGGGTCAGAGCACCAGAGGATGAAATCCCTGACCTAGAATTGTCTTCTGTTCTCAGAAAACGACTATGCTGTTTGAAAGACTGTTTTGTCTCTTGTTTCGATGGAAGAAAAGTCACAATATTCTATGTCTTGATCTGCAAGCAAAGTTCAGCATGGCCTCTACAGAGAGATGCCTGCATGAACACAGGAATAACACAAAACTGCACAATATATTAACCAGAAAGTGTTTCTAAAGTATACAGGAAATGAAAAATTGACATTTAATTAAAATGTGATTTGTGCTATCACTCTCCTTTTCCCAGTGTTCTGATTTCAAGTAAAAAGTGTGTGGTGTCAAAACAATGTTTATGTGCTTTTAGAGGTCTGGTCAAGCCTGGCCTGTCCACTCTGGGCTCAGTCATCTCTGCCTCTTTTCTCTGATACTCTACTAAAACTTGTTCCCAAATGTATCTGCAAAGCCAAGTAGTTGGGATGTGGGGCTGTAGTGAAAGTGAGGACTTGATCTCAGACAAGCTTCATGTCTATCCTAAGATATAGTACAGAGGCAGCCTAAGAATTCACCTAACTCAAAAAATGGGAATTTTCTAAAATTTTTAAATGTTTCAAAATTTTATCTCAATTCTCTTCACTATCAGAAAAAAAGGCCTGATTTTTTTCATCATTATAAAGATAATTAAAGAAGAAAAACATATTATTATATGTGTAACCATATACTATTATTTTTAAAATCATTGTGCATAGAGGCCTTGATTGGGTGCCATGTTCTGGGTGACCCACCCTCTGCTCAGTCCTCAGTCACCTCATACGAAAAAAGTACTAGGCAGAGCTCTGGAAGAAGGTCAGGCAAGTGAAATAATCTGCATAATTTAAGAATTTAATCTGTCCACATCCTTGTTCTAATGCTGACTGGTTCTGCAGTTTTGAAGCAAACTGATTTTTAAACAAATTTATTTTGTACATGGAATAAAAAACTAGAAAAATTGCCACTGAGGAGGTCAGTTAATTTTAATATTGTAAAATAATTTTCATAAATCAAGAAGTTCCCATGTTAACATCACACAAAGTGTTTAAAGGATGCCACATATGATGACTGTACAGATTATATAGATGATTATATTTAATGATTATATATTTCATGATTCTGCTTTTAGATTCAAAATTCACAGAGTTACTGGCACTACTGTGTCAGTTAGAATAAGCCAAAGGTCTCAAGCGACAGAAGGAATTAAGAGATGGAGGGAGGGAGGGAAGGAAGGAAGGAGGGAAGGAAGGAAGGAAGGAAGGAACGAAGGAACGAAGGAACGAAGGAACGAAGGAACGAAGGAACGAAGGAACGAAGGAACGAAGGAACGAAGGAACGAAGGAACGAAGGAACGAAGGAACGAAGGAACGAAGGAACGAAGGAACGAAGGAACGAAGGAACGAAGGAACGAAGGAACGAAGGAACGAAGGAACGAAGGAACGAAGGAACGAAGGAAGGGAAGATGTCAAACTCATGACAAATGAAGTTTGCTGTAGGAGTAAGGCATCAGTCAGAAAAAGAGGCTGAAGACCAAGAATTAAGGTGGCAGAGAACTGAATGTGACAGTTCTGACAGTGAATAATAAGCCTGTTACTTGAAGGCTAAGGTTGAGATCCTGGCCCTCAGTGAAGTTAGTGGAGCCTGGGTTTTTATTCCAGGCTAGAGAAGCATTAATATCCAATTTCCAGGTAAGTTTGTGTGATAGGCATAAGGCAAGATGATGCTACCCTGAAATTAGTGCCCTGAAATGTACAAGTGTTATTTTCTTCTAAATTTTTTCTTGGGAATAGTCTTAGATAAGGATCTTCTTATGATTGCTGACCACACCAAGAAGAAAAGTCATCCTGGGATCCAAAGAACCGAAAATGCAGTCACCCTTCCTGAAAAATCTGCAGGCAACATTTGAAGACTTAGTGAGACAGCAGTACTGACCTCAGTAAATGAATAACCTTACCCACCTGTCACCCTTGTTAGTCAGGAAGTCTCTTATAGATGACTATGAAGGAATAAAATGCAGCATCTTTGTTGGTATCTAAGTCTGGCTTCTCCCAAATATGGTCACAGCCCAGGAGAAAACGTAACGTTGTGTGTTTGGAAACAGCAGCCCAGTGATGATGAAGGCATCAGCTAGCCCTTTATGACTAAAACTATGCTTAAAACAATCCATAAATTTAGAAATGTGAATCAGTAAATGTACAAAGAAAGTCAATGAGAAATACTGGCAAATAAAAGGCACCAACTTACATGTGATATACAACAGAGTTTTTTAAAAAGATGGATGTATTATTTAATAAGATAGGGTCTTCAACTTGGAAAGAAAGAGGAAGCTGAGGGGTCTGTAAGATCATTAATTTCTTGAAAGAGAAAAATTAAAAATTGCTGTTCAAGTGTTCCTCGTAACAGAAGAACTTACAAAATTATTTTGAAGCACATACAAACTCTCAAAAGGGAAATGCTTTTTAAATGATCCACAAGTAATTTGCAGATCTTACTGCCACAGAATGGCTTGGCTCCCAAAATACGAGTGTGCTCCAAAAGTAGTTAGATAAATTAATGGTAAAGCAATTCACCCAAGCCAATCTGAACACCATGATGCAGATGCGGCCTCCTACTCAGAAAGTCCCTAAAAGTGTGCGTAGTCAGAACTTAGGAGGCTGTACGAAAAGGAAGCATCTCTGAAAGCAGCCCTGATTATTTTCCTGATTAGCAGTTGGATAAAATCAGAGACATAATAATAGTGGATAATTGTCTTTTGTAGCCATCTGTTGTGCTTTGGGCAGTTTTGGGTTAAGTTGTATTATTTTTTTTTTCCTGGAAAAATATAGGTATGGTAGATGAAGTCAGGAAATGCGTAGCTGATCTTTGAGCAGTTTAGATTGGAACACCCTTCATATAAAAGGCCTTGAGGTACATATGGCTTCAAAAACGTGCAGTCATGATAAAAGCTCTGAAAACATTTTACATCTGGATATGTATAAAACTTGGTCTCGCTAGACTGTCTAAACAGGTGCATTGCTCTGGGTAGTGCCTTCACCCAGTACAAGGAACTGTAATGAAACAGGAGTGGTTCCAAAAAATTTCATTGATCTAGTGCTATATCATATGATGTCCTCACTGGAGAGAGAGCCTGTTCCCGTGTGCACGTACCAGGACTTGCGATGGCATTTCTCAGTCCCCTGAAATGTGACAGCACTCAGGCTGTGCTCAGCACACTCTGTATAACGCAGCACACTGGGCTTTGTAAATCAAAGGAATATCTGCGTTGTGTAAATTACAAAATCAATTCAACAGAGGGTTTTTACATGCTCCTTAGTCTGATGTGTGCCTTCCTACCCTGATGGAAACACCTGTCAGTATCAGTGCTGCTGTATTTGCTCCTGCCAAGTTGTACATCATGTACAAACGCAGGAGAAGATTCATCCTTCCAACACAAAGGAAAATTAAACTCTCTTCCCCCTCACTTTCCCCACCCTTTCTCCTTTCTCAGTAGGATTGAAAACTCCACTTCTTTGATGTCTGCCTTTCTGAAATTAAAAAAAAAAAAAAAATTCAAAAAGAAGTCATAATGAAAGCAGTTAAAAGCCTGTGTAAAGATACCCCAGCTGGCTTTCTGGTGACAGCTCTGGATGATGGAAACAGTTTAGGTTTGGCAGCAAGATCCCTGTGGCTGCAGAGGTGCAGCAGTGGACTTCAAAATGGTTACTTTGTGCATCTGAGCTTTGAAAATGGCAAACTGGAAATGCTGGATTTAAGTTGGATTTAATGTTGAATTTAAGTCCCACAATAAAAGATGGATGTCCTATTTAATCCAGCATTGTTACTTCATGATCTCTGTCCAGATCAAGTGACTTCTGCAGGCACTGTTTAGTAACACAAATGTTTTAATTTCCAAATTACCGATGTATTTCGGGACTGAAAAATTATTATTACTGTACACGACTGTTCCTCTGCAACAGACTGCCCAAGTAGATGATTCTGGTCTGTCGTATCACTGAATTTATTTATGTACCTAATGATTGTTGGACATCTTGCCAAGCAGGAACCACTAGTTAGTTAAAATGCTCATTTTCATTTTGTGGCATTGCTTCCTCTGTTGTTCTATTGTTAGACACAAAGAATTTTTATAAGAATCATGATTAGAAATAAATCTTGTTTTAAAGTTTCAGCATGAAATGAATACTTAAATTTTTTGAAATATTTATCACAGGTCTAAAAATACTTTTTCCTGATGTGTACTCTTTAACTCAAATACCAATATATATCTGCAATTGTGATGTAACAAAACAGGAACATGTTTTGTGATAAGAATTTACAGGAGGTGACACTGCTGAAAGAGGAAACCCTTCATATTTCTTGAGACTATGAAAATGTCACTAGTGGCATGCTTGTTGATTTTAATGTCTAGAACTGAATTTTTCAAGAACAATATTTCTGAAATACGTAGTTGTATGGAGATATGTGTTTGACATTTGACTGAATTTTTTGTTGCTATAGTGAAAGTTTTATAATTGTATGTGTAATTGTTTTAATTATTGTGTTATCTGTTATACAAAAGTGTTTTCTTTAATTGGAATTACTTAGATACAGAAGAGTGCGTGGGCATTTTTTCTTGATGTTTTAAAATGACTGTTTTTAACCAGTCCATTTGCTTGCCTAACAAAACACAGGAACACTGTGGGAATAAATTTTGTCTAATGCATGTTTTTCTTCACCAAATACTTGCAGCAGTAAAAATAATTGTGTTTGCCTTCTAACTAAGACAATAATATAGCAGATATTGTGGATTTTGTGTTCTCCCTAATGGTCTGGACTTTACAGCTCTTCTGAATTGCCTGGAGTGGCTGCTGAAGAATAAATTGTAGCCTGACTGAGTGATAAAGCTGGAGCAAAACAACACAGATCCTTTTCTGGTTTAGTGCTTGGATCAAATAAGTGATTTAATCAATTTACTGTGTAATGTATATGAATACAATTGTTTCATGAATATTGACAAAAATCTTTTTACACTTGCAGCAAGTAGTGGCAGCAATAAATGCAGGAATCATACCTTTAGGAAACACATCTGCTCAGATCAGTCACTGGGACTTGGGAAGTTCCTTCTTCTTTGCTGGCACTGTTATTACCACCATAGGTAGGACATAGCTTATTATGTTTTTATAGTCAATGAGCTGAAACTCTTTTGATTTCCAGTGTGTGCATATATTTGTTAATGGTAAATCTTCCAAATCTTCTGTTTTAAGTAGAAAGTTAGTTTCTAGCTGCAGGGGCAGAAATAATAACTGTCTGTAAGAAGCCCTAGCTGAGTGATTTTTCTATGGAAAAAAAATGTTGCTGTGTATTTCTGTCAGGTAACTGGAAGAGGTTGTAGAAATATTTTCAGGGGGGAATTTGGTCAACTGTACAGTCACAGGTGTTAAATAGGGCATGATTTAAAGCACATGTGCGTTAAACCTTGGCTGAGATGTATGGAATTTAAAGTCTGTGTTCTCCCATTCAATACTGTTATTTTATCTAAATTTTGAAAGAGTCACTGCCCTCTGAGCAGGTATAAAAAGAAGCAGCATTTGGTATTTCAGTTTCTTCCCTTTGACTACAATACTGTACACATGATATGCAGTTAAAAAATGTGATAAAGCTCATGGCGCACAAAGGGGCATTCACAAAGATGGATGGAAATCTGAAGAAGAAATCATACCAAAAAAATTAAGATATGCATTATGAGAGTAATGTATAAGGAATTGCAGCATCATTGCAATAACTACCACTACATAATATTTATATGCATGTTGTGATGGAAGAGGATGTTCTTTTCAAGTGTTGTCTGTACCTTTTTTCTTCTGTTATATAGAAGTGCATAAGCAGCGTATTTTTGTGTGTTTGAGTATACACATGTCTATATGTATCTGTATAAATATTGTGCCTGTGGAATGTTTTTCCATGTCTAGAGTAACTGAAACACAGGTTTAGTGAAAACAACCAGTGAAACTCTTACCTCCTTGATTTGTAGAAAACTTACTGATTTTGTAGTAGTAGGTCATCACGGTGATAAAAAAGCAAGTATTGAAAATCTGGTTAAAATTAAAGATTATAACCAAAAGAAGCAAGAACTCTGAAAGGATAGTTTTGTGATCAGTGTTGTGTTATCCTCTTTGGACAGCACCAAACTTTATGTTGTAAGCATCCATGGTCCTGTAGAAAGTGCGTAATAGCACATAAAAATAAACTTCCCGAAAAAGATAAAAGTTAACAAGTGAAAAGCGTTCAAGGAATTAAAAGTTCAAAAATTATTTTTTGAACAAAATGGAACATTTTGTCTCACCATCTTTTTTCCTAGTAAAACTAAGGCTTTTCTAAATGAAAACGTTTTCTGATTTAATTTATCACCCTGATTCTGCCAAAACATGTGTGAGTCCAGCTTAGAAGAGAGCAGGGGATCTGCAAAGGCATCCAGGCCTCTGATCTGCTGTTCCCAAGAGGCAAGATAACCCAATAGGAAATACATTTGAAAATTAGTATTTTAGGTCATTTCTGCAAACCAGAGTTGTCAGAAGCAGGTCAAACTAGGCAACAGTAAATGTTTGTTTCGGGTTTTGTGATAGCAACCTGAGGAAAAAATGGGTGAAAAAAGGTCTTTCATAAAATATTTTGGGTTTGAAGTGACTGAGTTTCTTTCACCAGGGACCCTTTCTGATGGGAAGCTCCCAGTCAGTTGCACTGTTGAGCTTTTCTCAGGATCCGAGGACAGCAAGTTTATATGAAAGCTGTAGTGTGGTTGGCATTGTGTCAATGCTGTGAACCACCTCTCCCGTGGTTCACAGGGCTTGTGGTGCGACAGAAGGTGGTGCTGTGCTGAAAAGCACTTGGAAAAGCAAATTACCTGGGAAAATGGTGGCGAGCAGAACAGCTGGGTGTGCTTCCCCTTATTCTTTGTGTTATTATGTGCCAGCAAGTGAGTTTGTGTTCAGAACAGTACCTTTTCGTATATGAGTAACTTTTTGTAAGTGAAGGCATTTCTTCCAGTTAGTGGACATATGGTAATAATAATTCTATTTCTCAAGAGAGTCAAAATGTGGCTTATGAGCATCTCCAGAGAGTTGCCATAGGTTTCAGGCAAATGCTACAGATATTCTCTGTGAACAAAGACAGGACCTTATAAATTCAAAGAACAACTTTACAGAAATAATTTGCAAATGAGGTGTGATAAATATGAATAAAATTTGTAAATATTGTGTCCTTTAATCTGTATAACTTAAGAAGTACTTGTAGATGAGAAAAGGGATTACTAGCATTTAGGAACAATGATAGCTTTCCAGTGTAGAAAGATTAGCAGATTTTGTAGCTTTCCAAACCTCTTACTGCTATAATTTTACCGTATCACTTTACCCACACTCTTCCTGGTGATGTCTCAGAATCTAAGACATTCAAATGGAACAAGTAGTCTATGAATAGAATTTCTGAAGCCTTTCTTTGATGAAAGCAAAGCCTTTCCTTATTGGCAGTAGCACTTGCATCCCACAAATATTTGGTTTCTGGGGAGAGAGGATAATAAATAAAGCCTTTAGCATCTGCCTAAGCAATAAGTTATTGTTTGGCAGTTACTGTTATTGTCGTATCCCAGTAGTGTCAAACATTGACATGAGAAATACTGACTGACTGTTTCGGTGGCTGCTGGCAGTGGACTAGAACCATACTCTGGATCTCCTGTAGGTTTCTGAAAGGCACTCTGATGATGCCAGTATGTCTGTAGAGTTCCAAAGCCAGCTCACAAAAGCAGAGGCAACACTATGGAAAATGTGGCTTAGTATTTATGTAACGCTTTTTGAAGTCCATTATAATCCTTCGTGCTACCCAATAAATGTTACAGTGCATAATATAAAATGAGCAAAATCAGTTTGAATGGAAAATGTTGTGATAGTGCTACTAGATCTTTTATAAAAAGTGGATTTAGTTGAGAGTCATAGTCAAACAATTTCACAAGGCTTTCTTTAGAACAGATCCTCTGTTTTAGGTTTGCATTTACTACTGTGCTACAGCACAGAACTTGTTTCAGGAAAGGTTGTAGCTTTGGCTGGCTCAGTTAGATGTTCTTGCCTGTGAATAGGTTTCCAGAACAAATATACCTCATGTCAACAAAGAAATGTGAAATTACATGATTATTAGTCTGTGTATATGGAATGGTTTCAGACAGTCTCTAAGAGGGAAAAGGGTAGCAGAGGGAAATAGGAATACGAAATTATCTATGAAAAATATTGTTGCATTGTTCCCTGGGATACTGTGCATGCTGTAAAGTACAAAAGAACCTCTTTCTGTGTACTTGAAAATGTCATTATCCAGTCAGTCCTGTTCTAAGATGACATGACCAAAGAAAAGAAAAAAGAGGGTTGAGGAGAAAAGCAAAAAAAAAAAGGTAACTTAATCACAAAGCTGGAGATAGTGCTGAGGAGGAGGGGAAAATAACCTTTCTGTCTCTTTTTATTCTGAGAGCTCATTGCTGCCACTGTGCATGATTTGTAACCTCTGGATCATTTCCTTCAATGGGTAGCTGAACTCAGAAATGGGCCTACAGACGAAACCTGTACACACCCTGCTTCCTCCCAGGCTTATATTTTAGAGGCGGGGAAAGTTTTATATTGGCAGCAGGGTAGAAAAGCAGACCTGTCATCCTGAAGCTTGAGACCTGTATCTAGAGAAACGAAAAAAGTAGATATGCCAAGGCCTTGAGCTCAGCAGTTGTTTCCCCAAATGTCTGGTGTCTCAGGACATAAAAAATGTAGAGTCCTGAGTAACATCGGAAACCACATCATGAGCACCTCTACTAGTCTGCTGTGGATCTTCATCTAAGAGAGCTGCATTATTTCCAGTGTTATTCCAGCCAGTCTGTAATGATTTTTTCAAGCACTGCAAGGTAGACATATGGTGGGAAGAGTATTTATTCAGCCTCCTGGAAGATGGAGTGCCTTGGATGGCAGTTGAGAGGATGTTGACAGTGCCAGCAGCCTCGCTGGTAGCTGGGATTTGCCAGAGTGCTTCATTTCAAACAGAGCTGCTTTAATGCCTTAGCACTCGAGGATGCATTGCAGCCCTATTGATGTCCAAATCCAGCACTTGCTGAAAACTGGGTCTACAAACCCAAAAAGGAAGAATACATAATTTCTTTTTACACTTTTCCACTTTTGTGGAAGCCCTTGATTTTTGAACGCAAGCTTCTCGTGTTCATTGGAAACTGAACCTCTTGAGAAGTTCATTCATGACTAAAGTCTTTAATCTGGATTAATGCAGCTAGCTATGGGAATATGGAGGCTTGGGGTCCAAAAGCCAAGCAACCATTATTAGAGTGTGCAAAGGAATGTGAACACTTAAAAAAAGAGAAATAAGTATAATCAGAAAAAAATGGTAAATATTTACACTTTAGGGAACAGATGTGAATATCAAGCAGCTAAGAGGCTGAAAAATACATTTATATTTTTGACTAGGAATTTCAACCTGATTTGTCATTTTTAGAGCTGCAATTAGTTATGTAGCTTCAAATGCAATTTCGATGTAAGGAATCATTCCTTCTGTCACTTTCCCACTGCCTGGACACAAGGTTTGCTTGTGAAGGCAGGGTATTTTAAAAAGTCTTACTACATTGCTTGTTGATTTGAAACAATAATAAAATCCTGCTGCTAAAACTGTCCCTTCTGGCACCATTCCACTGCATTTTTGAAATAGAAGGTAACAGAATAATGTGCTGACAACTAAAATATACGAAATACTTTTGACGTTATAAAAAGACAAATATTGTCCATAATCAGATGTGTTACTTATGTCAGATAATCACAAAGATAAAAAAGTGCAAATGACATGTAAAATTTCTTCTCCTAATTCAGAAAAGTAAGAAACATCACACACTTATGTTAGAACACATTTATTTTTCGTTTGTTTGTGCCACCAAAGAAGAAACAAAGCTTTGGTGGATGAGCATAAAACTTTCATTTTAAAAGATAGCAGCTTATCTGAGTATAAATGCCTGGATTTCTGTTTACGTATTTTTAAGGGAAGAGAGAAGAAACAAGAAAAAGAAAGTGAAGTACAAATGCTGAGGTGATTGAGGGGGGGATTGGAGAAAAACTCCTGAAATTAAAAATAGAGCATAAAATACATTTGCCTGAAAAGGATTCTGATACGTGACTTTTCTCCATCATATTAGTAATCAAATCTGCATTTGGGTTGATTACTTAAATGAACTTGACTACTTGGTGGACATTGGAATATAGGGCTCCCAAGGACCTCTTTCCTTCAGGGCTCCTCAACTAGAAATAATCTTCTTCATCAAGGCAAGATCAAAGATCTCAGCCTCCACTGATAGCCTGGCTGCATGTGTCCAGATTTCATAGAGCTTCTAGCAGGGCTATGTGTGTGGCAAGGCTGAGTATAAGGGCTTCTAGCAGGGCTATGTGTGTGGCAAGGCTGATAAGACCAGCTGCAGAGCAATGCAGAAAAAAAGTGTTTAAAATTTATGGTCTGTGAAAATGTGGTAGTAAGAGACATGCTACAGAGGTCACTGGGGAATGAAGTGGAAATGCTCCTTCCATCTCTTACTTTGCAGAGGACTACACTGAAAACTCCTGCTGCTCTCCTGAGAGTCGCATTGACTCTCAAAGTGTGTTAAACATGTATATTTCAGCTGCTAAGATGTCAACAGAAAGAATTTTTAGTTTTAAAAAAATCCCCCTGAGATATCTTCAGAATTCAGTCTGTCCTTCAGGTTAGCGTTGTGCTTACCTTCCTGTCCCTGTGCTGCTGTCCTTAATAGTTGTTGGAACTAAATTAGGTTTTTAGTCTCTATTTGCTCCATCCTAATTTATTTTCTTTGCTTCTTTTGTTGCACTTTTGAAAAAGTGTCTGAATTTGACCCAGTTATTGGCTGTTGACAAATAGTGCTTCAATTGTGCTCTGGAGAGACCTGTAAGGATTTGGCAACGCAATTCTCCAAATATTTCATCTGAACTGAGCATACTGTCTCCCAGGGCAGTAGTGACTAAACAAGATTTCCTCTGTAATTATTTCTCCCAGGAACAGTGAGTTGAAAGTGTATTACCACTATGCCCTCAATTTTCTCCTGCATTTGCTCAGGCAGTGGGAAAGAGGGCTTATCTGACTTGAATGCCAAAGAAATAATACTTGGACTGTACAAGATACAGGAGCAATAATTAGATAAGACTGCTGAGAGCTAGGGAACCTGTGACAGTGGTGGAGGAAGGATGATGGTGAGGAGCTGAAAGGAAATTATATTAGATGAAGAGCTCAGTTAGAGACATTGAGGGCTTGTGTATCAGAAAAATTGAATTAAATTGAATGAGCAAATCACAGAAAACAAATTGAGCCTCACTGACCAAAATGACTGAGCCTAAGAAAATACTCAACAATGCCAGGGGTACCTCTGAAATTGAAGAAGTGCAAGTTTATGGCGTCATACACAGCCTTAATTATACAGAGGAGTGATTTTTTTTCTACCAGTTCGGTTTTTATGCACAGGAATCTGATGTGCAGGCACATGGTAAATTGCAAGCACTTGCATGTTCCATGGGCCGTATTCAGGGGCTGATATTTCTGGTGATATTGTTACTTTAAGTTATCAGCTATATTAGAAAAGGTCAGGGTGATGTAGCCTCTTAGTTGTGTGAATGTACAAGGGAGGTTTTTGTTTATCTGGTACGTTCTGAATTATGGACAAGAAATTTGGCAATGGATGGTATGAAGGGATGCTGTCTCTTCAGAGAAGGTGGCATCAGTGATATTTCATACAACTTTTCATATATTTTTTGCCCTGATCTTTCTCTTTACACATTTCTATTCTTTTAGAATTTAGTGTCAGAGCTCTCCCAACTACTTACTTTGCTTGGAACACTGAGTTTCTGACTACATTTATGTTCTGGAATATTTTTTCTGTCCACCTGGAATGTTTTTTTTACACTGGTGTGACTTCATTAAAACTGGTTTTTCATAAAAAAGCCTTTTAAATGCCTTTGATAAGCTTCCTGCTAGGCATCACTGACAGTTTTATTTTGGTGTGGTGTCTATTTGTTGCTGGATCTTGCAAAGCAAGAGGGAAGACGCACCATTTTTGCAGGTTGATGTGCTTGCATTTTCGGAGCTTTTATCTTCTCTTTTTCTCAAAACCTGAAAATAGTTGTGATAAAACAAATTGCCAGGTTTGCAGCTTTCCATCACTCTGTTACCTTTGGTAATTTCCTAAACAACAGACTCTGCTTAAAGCAGTTCTGCTTGGAACTTCAAGTCATGCTGTGGAGTGAAAATGTCAATTTGTCAGTTGTGACAGTCCCCAATTTACACTGCAAATGAGCAGTGAAGTTTTCACAGCTTAGTCTGTTAATGCCAGTGTGCTAATGAAACTGGATTTTGTTTTCTTTATTCAGCTATCTCATCACCAGCTGGTTGGAACAGTGTTTCCGGGGCTCCTGATCATGCCCATTTCTGTTCCCAGGTTACAAAATCTTGTTGTTATCAATAAAGGAAAGGATGTGAGGAAGAATTTCCAAGTTGGGTTACACTGTGTGCAGAATGGACGAATGGAATTACTTCCTGCTCCCTTTTTGTTTATTTTTGCAATTGGATAAGTAGTGGTGCAACCAACCATGACAATCTCAAATCCTTTAAGCAAATAGAGGCACAGGATTTTGGAAAACAGAGAAAAAAAGTGAATGTTTTGTGCTTTGCTTCTACATCTGGGTCACTCAGTGGGTAAGGTTTAGAGGCCAAAATAAAAGCACCTGTTCACAGTGTGTACCCCCCTCAGGATGTTCTGTTGATAAGTTCTGACCATGTTAAGCTGTTTATCTTTATGTGCTGCTTTGTTCACAGTTGTCTCCAGTTTGTTTAGTTGAGCTGCTAGGCAGAAGCAGCTTTTAAAGAGGGAATGGCAGCTGTAATCCATCACAGATTTTTTGTTTGGTTGGTTTTGTTTTTTGGTTTTTGTTTGTTTGTTTGTTTGTTTGGGGTGGGAACTCACAATGTTTAGACTAGCATGGGGGCATGGAGCCTCTTTTGAGAGCATACCTGACTACCAGCTGGAATTCCTGCCTACTGATCACCATAGAAAGTAGGCACTTTTTGGGTACTTTTAGCACAAGTTCCAGAGTTTGAAGACCTCTTGCTGAGCAGTTCTTGCAGATCTGACTGATTAGCATGTGGTTTTTATACCAGGTAAGAATCTGCCTAATACAAATCAAACTCTCTTTCTATCATGTTGATCTGAATGTAGGATGAGGTGGTTTATCTTCCTGGGAGCTAAGATCTGAAGAACGTTGTGTTTTATCGAGGCTTTTGTTGATGTACACATCATCTGAGCATCTCCCAAGTCCCAGGAATGTCCCTTGGCACTCTGGCTGGTCGGAGCAGGGCAGGCACTAGTGCTCATGGGGCATAGCTGGGCCTCAACATTCCAGTGGTGTGCCGAGTTGGAGAGCTAAGATCTGCTTAAGAAAGGGGTCAGTTGGCGTAAGTAGAATCTTTTCCCCATATTCCCCCGGATATTTTTATACAAACTTGGTTGTACCATTCCTATCAGCAGGAATTGCCAGTTGATTCTGTTTCAATGGCATCAGGAAGATCAACGTTTTTTTCCCCCAAACAATCTAGAAAGGATGCTTTATGGGTAGCCTAAAAGACCTTAAGGGTTTCTTGAAGTGAACTGCCACCAGTATAAAATCTGCTGCCTTGTGCCACCAGCATTATGGAGTAAAATATCATTCAAGTATCACTACAGCAAATGGGAATATCCATTAGCATTTTGTGAAAGTGTTTCTTTTTTATACAATGAGAGCTCTCTATATTTTATAGATTTCTCATTACTGCCAGTAGCTTGATTCCATTAAAAAAACCCTTGAAAACCAGTAGGGAAGCTGGGTAGAAATACAGGCAAAGGGGAAATTAACAAAATCCATTAACTTTTTTCAGTGGTTTTTGTCTGTATTGAATCCTCTTGTGCTTTGGAAAAATCTCACCCTCTGGTGTCATCCTTTTTCAAGAGCTATATGAGTTGACTGCAAGCAAAGTTGTAGTTTGCATCTCAGTGTGCCTTAAAAATCCATAATTTTCAAGAGTAGCAGTTTATTTCTACAGTAACAAGCATTGCATATGCAGATATATGCACAAGATCAAGAGGATAAAAATTGATAAATACTGATTTGAACTGCTAGTGCAAATATAATTGTTCAGTACAATTTTACAGCCTGATGACTTCAATTTTTCATTTGGCAGAAACAGACAGTTACGGAAGACATGAGTTAATTGCAAATTAGGAGTACGATAGGTAGTAAGGAAGACTTGGGGGATGCATAATTTAGGTGATAGTGTAGAAAAGTCCTATACGTGCATCACCTACCTTCTGGTCATGCTGAGTTGCACCAATGAACAGATGCTTTTCCAGATATGAAAAAAATGTGATGTAAGCCAAAGGGAGGGTAATTGCCTTCCACATACTAGCTAAAAGCAAAAAATGGTGCGGTAGCACAGCTTTTATTAGCCAGTAGAACATATGATGAGTTACTCCCTTGCTCAAGGTGTTCTTAAATTGAGTACTAGTGGCTAAAAATTTAGTCTGGGCCTGCACAGCAGGATTGGGGAGAATAACATCTTCCTTCTAGCTAATATACTTTGTGAAAATCATCCTCTTCTAGATGAGACAGTCCCTGATTTTTTTTTTTTTTAATTTGTCTTTGGTTGTTTTTTTTTTTTTTTTAAGAGCAGTTAGAAATACTCCTTGGTGTTTGTAAGAAATCAGCATCTTAAGTATTTTGATTTTTGGTTCTGTGGGGACGAATCTGCAGATTGTTTCTCCTTCATGGCTTCGCTGGAGGTGTGATTTTCTCCCTTTTCTGCACTTGTGTGGGATTCTGATGAGTTTTGCTGGACCAGTAACCAGAGCATGGAGAAAGCCAAGTGTAATTAAAGACAAGACACTACTTCATTTAGACATCTTTACTGTGGTTTCTTCGTAGCAACAACACAAACTGTGTAAATTCAAGTCTCCCTGGACAGAAATTTGATCATTTTTTCAGTTATTCTACCTTACCTGCAGGGATCCTTACTCAAAACCAGTTGTCCACCTGAAATCAGTAATTTGATATGCTCAGATCCTGTGGGTATGGGAGTATTACTCTCATATTTAGAGGGATAGTAAGGAAGGTATTTATCACTGTAAGCAAGAAAAAGAATTGCAATCTTGAAAATCTAAGTACTTTGCAAAATCCATCTATACTGAGGTAGCTTTTAATGCTTTCAATGTAAGCACAGTTTTCACTCCACAGAATTTGGTGTTCTTTATAAAATATATGTTTTAAGTCCTAGTATCCAGTTTTAAACTTATGTCTGGTTAAAGATGATATAATTTGAAAACACTGATGGTGTCTTGTATCTGCAAGAATGTCATGAGGATTTCTGAATGGGTAACCAAAAGGAAGAATTAGGTATATTGGCTTAGTCCTTCCTTGTTTCTGATAGCCACGCTCCAACTATAACTTCTGAATAATTCCTTCCTTGCTGTCATCGCCTGTTGCTCTATAGATTTTTCATCTCCCTTCTTTTCTCCAGGCATATAATCTTAATTAAATCCCTCTCCAGAATGGGTTGACAACACTTGCTACTTGTGGGCCTGTTAAATAAACTCTTCTCTGTCACTGGGGTTAGTTGAGCAGCTTATTTCAGTTCAGGAAGGATTTTTCTGTTTGGTAAAGATAGATACTTGAAGGATCAGGTTGCTTTTAGTATTTATTAGCACTTTGTTAATATGTGAAAACTTCTTCTGTCTGAAGAGGCTGCATAGGAAGGGAATTCTCTCCTCTTTTCTACAATTACTTTTCCAAATTATTTTAGTTGTGTTTTTAAGCTTTTCAACTACCAGAATTAGCCATAGTGAGGATTATTCATTCACCTGTAATTTTTGCAGACTTTGATTCTGAAGTCATGTCATTGGATCATGTATTAGCAGTGACTTGCTCAGTTTAGCTGCACTCTTTGGTTAGTGTGGCACAAAACAGGTATAAGGGAAAACATAGATGGATGGATGACTTTGGCTCAGAGGTCCTTGAGGCTTTTTAGCTGTGTGATGCATGATGCTTGCCATCCACTGTCCTGGTCTCTGTGCTGTTGTGTTGTTTTCTGTCTTTCTTCTGTGTTGTTTGTGTCTTTCTTCTGATAACAAACTCTTGGAAGCAATAATTTTGGGTCATAAGGGTAACAACAGAGCCAAGCATCCCAAGTGTCTGTATTGCTCAGTTTAACTGATGACATGTTAGGGAGGTATCTTGTATTACGCAGTTTAAATTGCTAATTTTTATTACCTAGCTCTGCAATCAAAAAATATTTTGGCATCAAAGTTCTCTCAGATTAAGGATCTGTACTACTTCTAATTTACATAATCTATTTTTATGTGATATTTGAATACTATTTTAAAAATTCCACAACAAGCTAACTTTAAAAGACTGGAACTTTTTTTCCCGCTGTAGTGGTAAATCTTTTATTCTTACTCTATAATCTTTTAGTTAAATAAGATAAAGTAATATCAGGGGCAATTAGAGCTTCTCATTTCAATTTTTAAGTAGGTAACATCCTCTGTAAGTAATAACTCTGTTAATTTCAATGGCTTTAAAAGGTGTTTGATTATACATATTTGGCACCCACTCTAAAGTTCTGTTGGCAGTCCGTATATAGTCTTAGATTTGGACATAAATATAGAATCATATAATTATAGAACAGTTAAGACTGGAAAAGATGTAGTTCAACTGTTAACCAAGTAAACCATGTCCTCAAGTGCCACATTTACATGTTTTTTAAACACTTCCAGGGACAGTAATTCCCCTGGGCAGCCTGTTCCAGTTCCTGACTGGAATATGCTGAAACCCATCTGATATCATCAAATGCTTTCAGAAATCTGCAAGCATCATTGCTGGGTTTCTTCTCTTCAAACTGGCCTGCAGGCACCCGTTCATGCTTTTATTGCACCACAGAGTGATGAACTTCACTCTGGTCAGAAAAGCCCAGATTATTTGCAAAAAGCCCAGCATTAGAGCTTGTTGAACAACCATGGCTGCTGCTTGGAGAAATGGGTGCATAAAAATACATTTCCTGGAATTTAGCAAGTGTTAGGGCACCAAGAGTCGTGGCAGTGATCCTGGTGAAGGCCAAGAAACTTTTCGTCTCTGGTTTGCTGTGTTTTTTGCCTTCTGGTGGAAGAAAGGATGGTAGATACGAAAGGACATGTATTAGGGGCTGTAAACTTTGCTCCATGCTTTGGACAGTACAATTGGAAAGTGTAATTCAACAGCCTGAGAAAGAACTTCTCTGACCGTATATCTTTCTACTGTCTGGTTAAGAACTGGCCAGGGAAAATGTTCTTGCCAAAACAAGAATCCATTATCTGATTCACTGCTCCATTATAGATCACCCAGACTGAGAAATTTTTAATTTTTGTGTCTCATTATGGGATTTATTGAACTTCATCTGAGCCCTGAAGTGCTGTTTTCTTAGGCTACATAAAAATGTAATTTAGGTTTGCACTTGCCTAAAATGCCTTATTTTGCTGTGAGATGGTTTGTAGATCATCTGTGTGAAGAGGCATCTATAAATTTGTAATGACTGATGACGGATTCCTATTAATATATATTTTTCACCCTAGCAAATAGCTTTCAAATCTGTACTTGCAGGCATTTCATGCTGTTGTCTGAAATTCTGACTGCTAATTAGTTATTGCTTTTAAATTGTTCAGAATTTTCATGTCTACAGACAAATATGACAGGTAGATTTGATTGTTCAACTAAACTCGTAGAGCCTTTGTCCACTATAGGTCAGTGAAGACTTGGAGAGATCGTTTGGTACTCTTAGCTCTGTGGTTTTGTCTTGCAGTTTTCAAGCTGTGCTTTAGTTATGATTGGGGTAAAAGGAGCAGTAGCCAGTGTAGTTCTGCAGCAATAATTAGAGAATAGATGAGTCAGTGCTATCAGAAATGCACACACATTATAACTGAGCAATTGCTGCAAGCAGAATATTAAGATCAAGATAGTGTCAGATGAGAGTGAAGATACCGAAATGCAAGAATTAAAGATTTCATTGCTTGGTGTCTTGTCATATAGGTAGGTTCACAGGTAACTCTGGAGCTGCAGAGTGGTTTTGATAGGTCTTTCATAAATAGTAAAAAAATGCTGGTATCTCTGTTGATTTTTGGATTAGTGTACAGGGTAAGAATCCAACTTTTCCTTCTTGGTTTTCATTTTCTTTGAGTTATTTTAGGAGAGAGAAATGTTTGCATAGAGTACTCCACTGCTGTGGTGAGAAACCTGAATTGCTTTCGTGTCCAAGTGTACACTGTCAGTTTGCCTGGGGCTTGGTGCAGAAGGGTTTTTTGTATGAAAGAACATCAGTGTGCTGCAGGGACCAAGGATTGTGCTCTGTGTGTTATGTCATGTTCTGCCACTCTTCAGGTGAACCAGCCCTGGCAGTTGCCCCGGTGAGAGTGAGCCTGATCAACCTACATGATAATTTAATACAGAGAATATCCAATCCCATACACTAGAGAGATTTACAGAGTTTAAAACCCCTTTGGAGATCAATGACAACAACAGGAAAGGAGAGATAGACAAGAAAGAAATTGGTAATTCTGAGAATTATTTTAAAATTAATTTTTAAAATTATCTTTAAAATTAAAAGACTTCTCAGATGAGTCTAATGAAGGCAGTTCATAAACATGGGAAAGGCATGCAGAAGGAGATTGCAGTAGGGAAAGATCCCTATTACTTTGCAATGTATTAAGAGTTTGGAAGAATGTGTTTTTTAGGGATTTGTGCTTTTATAAGCAAGTCTTACTACATACTGATAAAAACCACAGCAAATTATGATTGAGAAAAATGGCTGTAATATGACTAGAATTCACTAACAGGTGATTATTTTGTCAGAAGAGGTATGATTTACAGAAAAAAAGGACTATCTTTTACTAGAGCCACTCAGAACAGCTGAAGAACAGATAAGCTTTTTGGGCTTGGCTGAGGAAGGCCTAATTTACCCAAAATACTGTTGTTTTTCTAATTGTATCCAATGTTCGACACAAAGATACTTTGCTTTCCTATCATTTTACTCCACTTATGTTCTTTTACCATCTTGATTATAGGAGTGCTCCCTAGGAATTGTTTGAACCATCTTGCAGGTATTGAGAGACTTACGCCTTCCTCTCACAACAAAATATTTTAAAATGTGTGTTGTTCTCACTTAATTTTTAAAATCAGACTTCCGTAATGATGTGCTACTGGATCATAGTAAAAATAGCAAGTACAGAACTGAGAGTGGATTTAAAGACCCATCTGTGCTACTCATTTTTTTTTCCCCACCATGTTTTATATTTGCTATTTAGAGCACCTCAACCTCATATATTAGTTGTCTAATACTTCTCTGAGTGGTAACTCATGGAGACTAATTAAAAGCAATCATCCTTTCTGTAATTTGCTAAAAATAAGAAATCAGATTTAAAATAAATGAATTTGGAGATATGATAGGTGATGAAGCAGTCAAAATTACTTGTCAGTCAAGAAAATAATTTGTAATACATTGGTTTCGTGTTAGAGATGTCCCCTCTCCCAGCTCTGCCTGGCTGAACAAGTCCTGTCTTGTCTTGAGAGGACAATAGAGGTGGGAATCAAAGGGGAAATGCAGAGATATTCCCCTAGAACTAGCAATAAGATGTTGATGATATGATGAGAGCCATATTCAGCTCTCATTAGCATCGAGAAATTCTGTACTTGACTTTTAGAGAAACCAGCCCCTCATGAGTTGGTGGGAGTGGGAGGCTTTACACTGTGGGGCTCTGTAAACCCTACGTTTGACAGACATCTGAATGCATGTGCATGTATATGAATATATAAAGTTATCCACTGTGGAAGTGGCCTGTCAGTCATGGGCATGGCGTGTTCCCTGGCAGCAGAGATGCTTGCAGCAGTGAGCAGCACGTCTCTGCTGAGGACACGGGCTGTGCTGTGTTTCAGACACAGAGTGAGAAATACGTCATGGCAGCTTGCCCCGGTCTGGCCGTGCACTCCTGCGGTTGTAAGGTGGTTCATCCGCTGGATCCGAAGATTGAACTACTCCATTCTCACCCTCATCCAGAGAGTTCAGGGTTTTCCAAAAGATAAATTTGTGTGATCTACTTAAAGCACCTGTTTAATGATGGGATAGAGGAAGGAAGTACTGCAAGCTATTGGAAGACCTGAAAGATTGCCAGATGCCTGCTAGAACAGCATGTTGCTAAGTAGGCACGCAGAGAGAGGATGGAAACTTCAACTGCAGCCCTCTGTGAAAATGCTCCCACAGAGATCTGCTTATTAACTAACACCAAAAATTCATAGCAAGGGAAGCCGAGAAAGCAGCTGGGATGGTGAATGCTTCATTGACAAGGGACCACTGGACACAGAGTAGTGCAAAGTGTGTTCTGCCTCTGGGGATCTTATGCCTCTGTCTGGCATATGGCTTCTGGAAAAATTGTAAAGGGGATACACATATAAAGCTGGGATGTTCCTCTGAGTTATCTGGAAGCCCAAGTGGGTGTTCATCATCCTGTGCTGGCTGCTAATTCCAGCCTCTTTCCTTCTCTCCCCATCTTTTAATAACATATATTTTGATAACATCCTTTTTGCGTTGCTTCATCTACGCCCACCTTGTCTCCTTTTCCATCTGCCCTCCCTCTGAACTCACCTGGAAGAATAACCTCGGAGCTAACAGAGCCATCGTACCAGGGAAGGCTGCAGCCTACATTTGAATGAGGAAGGGACCTTGAGACAGCAGGGTCACCATTTGGAGATGCTTGTTTTTATCACTTCTATCACCTACTTTTTGGGATAGTCCGGTGATGAGCGCCTAGTAATAAATCTGTGGTATAATAGCTTGCATATGACACTACCATTAAATATAGCTAAATACTAAACCACAAAGAAATTTCTAGAGAAATTAAAATCTAAAGATTCCAGAGAGAAAAGCAGATTTAACATTCAGCAATACTGATACATGCAGCTAGTAAATCTAAACATGAGTCAGATGGAATCATATCCAACCATGGAAATTTAAAAATAATGCCTCTGTGACATGTGGTGTAGCTAAAATGCTGGGTCCTGAGTCTACAAACATCTGTGTGTATGGCTGGTTTGAGAGGCGTGAGGGAGTTCTCTGTGAGTCATGGCCTTGGAGGACTCTTGAGGAAAAGGGATGATTTTGAGGCTAGAAGAAAGCATGTGCATGGAAGTACACCTGGATTCAGTATTTGTGAGTTCAGTGATGCCTAATCCCGGAGTTTTTTTACTCTTCTCTTTTGATCTGTGGTAGAGACACATGCTTCTCAAGTCGTTCTGTAGTCATGACATTTTGTTCTTGCTGTGAGGCACTCTGGTAATATTATTACAAATTAATTCAAATATGCTGGAAAAAATAGTATTTTTTTTTTCCTTCAACCTGGGGAATACGACCCAGGTCCAGTGTAGACGTACCTTTACTGAAAGTACTCCTTAGGGTTTCTTGGCTATATCTATTCTCATATACTCTATTATATAATTCTATTATATTAGATATTCTTCAAATCTATGCCATTCTAGTTTTCTATTGTTTATACTTTAGATTTTAACGAGTTTATTTTGATGCTGCTAAGGTATTCTCTGCCAGTCCTTGTCCTTTCATACAGAACGGTTTCTAGTCCAGCCTAGTAAGGTATTCCTGCACTGAGAGCTTTTAGAGATTCTCTTACCTGTTCTAACAGGGTAGCTGTGTTGTAGGGCAGCTGCAGATGTTCCCATAACCTGCCTCAGCTTCCTCAGAGCTAATGGGGGTTAAAACAACTTAACTGGAACAGTGAAAAACGTTCAGAAAAATGTCTTCTTAAATGTAAGAATAGGAAGACTTCCTGGTATTTGCCTACAGTAACCTGTCTCAGCCATGCCATAGGAAGAACAGCATGACACAATCTGTGTGCAATAAAATTCTTTATTCCCTGACTGCTCCAATAATGTATATTTAAAGGTACAAACATATGTTTATCCGTATGTGTTTGCATCAAGGTCTTTTAAATATGTGTATGTGTTGGCATTTCTACAAGAAGTATATGGCTTTACCTTTTAGTAGTCACTTATTGTTGCCACCTCCAGACAAAGAAGTGTGTGTTAACAACTTCTGTTCATACAAAATTTTCTCTTCAAATTGATGCAAGCAGGAGAGAGGCTGACCAGCTGTGAAAAATCAGAGCTCTCTCATTTATACTTTGTGCCTAATATTGTGTTCTGGATGGTGTTTTAAGTGTTGTTTTACATGCTCCTGATATACCTTGGTAATTGCTGTGTTGCCTTTTCCTGGTCTTAAAATAAGAACCAAACACAGTTAAGTGAAAAAAGGGGTTTTACCTCAGTATTTATTTAAGGATCTTTAGATGCAGCACTTCGTCCCAGTGGAATGCACCGAAATGCACCCCAAAAATGCACACACACACACCCCACACCAGAAAAAACACATACAATTATAGGCCTTGCAAATTAGCATATCTATCAAAGATTCCCAACGAGAGGCTCAAGTGAACCCCCTGTCTCAAAGAACCTTCCCCTGGATGGGCCTATCTTAGTTTACAGAATGTGTTCTAGAGAGGACTTTGGTGTCTGGGGCTTTCTGACCCCTGACTGCGAGGCTTCCAGGATGTTTGGTCTTCTGGTTTAACAAAATAGTGGGGCTTAGCTAGGCTATCTAACTTACAGAATTATAAGTATGTGGGCTAAAAGCATTAAGAATACATAAAAGCTATATAAAACAGTATATAAAAGGGGCGTAAAAGAAAAAGCAAAAAAATCATCATGGCATCAGCTGTATAAAATCTATTGAATGTATTTGTCTCTGGGATGCAAATGATTCCCTCAGCTGGTGTGTACATAAGTAGACACTGATTTGAAACCCCTGGTATTTGAAGTTCCAGTCCAAACTGTGGTAACAGATATTTTCACAGCCAAATGGCTGCACCAATGCTGACCCACAACTTGTGGTGTTGATGTGGTGACATTTTGGTCTTCTCTTTGCCCTGATACTTCCTTGAGTGGTGGGGGGGTGAGAGCACTTCATGCTCTGCAGTTTAGTCCTTCTGAAGCTCTTGGCTGATAGGTAAGCTTGAGTTTCTGATTTGTGGTTTTAAGTGACAGCAGCAGGGATCTTGGATGCATGTAATCGGTCCCTTTGAGAATAGCATAGTGTTATGCAATGTCTCTAAGGGATTTTTGAAGAGTTTTGGGAGGCCTAGCAAGGATCTGGTTTATGCAGGTCTAGTCTCTGGTAGAAAAACTAAATATATTCATCTTCTAGAATATACTGTGTTAGCAACTTTGCTGAGGATTCATTCTGTGGTCAGAGCCTCTGGTTGAGCTTGGATCCTGGTCTTCGTTTTGGTCAGAGAGGTTTCATTGGAGCTAAAGTCTGTGGGGTTCAAGAGTGTCAGACTTCTCTGCAGAGGGTGTTATGAAAGAAGTGTGGGAGAAAATAAAAGAAAATTAACTCAGTAACTGTAGGTGAGAAAGAACTTTCTGCCTATTTTTTTCTTCTCTTCGTGCTGTGAGGTTTCAAGGCTCTTCAGCTGGGACATCGCATGTCACTTCCATAAAAGATGCAATTCCTCCTCCATGTTATAGAGGATAACAAGCATCACAGGGGTAGCTGGTGGCTGAGGCCGGAAACAGTTGTGGAGAGTAACATCTGAGGATGGTAAATGAGCAGATGCAACTTTTGTGCAACCTTAGAAATGTCTTCCCTGAAAAAGAGGAAGTGAGTTAGCAGCATCTGGCTTACTTTTTGTCATGAAAAATGTGGAGAAATTTTGAATAGCTGATTTTGTTCATCAGGAAGCTCTCACAGGAAGAAGTTGCATTGTAATTTATATTCTTAATTTTATTACATGACAGTCCAAAGGTCAGGCTATATATTTCAGTTTCAAGCTCTGTGTTTTTCATATGCATGGCATTAATTTTGCAGGGCAATATTTGTTCTCAAATCAGCTTGAGAGTGGTAGCTCTCAGTTCAATCTGAAAAACTTAATTTGAAGTTCCTTCTCACTCAAGCTGATTTGAGAACAAAGCTTCCCCAGTTTCTCCTAGGCTTGCACCATTGTTACAGGCAAGCCTGCACCCAAGAATACTGACGCCAAGTCAGAAATTAATTTTTTGTTGGCTAAATGCTGCCACGTGCAGAGATTATATACTGACTGGAGAAAACTTTGGGTTTGGGGATATTTTTATGTGGAAACCTGCATTTCCTAGTCTAAATTGTTCAACTGTTCAGTTTGTGTGGTAGTTTGTAGATTCTCAGTTGATCAAAATGATGGTTAAGAGTGGGAAGCAGTAGGGAAGACCAGCAGTGCACTGGATGTTTATTAGGGCTCTCTAGTGTGTACCGAGGGTTGAACGACACAGCTGAGGCACACCATGGAGTTTTCAGCTGAAGAGGGCTGCACTGGAAAGCTCTATTCCGGCCTCTGGATTTCTCCACTGCAGGCATCACATTTATGATTTATATTTTTTTCCCTCCGGTTCTACTGATATATGAAAATGAGCATCTGGAGGCTATTGTTCAGGATAGAGGAGGTAGCATCAAGTGGCTTAGTCATATCCAGTAGCCTTTTTAAAGATGTGCAGGGAAATAATTTTGGTATATAGAGCCAGTTACTCTCTCTGTAGCCTTGCATACACTTATTTTCGGGTCACAGTGTTCTTTGCTTGGAAAAGAATTGGAAGAGGCATTGCCTGTTTAGAAATAGTTAAATGTATAATTAAAATGGTTCTAATCTTTTTTTAGTCAATACATACTGGAAAATATATTTAGCCTCAAAGGCAGATTATTTTTCTAGAGATATTTGTTGAAAATGGTTATATTATTCTGGTAGTTGATTTGCATTTTAATTGGCAAAAACCCTTCTCAAGATAAGGAAGGTGGTTTGTGTTTCACGATCAACATTTTGTGATGTCCAAGTTCTGAGGCATCTCATCAGCACAGGCAACTTGAAATTTCACTTTCAGAACTGCATACAGTACGTGGTTTTTTGAGGGGTTTTATATAACGTTGAAGATTCTGATTTTTAAATTTGCTTCCTCTTTTTCACTACAAGAGATACGAGACTGACTTTTTATGGAGACTCATGATTTGGTCTGTTTTCATCATTGTCTGCATGTATTTGTAACCTGTATATGTGAATACTGAAGGCAAGACTGTTCAGAGCTTAGTCTTGCTGTCTTTTTGGAAGGACATTTCTTGTTTGCTTCAATAAATGCAGCCATATGGATTTGTAAGAGCTACTGTTACTGTATTTCTGGAACACTTTGATTTAGCATGAGCTAATTTCTGGAGCAATTTTCTTGATGTGAGTAACAAGAAGGAGAGGCACATCTGTTGCACCTAATTAATTTCTCTGTGTGTATGCTACATTAGTATAATTGAAGACATGAAAAGAATATGATGCTATGACGTAGAATCTTTCTATGTTCTCTCTGTTTCCTGAGTGTGGTTGTGTGCCAGTCTTATGTCTACTTATTCTTATAATGGCTATTTCAATTAGGGGCAGCTTAGGATCATTCAGTTTTACTTGTGTGCCTTCCTCTAGAAGGCATCTATAACCATTTTGTTCTACTGAAGGATGAATTTGAGAACAGTATTTCTCTTGAGAATAGGTTCCGTCTGTGGGCATTTCATTAAGGATTTGTTTAGCTTCAAAAATTTGTATCTATTTTGATCCTTCTGAATTGTAGAACTAAGTATAAATTAAATTTACGTAGAATTGTGTAGAAAAAATGTTTCTAGTCTGATTGTTCACAATTTTAATGTATGTAGTCCTCTAGGCTTCAGCTACCAAGTAGCCCAAAACATCAGCAGTTCCTTCTGGAAGAACTGGAAGTGCCATTCATGCACTTTTAATTCTTGTAGTGTGGGATGTTCTTCTTTTTTTATTTCTTTTTTTATGTTTTGAATATGAAAATACTACTTTAGATTGATTTTAGAAAGTACAGTATGGAAACCCAGAGGTTCATATTTTTGATTGGAGCTAGTGTACGTAGGACCACAGAAACACATGCCAGCAACTTTGCGGTCTTATTTTGGGGAGAAAAATTTGCTGCTTGAATTGTTTTAAGTTAAACACCTGGGATGCAGTAGGGTTTTGATTCATGTCTTGGTAGCCAGCTGAGAGCCTCAATATATTTTTTTTTTGGTGTAGAGAAATTTAAAATGGCAGATGATAAATACTGTACCCTTTGTACATGATCACTTAAAGAGAGGAATCAGGTTTACACTATTTAATCCCACTTTGAGAATAGGAATAGACACATAATTTATAGAATGTAAAATGGCCTGGGTTGGAAAGGACCTGTAAGACCATCTGGTTCCAACCACCACCACCATGGGCAGGAACACCTTCCACTAGATCAGGTTGCTCAGATCCCCAACCAACCTGGCCTTGGACACAGGGATGGGGCATCCACAGCCTCTCTGGGCAACCTGTTCCAGTGCCTCACCACCCTCCTAGCAAAAAAATTCTTCCTAATATCCAATCTAAACCCCACCGTCTGTCAGCTTAAACCCATTCTCCCTCGTCCTATTCCTACATGCCCTTGTAAAAAGTCCATCTCTCTTGTAGACTGCCTTTAGGTACCAGAAGGTGCTGTAAGGTCTCCTCAGGCCTTCTCTTCTCCAGGCTGAACAGCCCCCGCTCTCTCAGCCTGTTTATATAGGAGAGGTGCTCCAGCCCTCTGAGCATGGCCCCCTCTAGACCTGCACCAGCCCTTTCACATCCCCCTGTTGGAGACCCCAGAGCTGGATGCAGCGCTCCAGGTAGGGTCTCCCCAGAGCAGAGTAGAGGGGGAGAATCACTCTTGTGCTGGTCACACTTCTTTTGATGCAGCCCAGGCTATTGTTGGCTTTCTGAGCTGCCAGCACATATTGCTGGGTCATTTAGCTTCCATCTGTTGGTGTGTAAACATAAATAATTCATTTGGTGGCTCTTTTTCTACCAGAAGTCACAGCCATACTGAAAAAGCAAAATGGCAACAAAGATTTTTTTTCTCCCATTTTTGTGCTGACAGATGAAGCTGCAAGATATACCAAACTGACAAGAAATGCTCTTACAAGTATTTCTGGTCCCAAAACAAGAGTCCTGGTTAAAGCAAGCTAAAAATTGTTAGGCTTCAGTTTGATATCCTAATTACTTGCTGGAAAATTAATTCTTATAATCTGAGGATTATGGTATTCTCTAGATGCATAGTCCCCAGTAGAATCAGACAATTGCAGTGTAAACAAATTAATGTAGTCTTTGTGTGGGATATTTTTACGACAGTCACTGTTTTCCCAGTTATACCAGTTAGGTTCCATTCTGGTTGCTTCAGGAAAATGACATCCTGTAAGCAAAAGCAGCTGGAGTTGTAAAATGTTTTGAATAATATCTTTCCATGCTAATTCCATTTAAATAAAATAGGAGACAATTTTGTTTTCATATTTGGACACAAAATAGTAAATCTAACTTCCTTGCTAAAGCTGAGTATAAAGCAAGTCATATTGGGGAGATATATATTGCATTTTTTTCCTCTGGTTGCAATTGTTATGCAGGCTTCCGCAAAATCAGCTGTTATTATTTGCCAAAAAAGAGGAAGAAACAAATTTGCAGCATTTGGCTCCTTAGAAACCCTTCAGGACAGACATTCTTGCACATGTTGGTGTGATTTTCAGAATCATATATTCCTAAATAGAAATGGAAATCTTTGGAGGGAGACGTGACATCTGAATTTTTTTTCTGGCAACTATTATCTTCTGTGTGAAAATACAAAATGCTTTTAAAGAAAATGAGTGCAGATTTCTTTCTCTATATAGGATTTTTTCCTGAAATGTAGCCTAGGAAATTTTAAATTCTATGCATTTTCTTTTCCAAGCTGACCTAATATGGAATTCACAGCAGTTAAAATGTTGATGAAACTTTCCCAGTAATTAAGGATAAGCCTGAGCTACCATTTGCTTAATCTGGTAGTAATGGAGTAGTGGTGACCTTCAGTGGGGCTCATTGGCAGATGTTATTTTCTGCAATGCATTGGGGAATGTGATAACAACAATAGAAAAATTAACATCAATATATGCCATCTGCTGAGAATGCTATTGATAGTATTATTTTTATAAGAATATGTATAAAAATATTACTGTTCTTACCTCCCTCTTTTAATTCACCTTAAAAGGCTGAATAAGAGCATGGGGTATGCTTTAATTAATGTGTCTTCTCAGTGCAGGGTAAGTTCTATTTAAAAGTCATTAAGATTTATTGTCCTTAGCTTGCATAACTGCTGTGCTGTCCATATCTCTACATACTTTCATGTTTTAGGGGAAGATAAACAATATTATGTTATTCAGGAAAAAGTTTTACTTGTCTTTCAGTTCAAAGAGATATTGTGCTTTTGATGAAAAGGGAGCTGTGGCTTTCAGAACATGTCCTGATGCTTAAGGAGAGACAGAGAAAAAAAGTAAATGAAGGCTTTTGTGATTTAAAATTGGCCAAGATATTTGTTCAAAGCAGGAACTTGATCAAACCTTCATCCATTAAACTTTTTTATATTGAACTACATCAATATGGACTCTCCAAAGGCCATTCCCTTTCCTTTTCTGCCTTCATTTCACTGTTTGGCAGGGGTAATGCAATCCAGGACTTCGTTTGCTTCTGGTATCTCTCCTGGGTCATCATTTGCCTTCATGTGGGCAGTCAGACTCTGCATGGTGTGAAATGCCCTCAAGTACTTTAGATTTAAATAGCACAGGAGGCTGATAGTCTCCACTGGGATCTAAAGTTGTGGGGAATACCTGGGGGTCTTTTGGGAAGACCAGGGAAGAGATGGGCTGTACCTTGTGCCTCTCAGCTGTGAGGGTGAGAAGCATTAAATGTGTGAGCTGATGATCTGAGGTCAAATGCTCAAGTTGTTTTCCTTTAGATTTTCCTTTTGCTCAATAAATATTTTTTTTACCCTAGGTTGGTGTGATTGGTCTGAGACCATATCTCCCATCTGACTAGAGAAGGGTATATATATATATCTATATATCTATCTATATATCTATCTATCTATCTCCATATCCCATTGTCCAAGCAAGCCTCAGAGCTGTGCTTGTAGAGGCAGAGGCTCAGTCTACACTAACTTGGTGATTTGTATTCCTGCTCAGGGCTTTGGAGGGTAGGAAAAGAAGTGGAATAATGCTTGAGAAGTATCTTTATGTGTAGCTAATTTTTATATATTTTTGTTTTAGCGTTTCTTTCCCCCTGTGAGCTGAAACACATGATTATATAAATATAAGATCTTTAGCTGAAAGACTAATTCTCTGTCTCATGAAGCATTCTATCCCAGTTTGAATTACTTTCATATGTGCAGGTGAGGTGATTAGAGACTTACAAAGGATTCCACTTGCTTTGTAATAGAAAAATCATAGCCTATGCACTTAGAAAAAGGTGTGAAGGAAATAATTGCTCACAATTTTGCTGCATGCTGAAATTACTCTCTACTGTAAATCACACTGGCTTTTTTTCAAAAGCAGGCTGGGTATATAAACAAAATACTTCAGTGTACTAAAAGCAAAATTTTGGAATTTATTTTGCACTGTCTGACAATAATAATTTTAATGGCTTTACAGCATGCACAGAGATAATTTTATGTTCAATTACTGCTCTGTTAGGAGCTTCTGTTTAGAATCACAAACTTTTATAAGAAACTTCTCTTCTGTAGATCCCTATCTTTAGACTGCCCTCTTAGCCAAAGGATGAAGTGAGAGTGTCTGGAGTGATAGCACACTAAGTGGCTTGGATGAAGGCATGGGGCAGACATGGTAAGACCCCTCTCTCAATGAAAAAGGCGTTGGTATGGTGCTGGTGAGCCACAGGGGGCTCATCTTCCACTGTCTTCTGAAGCACTCTCACTGCAGAGGAAAACCCACACACCTGCGTCGTTTAAAGTCACTGAAAACTGTGGAAGCAGAAATTAATTCTTGTTCCTCAGAGTATTTCTGCAGTCTTGTAATTGCACTTTCTTGAATTGCTTGGATAATGACATTTTATCAAAAATCTTTTGTTACATGGTGTGGAATTCTGTGAAATTAAAGGGCTGGTGACAGAATGATTTCTATCATGACAGTGTTGAAAAATCAGTTGAAAATCTGCTAAGAATTTCCTTTGACAAAGTATGTGCTTGTTCATCATTGCAGATGTACATGCTGAAAGAATGAGTATGCTCACACTCAGCTACGCAAATGTTACCTAAATAGAGATAAATTTAAACATTTTTAACATTAAACATGTTACTTGCTTTGCTGCATCAGGCATGTAACACATAAGTAGTCAGAAGTCAAAGGGGGGAATTCAGTGGAAGTTATTTATGCATGGTGGTTCATTTTTTTCTGTTTGTGGTGTTCTGTATTAGTCTTAATTCCAAAGATTACTGGAGGGGAAAAAAGAGAATAACAAGAAACAGGAGACTACTTCACACTTTCATGCACCTGGTGAACCTCTCTGACAAAAAAAAATTAGTTTTCTTTTTAAAGAAAATAATACTATGAATAAAAATCTTCAGAACATTTTATTTTAGAAACTTGGTAGTATTCCTTCTTTTCTAACCTTAAACCTTTTTGTTTTATAATATGCTGGTAGGACTGCATAGAGAAGAACTTTTATTAGTAATAAAATACTCAGCTATTTGACATTATGTGCAAAATAATGTGTATATATTTTCTCTTGAAGACATATATTCTCTTTCTTCTTCCTACTTGTCTTACAAAGATTAAGCAAGTCTGTATTGAAATATGTGCAAATGAGGAGTTTCTCTATCCTGGCAGTCTCCTTGCTGCTCATCTCCCCTTGGCTGCTCTCCTTGCCAGAATTTCCCTGAATGCACAGCCTGGGTATGTGTAGTTTACAAGGAAGAATAGATAGAGGAAGAAAAAAATGATGAGGCAAAATAATTGCATTTTTGAGCACTGACGTTGTAAAGGCAGTTTCACTTCATGGGCAAAGGCTGCTTGAAGTGAAACAGGTTGTGTGAAGAGAAGTTTAAAACCACAAAGAGGATTGTAGCTTCCCTAACAGGCCAGGGTACCTGCACTCATTTTGGCCGCTTGTATCAGCTTGTCACGATCTGAGGTCCAGGTCTGCTGCGTGCAGGACTGCGGGATTTTCAGTTCTTGTTGGAAATCTGTGACCTCACTGATACCAAGTTGTGTTTACAGTTTGTTGCTCTGCATCTGGCATAGCTTTAATTTGTGAGCACTTTTGCCACATTTTATTTTTCGTTGGGAAGACAGAAACATGTACAGGCAGTTTTCCAGTCTGCAGGAAAGCGTATGGATTGTTTTGCCCCTAGGATGGAGAGGCCAGCAAAAGTCTGTTTTACCCAGCACTGAGAATTGATTTATTTGTAAGCAAAAATGCAAACCTGTTTCTTCAATTACTTCTAGGGAACAAAAAGGAATGGTATTGAAAGAAATCTACAAAACTCTAGAAGAAATCATTTCAGATTTCCATTAAAGTTGTAGCATTGGGTTATTTTTGTCAGTTCATCTAAAATTCACCATTTTTGTTTTTCTGTGGATCACCAGGGACAAAGTATTTTATCTACACTTCGGTATGAATTCTTTTGCAGAGTGAGTGTTGCTTTGTCATATTTGATATGTGCTTACACTTGATAAGAATATGTGGCTGGTAAAAGTTTCATGAAATGGTGAAGTATTAACTTTTTACTTTAAAGTACATCATGTTTTTGCTAGCTGTTTTAGCCTGACATCTTGATCCCATGAAGCAATTTCACTTAGAGGAAATAAGCAAGTGGGAATTTTTGGGTTTGGAGCTGATTCAACTTTGCTAGAATAAGAATTAGAGGTGAAATTAATGCAACCAATAATAACAACAGCAAAAAGGAAATAATTGAAAAAAGCACATAAGCTCTACTACCAATAAGATGTAGATACTTTTTACTGGGCGAAGTGACAGCTGAATGAAACACAGAATCTGTGCTGGGAGGCAGAGCCATCTGAGTAGATGTTTAATCTTCTAAGAGTATTTTAACAATCATTACCCAGTTCCTTTAGAAATTGCCTTAGCAACTCAGTGGGAGCTATTGAATACTGCCATATTCATACAGAGACCTTCCTTGGAACACTCTTTCACCTCTCCAGTACAGCACTTTGACTTGAAGGAAACTTACTTTCTATGAATATTTATAGCCTGTTCTTTTACAAGAAGTTTTATTGATTTGATTAGTGCTCCCACAGAACACAGATGAAAAGAAACCACTGAAAGGAGATCAACTTCTGTCTTGACAGTTCTTGAATATTGCACATTTTATTAATGTCAGTCTAGGCTTTCCTGTTGTTATTCCTGGTTATAAGAAAAGTGTTGGTAATGTCTTTTTTTCAGGCTTGAGACAGAACTGAACAACCTTTTAAATAATCTATTTGCAGTTTTGTGACGCAGAATTATGGGCTAGTGCTAAAAATCAGAATCTTGTAGTTTGGAATCCAGAGAATACCAGACACTCAATAAACAGCAGTAATTTGTGACAGCATGGTTCCCAAATCGCTGACTAAAACTGTACGAATTGGCTTCTAGAAGCTGGAGTGGGTGAGTGAAATGGTTGAGTCACCAACCCTGGAGGCATAAAAATGGTGTGTAGATGTGGCACCTAAGGACACGGTTTAATGGTGGGCTTGGCAGTGTTAGGTTAATGGTTGGACTCAGTATTTAAAGGTCTTTCCCACCCTAAACAATTCTATGAAGAAATTATGCCAAACTTCTGTAAAGCAGAGATTTTCAGTTTCATAGCAGACCATGGTCTAAAACAGAGAGAGCTTCGTCTCTGTTATTGCACAGGGTTCTTCCTTCAGCAGGATTCATGCAGGAATTTCTTGAATTTAAAAGTTAAATTATTTTCAGTACATGCAATTGATGAATTAACTTGAAGGAAGAACACTGTCTGCACACTCATGATGGGATCCACAGGCAACAGCTTGTGAGCGAGGGCTGTAACACGTAGTATGTGCATGGGCGAAAGAATTCTTGTGAATATATAGCACAGAAACGTTGTGCTTTCAAAGCAAGAGTATTTGTATTCAATTCATTGGGGATTTATGTTTTCAAGTAATGCTTGGACTTATTCAACCTTCAGATTCTCTTGCTTTGTGTTCAGGGATGTATGTGCGTGCACGTGTGTTGGTCCTGACAGGAGGGGAGTCCAAAGAGTTTGTAAATATTGGCAACACCTACCTCTGTGTACCTCTGTCTTGAGCAAACCTGGCTGAGGGTCTTCGAAGATTTCACGTGACAAATATCCACTAATTAAGGGTCAATGTAATGCACAGTCCTCAGCCACTGATTTGGTGTGAGCTATGGACCTAAATAATATAGAGAATTTTGGACTTTCCTCACCTCTGTGCTTCAGTTACCTGCCTGTAAAAAAGGGAATAGAAATTTTGTAGCTACTTTGCAATGCTGGGAGGGAAGTCACATGGAGAACTGAAAAAGCCTTTATACTTATACTGTACAAAGCCATAAAAGCTCATGGAATATGTGTTTGTAAATATGCAAATATATAACACAGGCATACACAAGCATGTCAAACTGAGTGAGTAGAGTTAAGAAAAGGAAAGGAAAAGGGACCAGTGTAAAAAATGTGGATTTTTTTTTCTACACAGTGAACACAAACATGGAAGTTTTACTATTTCTGTAGTGTTCAAAGGCATTTTCCCATAGTCAGTCTGGGTACAAACATTGCCTTTGTGTTTAACGATTATGTCTAGACCATTATTTATGCTAAAAGGGATATCTTATTCATCTGTGATTAAGTGCATATCTCTGCTTTGACACTGTTGGGCAGGGATGTATTTAATGCTAATCTCCTGAGCCCAAGTGGTGATCCAAAGGGAAAAAAGTATTTTATCTTCTAGAAATTCAATGAGCTACCTTTTATAGAGATTCTTTCAGATAGCTCCTCAGGGCCTGGAAAAAGCATCTTTTGATCTCTTAAAGTCAATTTGACGTTCAGTATCAAAACACATGTGTGCCCTTTGGAAAGGGTGATCATTGTAATTGAGCTGGGTGGTCAGGGTTGACGTGAACCCACGGCTACACCGCTGCCAGGGGCACACAGAGTTTAGTGGCTGAGGCCAAGGCCATGGAGGCTGCTTCCCCTGGCTCCAGCCCCCTGGGAGTCAGCAGCCAGGAGCTCTGCTTTTTCTCTGACTCTATGAAATCTCAGTATCAACTTTCTGTAATCTACTTTTGTATAATTAAGAGTGTGCCTGTTCACCAAATCATTCATCCCTCAGTATTGAGCTGTTCCATCAACAGACTGCCTATCCAAACCTACTTCTAAGAGTAGTTTCTCACACCTCAAAATATATGACATTAATTTGGGATAATTTTAACTTTTTTTTTTTTTAATACCTTACAAATGATGCCTTCTGTATTCCGAGGTTTGTCAAAAACACGGAGAAAACATTTACTTGTATTTAAATTTACATTTCCTTGTACAGAACAAAAATGTTTCAGAACTTCCCCAGAACTTTCAATCCCACCTGAGGTATTTGAAATAAATGAATCATAGGTGGTGGCACTTCCTTCCAGTCAATTTAGCAAGCAAAATCTAGTCTTAGAATTCTCAAAAGCACCTATAATCTCTCACATGAGAAATACTTAATTGATGCTAGCTGTTTTCAGTCGATGCCCTGCTTTGTCAAGGAATTTTATGTAAAAAACATGCTGATTTGGAGTCTCTATATTTCTAACTCCACTTGTAAATGTGTATCAGCCAGAGTTTTCTGAAGATATTGGTTAACTAGAAAGCAAAGAGGCCTCTTTCTCTAGTTAAAACAGAAAATAAAATTAGTTTTCAGTCTTCCTTTTTATGAAGGTATGAATACAAGGACACTTATCATCTAAACAAAAGTGTCATGTCAATTGTATGAGAATTTATAGCATTTCAAGCTTTTCCATATTTGCAATATAATCTATTGTTTGTCATGGGAGGGAAGACTCAACTAGAATTTGATACTTCAAACATGGTTTTTCTCAAAAACATCAACATAAAGTTATTAAAGTTACTAATATCTGCTTAACAGCCAATCTGCTTCTCATAGGAAAGTTACAGATGCTTTCATTCTCCCAGAAATATGTCAAAAAAGACAATATGAAAGTAAAGAATCCTATAAAATCTCATTTTGTTTTGGTTTTTGGGGTGGTTTTTTTCCTTTTCATTTTGAATACCCCTGCTTCCACCTCTATTGCTGACCAAAGGGATTCAGATTCCATTTGAATCTGATTTGAATCTCAGAGACTCTTAGGAGTTTGGAGTTGAAACCATGGAATATTTTATTTTGTTGAGTGGAGCAATTAGTTACAGTCTACTTACAATGGCCTTTCATTCCTAATTCACTCAGGGGTTACTGGAAGCTCCTTCTAAAATGCATTCCTTGTCCACAGCTGCTTGTCAGAGACGAGTCCTTTGTCCATTAAAGTACACTAGGCACACTAAGAATTTAGCAGGACATGAAAGGGATTTGGTGAAATTAGGAGGCAAATCATCCTCCTGGTTATGAAAGTGAAGTGAGGAGAGTGCCCTGGGGAAGAACAGTCTGAAAAGGATACCGACAGTATTCAGGATGAAATTTGATCCTATTTGGCAAGTTAAATTTTGCACTCTGTACTGTTCATGGCAGACAGCATTGGTTAAAAGCTTTGAG
Organism: Oreocharis arfaki; assembly: GCA_013398015.1. Classification (NCBI taxonomy): domain Eukaryota; kingdom Metazoa; phylum Chordata; class Aves; order Passeriformes; family Paramythiidae; genus Oreocharis; species Oreocharis arfaki. Next base: position 225,988 of record VZRR01003705.1, on the reverse strand, counting down.
GGAAGCTTTCCAATAAATTTAGAAGTTTAAATCAAGCAATTTGATAATTTCCACAACCAAACCCAAGCATAGTGGTCGTAGTGGGGAATAAACTGGTTCTAGGAACTTCCCCCTCAGCAGAAACAGAGGAAGGGGGTGAGCTACACAGGACTGGAAGTGTGAAGAATAAGCAAGGTACTGAGGCTGCCTGTGCAGTTGCAGTGTGCACATCCTGTTCCCAGCCCATCCAGGCAAGCAGCTCCGAGGCAGGGAAAAGGCAGCAGACCATGTTGTGATGTGGCTGATTCCCCAAGGTTTCTCTGCGGGCAAGGCAGTCCTAGCCAGACTTTGTGCTGCCTCTTGAGTGGAAGGGGGAACTCAGAAGTGAAAATATGCCAGGGAACTACTGCAGTGGGGCCAGATGTTCCTGCCCTCCCCGTGGAGGAGAGCTCTGTGGTACACAGGGATATGCAGAGGCATTCCTATGACCATGTTCTCTTCTCCCAGCACAGTGCCCAAAATTAGGGTTTCCTTGCTTTTTACCTAGCAACAGAATTATTCTTTTTTGTTTTTATTGTAATTATTTAAAGGAAGAAATAATACTTTTCTGGCACAAATCTCTTGGGAATTACATCAACCCTATGAAATATAAATACATTTCCTCTCCCGTTGTATAAATAATAGATTAGATTTTCACTGGAGAAGCTGAGAGTAGGATTTAAGGACAACTTGTGTAACTTGCAAAGTAGGCTGTGGTGTACAGCAGCAGACTGTTATAAAACATGACACAGTAGGCAATGTGATTAATGTGTGATGGAAACCCCTTGGTAGATCAGGTCACTAAAGTAGGTACCCTACCCATGGTTTGTATTATGTTCAGTGAGCATCTGGACAGAAATAAACTGCTACCTCATGGAGTGTTATTTTATCCAGCAATGTGTGAGCTTTAATCATACAATTAATCACACAATACCTTTTCTGTTGTTTATGGAAGAAAAGCATTTGACAGTTTTTAGGATCTAGAACAAGAATTTGAGTGTTAAAGTGAAGTACCATCCTTCCTTCAAGGAAGACATAAGCCTGATTTAGGGAGAGTACCCAGAGCTGAATGTGAACTTGGTGTCCTCATACCACCTAGCAGCAGAGGAGGAACACGCTGCAGAGCAACAGCCTCTCTAAGAGCTGTGGGATGCTCAGAGTGCCTGCTTGTTTTATGGGGCCAGCCAAGCAAAACTGCCTGCTTGGCATATGCTCCACTGGGCTGGTGTTTCGTCACCATTGCAAGACATCGCTTTTGTAGAGAAGTAAATAAAAAGTGATTGTTAAATCCCCTAGCATGAGTTTTCTAAATCTGGTGTATCCAGACCCCTTATTCTGAATTGCATTAAGACCTCCCAGGAATCATAACCTGGACCAATTCAAGCTTCTGTTGATGCATAAACAGGCATGTTTATGAAAACAGAGTAGCTTGGATCCGTTTGTCCCTTTTTGATTGACGATGAGCTAATTTTATTTTAAAACACGAGTCTTTTCTCTTTGGTGCACGAAGGGACAGAATGAAATCAGTGGAGACGAAATATCCTGAACTGTAATTTTAGCCCTGACTCTGGTTTAGGGAAGCATATTAGTTTCGTCAAAGTTGCTGTGACTTTATCCAGTTTTCTGAGTCAGGCCTTTTTTCATTATATTAGTGCAGGGAACATTTACGGGGTTGTAGGACTCTGCAACCTGTAATTGAAATCTCCTGTGAGTTTATTCCTGTTGCTTAGTTTGCCAAGGTTTATTAGTCAAAATTTGGGGAAAATTTTAATATCAGCTTTCTTTTCTCTAACTGAATTCTATCAACATTGTATTTGTTGTTTAAATAATTACATTCTGAAAATTTGTGTTAGAGCAAGTGATCTAGGAGTAAAATATATTCCCAGTGTGATTTATTTTTATTTTAATGAATCGTAGAACGGCCTGGGTTGGAAGGGACCTTAAAGACCATCCAGTTCTTACCTCCCTGCCATGGGCAGGGACACCTTCCACTAGACCAGACTGCTCAGAGCCCCATCCAACCTGGTCCTGAGCACTTCCAGGGATGGGGCATCCACAACTTCTCTGGGCAACCTGTTCCAAGTTAAGTGAGGGACAGCTTTGTCTTGTGTGTTCCGAAAGGAAAAAGTAGATTTGGCAACAGAACTTTGATGTAGCTTACCTACATGAAAGCAGAACCAAAAATTATGATAATAGATTTCATAAAGAAAATCTACATGAAAATCTGTATGTCAAACAAACATGCTCAGAATATTTAAATACCAGTTCTGATAAATAGCTAAGACATTCATTAAATGTGCTCTGTATTGTAGGAATTTAGTCACATTGTGAAAAATATTAAGCTGCTTTAAAAAGTAAATTTGTCAGATTGTTCTAAGGAAAATTGGATTTTCTTAGCGGGATTTGTGTGCATATGATGTTTTTCTTATGAAAAATTTAATACACGGAGACAAATTTCTCAATTACATGCTAAAACACTTTGCTTTTTATTTGCAAGTTATTTTTCTAACAAAAAGGTAATGTTAAAAGAAGCTTTTGTTTAATTTCTAAAGATAGATAAGCCTTTTCATGATAAATTTTCCCTCCTTTGAAGGGCATGTTGTTCTGCTGAAAGTGGAAGAATGTCAGAAATTCTGGGGTGTTACATCTACTGCTCCCTCAAAACATGGGAGATCCTTTGGAGGGGAAAATCTTTTGAATTAAAACTCAGGACTTAAGTTCACGAAACTTGTCTGTAGGGTTCTGCCTATGTGACCGTGTCCAAATCATTAAATACCGACCCTGGGAGATGTACTTGAGGACATTCCACGGGTGCTGGGGCCTGTGCTCTTTGTATTTCGCTTTCTCTAAGTGGACCAGCAGCAACTGAGCCGTCAGAGGAATCTGGGGTGCTCTTCTACACAAGCCTGTGAAGACAAAAATATTTCCCCTTTCAAAGGGACTGAGACCTGAACTGTTACTCTAAGCTTTGCTCAAAGGAACCAAAGCCTTTAATAATGAAGAATCTAGGCAGTCCCATTTATGGTAGAAATCCCTGTTTTGCTCATTCAAGTGGTTTGGGGTTTTTTTAAAGCTGCTTGACTTTGAAACTTGGCCCATCTGAAGGAAAATTGTGAGTTGTTTACAGGTGCTGTAGCCAGTGACAGACACTGGCAGACTAAGGCATAGTTCAACCAATTGCTATTAACCACATGTAATAGACGATAAGAGTAGCTCAGTGAGGACTGTATGACCTACATTTTCATTTAATTTCTCACAATGTTTGCTGGGTCATATGGTTAACCTGGCTGGGCCTGTTTTTAACTGTTCTGTTCCTGCAGTTCTTTTAAAACTTATAACGTTATATATGTAACTTCTTAAACATCTCAAGTTGTTTGTAATTTAGGTTTTGGAAACATCTCCCCACGCACACAAGGTGGAAAGATATTCTGCATCATCTATGCCTTATTGGGAATTCCTCTGTTTGGTTTTCTGTTGGCTGGTGTTGGAGATCAACTAGGGACAATCTTTGGAAAAGGAATTGCCAAAGTAGAAGATACCTTTGTTGTGAGTATGCTGACTGCCTCGCTTGGGTTTTTTGCTGCTTTTTCTGAATTTCACAAGGGAAATGAAAAGCCTGAAAAAGAGGGTATAGCTGGTCGTTGCAATCAGATGTACAGGAAAAGGTAGGAAGGGCTTGGCACACTCTGAACTTGCTAATGAACACCTCTGAGAACTGGGTGAAGACACATTCCCTACCATGATTATGGCTGGGAAGAGGAATTAGATCCAAAGAATTTTATTTTTGCTCTGCCCTTGTTACTTGTAAGCTTGCTGTGATGCTTGCCCTTAAAGGTTTTTATACAGATTGTGATAAGAAATGTATTCACTGAGATTTCTGAAGCAGTGAATGCTTAGTTAACCAACTTTGTAGCTGTTTGCATCAGCACTGCAAGTGTTAGGACTGGTTTTCCACATCAAGCCCTACCCTTGAATGCAGGACACTTTTTCTACATAGAAAGGGTCTGACATGGCTTTATTTTTGATGCAAAGTGAACTGGGCCTGTGCTGAGTAGTCTTATGCAATAGGCCAACAAAAGCTTGAAAGCTTTTTAAGAAACAGCATGCATTTTTGGCTTTGAAACATCAGTTCTTGTCCAGACAAGGTACAGATGAATAACATAGATTTCCATTGAGATTTGTCTAAAAAGAGCAAGAACATTCCATGAGAATATTTTATATTTTCTGGGTTTTCATAACTGATTTTTTTTTTCTTAAAAGTACAGAAGTTCTGAGATCAATTTGTGTGTCTCTCTTGCTCATAGAGATAATGGTTTTGCTTTTTTTTATAATGGGTGTATGCTTACAACAAGAATGCCCCAATGTAAAAAGCAGTATTTTGCCCCCATTCTGGCAACATCTGAATGAAAACACTGATCTATGTGCTGTGGTCTGGAGCACTCCCTAATTCTGTTTATTAGTTTGCCTAAAGAACTGGGAGATGCTGATGGATGAGAGCAGGGATTCTTATGCTGCCATAACACACGTTGTTACTCTGATTTGGGTTACAAAACTCGACCTTGGTCATGCTGACTCTAAACTCAGTCAGTTCTCACTGAAACTTAAAAACAAGAAAAAAATAATTGTGAACAACCTGATTTCATTTTGGGTCGACTTCCATGAAAGTTTCTTATATATTTCCTTCTTTTAGTTTCAACCAACATACACTGGGTGGATGGAAAATGTCAAATTGGCTGGGCATGCAAAATAGGACTTTGCAGGGATCTGTTCTAGCTTTAGTGCAGTTTAGAAAAAATGTTAATAGCATACACAACAGCTAAATGATGTGGTTCATTAAATCTGCAGATGGCCTCAAGCTGGGGAGAGAACTAAAACTTGGAGGATCAAAACAATCTTAAAACTTTTGAAAAGCAGACTGACTAGATAGGCTTAAATTCAAGCAGGACAAATTCAAAGTAATATATGATGGAATAATAAAATATGCAGCTGCATGTCAGGAAACAGCTGTCTAGGTCCAATTTTATGGAAATGTTCTGTGGGCTCTAGCTGATAACTTGCTAACATGGGTTAATGTCATACTGCCATGGAAAAGCTTACATCATAGGTAAAACAGTAAAGAGGCAAAGCATAAGAAAGGGTCATTCCATTCTATTTTGTGCTATTTTTTCATATCTAGTTTTGAGTACAACACCAAATGAAACATGGGCTGGTTTTCTGGTGCCAAGGGATTGCAAGAAAAATAGGAAGTGAATTTATTTGGTTTAAAGAACATGTAACTGAAAGAGAACATCAGTGAAAGTTTGCTGGAAAGAGAAAATTAGCTATTTCTTTGTCTTGGGTAAGACCATAAATAGTACACTTAAACTGAAGGAGCTGAGGTGTAGGTTAAGCATTAGAAAAATTATCTAATCACAAGAGCATGATGACAAGTATTTGCAGTGGCTTAGGTGGATTTGTTTCGTCTTTGGGCAGGTTTGGATCTCTTGCATCCCTTTCAGCTCTGTTTTGTAGGATTTTGTTCAGCTGATTATTTGATTACAGAGAACTGCATGGTTAAAATTTACCTTATTTATTTGGTTATTTTTGGATGTACCAAATTAGTGAAATTGCAGGTGCATGCACTACTTGCAACTGGCTTAAATATCTAGACCCCCCCCTCAAAATTTTATCATCAGCTGTTAGTATTAATGAATGCTATACATGCCTCTCACCCAGGACACGACTCTGAAGAGTCCAGCCCTGCTCAGCATTTACTGCTGGGAAATGTTTCCTAGGGTAGTCATATTTGCTTTGAAACCCCTTTCAGAATAAAATCCTGCTTGAATTTTCCTGTTTGTTTGAGAATTATAATGCACTGTCCTCTAGAGCTGCGTAGTGCACATTGGGGGTGATGAGTGCTGATGTGCACTGGTGCTGTTTTATTAATAATGGGTTTCCTCTCTTTCCCCTTCCCTTTCCAGAAATGGAATGTGAGTCAGACAAAGATTCGCATCATTTCAACAATAATATTCATACTGTTTGGCTGCGTGCTGTTTGTTGCTCTTCCTGCAGTTATATTCAAGCACATAGAAGGCTGGAACACGCTCGATGCAATTTACTTTGTGGTTATCACTTTAACTACCATTGGATTTGGTGACTATGTTGCAGGTAAGATTTTCTTCATAACTCTTTATCTTATAATATTTTGCACAGTGGCATTTAGTCTGCATTTTTTCCTGATTTTGGGACAGGTGTATCTTACTTGCGGTGCCTCTCTCCCAATTTTATTCTTCATCATTTATGTGAAGGGGCCTGTCCTCCTTTTGGTTGATGTGACAGTGTAAAGACAGGAGGTGGGACAATGAAATTCATGATGCATGTCTCTGCTTACTGTTTTTCCTCTTCCTATACTAGTAAAAATTAAGTAGAGTATCATTTAGGTAGGGGGTTTGTTTTATTTTTCTTACACTAATAGAGCATTTTAATCTGAATATATCTTTGCAGCTGGACTTCTTTAAAATGCCTCACCCTATGAAGTTATGTAACATAAGTTTCCTGTGCATCTCTTACTTTCAAAATATTCCAGAACTCTCTTTCTGCCATTGAAATATCTGTCTTCTGTAGGATCTGCTGGATCCTACTTCTGAGATTCTTGGTTTGTCAGTGCACATTTGCCCATGTGCTTTTTGTAATGTCAGGAGAAGTTTTAGCACAGCCTGTAGATAACATGTCCAATCTTTATAGTTCCATTAAGCTGAATTTAGCTGCAAATAAATTTGATATACTGAACTAAAAGAAGTCTGGGCCGGGTCTCTGTGTCAACTTTTTTTCTTGAAAAGGGGTCAGAAATGTTAGTTCACTTCCTAGATTTGAGAAAGTATTTGCTGTCTGTGCTAAGAAAGCACATTGCTCCGAGTCAGTGATGGGTAGAGAGTGAGGATTAGGAATTCAGAGCTTTGTGCTCCGAGCCTGAGACTTGCTTTCCTTGGCCTGATCTGATGCTTCTGCCGATGCAGCACCAGCATCTCTTTTATGAAACGCCTCTCTCCCACCCCTGAGCTCAGTGCAAGGCAGAGGTGGCTGACAAGGACCTTTGTGCTGGTCAGCTCTCAGTGAGCTGCTCTGCTGGAGGGAACTGTTTTTAGTAGACACTCACATGCTGTGGGCTCCTCCTGTGTCTTGTCTGTGCCCATGGCTGTTGTGTGAGTCCCAGTGTGCCAAGCCAAGGCTCTCAGGTTGGGTAACTCCTCTTGTAGATGTGCTGGAAGTTTTGCCTTGATGGCAGTAATGGGGCTTGTCACTGGCAAAGGCTTTTCAGGTTGGTGAGGTCCAACAAGGACCTCTAAAATGTTGGAATTGCTTGGCATATTTGTAAATGATCTGGATATAATGGGGGTAAATTTAGTTGTTGTTGAAGGTACTAAGCTATTCAGAGAGCCTTCGTTTTTAGATTGCTTGCAAAGTTGCCAAAGATTCTTGTAAATTACAGAACAGAGCTGTAAAACAGAAAATCAAATTTCTTTTGACTTTTACATAGTTATTTGTGATGTTTCCAAATGTCTTTGTATGTGTCTTGACTTTTGCCTTTCCATTTTCTTTCCTGTATTCTTTTTCTTCCTTCAATTTTGTCTTCAGAATTGGTGATTCTGGTCAGATAACAACTAGTATGAATATCTAAATTTATGCTGTTTCCAGCAACAAAGTCAAGAGTCGGGGTGTTTTAGACTTTCATTCCTGAAGGGTATGTGTATGACAGGGAATAAAAATGATAGTGGGTAAAGGCCTGGTTATATTTACTGTAAAGCATTATATGAAATGGCCCACTTGGCTCTAACTAGAACACTGAGTACATTCATCATTACTCCCATTATAAATTTCCATAGACTTTTCTATTTGTAGACCATTTGATATCATAATTTTTTCCTACATCGTCTGCTCTTTAGTTTTACCAGGAAACACTTTCTCTTTCTACGGAATGTCCTTGAATTATATTGTTCTACAGCTGATGGCCTTTTATGGTTCACTTGATAGATGTTCTTTATTTAATTTAAAATCCTACTGCAAATCCATTATTTCAAAGCAACAGAAATGTTTTCTAGTTTCTTTGAGCAACATGCATAAGACTTGTATTTGAACTGCAATATGTTATTGACTTAAAGGGGGAATGAGATTTGTACTTGCAGGGACAATACTCAAGAAAACAGGGTTAGATGGCTGTCTCCATCGTAATCAGGAGGTTAACATTCCTATGGGACTATATTTTGACAGAGATGAAGTTGATAATGTTATCATCTTTGGGTAAAATACTCTGGTTTTGGCAGGTGACTTGAAAGATTTTTCAGAAATGTCTATTTTTTTTCTTTGCAGTGCATAATTGGCTGGTTAAATAAAAATTTTGAAAACTAGGTAAGGTATTAATTGACTGAGCTTTGCATTATGGAAGTTTGCAGTCATCGGTGTGTATATAAGTATGAAATTATTCGAAGGAAACTGACATTGCAAATTCTCAATGGAGATGATAGGATTTGCCCTAAGAGCTAGGCTTCCTTATTAATTTTGAGGAAGTTTGCAGAATTTTTCACACACTAGTTATTTCCTTCAAGATTTTCTGGTTTGCTTGTTTCTCTTTTAGATAAGTCATAACTACAGAGTGGACTCTAAGGACCACTGATATTTTTGTGGTAGGCTTTGTCTGGAGAACCCTTTGAAGTTTAGGAAAGCTGGGTGCCACAAACAAGGGAGAAACATGCAGTGTTAAGGCATGTAATGCTGTATAAGGCTGTAAAAGAGGTGGTCATGATAGAATATTGTGGTTCTGAATCATGCTGGTCTTGATTCTGGTTTGCCATGGGAAGGCAAAAAGCAGCAGACAGAATGATGCTCCAGTCCACTTAGTGTCTAGATGCAATGCATTTGGAAAAATTCTCACAGTGGCATTAATTTATTCATTTTTCTGATTCTTTTTTCCCTAAATAATACTTACAGTGAAAATTACCTTCTTCCACTTAGCATTATAGTCATAATGGTGGGCAGTCATGTTCCGATTTGCAATTATATCAGAGTGTACTTTTTGCGATAGAAGTCAAATTGATAATTCTTTTAGCACTCTGGAGGCCCATGTGATAATCCATAAATGTTTGTCAGTTTTGGCCCATAAAGTCCCTTCAAAACCCCCAAAGTCCTATATATCTGAAAATTTTCAAATCTTTTTTTCTGGGAGCTGTCAAATCAGAGAAAAAAACCCATATGTTTACGAGCCCTACATAAAAATCCCATGGTTGTGTTAACATATGTGTTGGCATGGAGGGAAAAATTTCTGAAATACCTATCATTTTTCACTAACATGAAACTTGCTGCTTTCTGGTGCCACTGCAAGTAAGAGCTGAAAAGAAGCCCTGAAGAACTTTCAGGAGGTAAAAGACAGTGTGTTACTCAACAGCTGTACCAAAAGGGAGCCAACAGAAGAACCTGGAATTCAGGAACATAATGGTGTCCTTGTGTTGTACAGGCTATATCTAATATTTCATATCAGAAATTCTTTT
>VZRR01003705.1:181296-216408 GCA_013398015.1 Oreocharis arfaki | reverse complement strand
TTTTTTTTTTTTTTTTTTTTTTTTTTTCCTTAGAACTTTCTTCTTTTTTGTACTGGAGACCGTGTACTCTATTCCCAGAAACCAGAGTGAGGAAACATTCCCTTTGGTAGTCAGAGCCTAAATTGTTATTTGGAGCCTGTGGAAATTTCAGCTGGGGTTTCCTTAAGGCAAACATAAATGGCTGATCACTCCTGGTGCATGCAAGGAAGGAAAAGATGAAAAGCCCTTGCAATGCATGTTCAAGAAAATACATGAATTGTATTTGAAAAACTTGACTGCTTCTCTGTCTTATGAAATTACTTTGTTTTCTAATTTTTGGAATGGTTGAATTTATTTGGAGGGACAGAATTTTTTTTTTTTTATTTGAAGAAATATTTTTGTAGCTTTTCACACACACAAAAAAAAAATTGTACTACATCCTGCACTGCCTTATAAATTATCAGGACAGAGTCAAACATCCCTTTTCTTGTTTTCAAGAGAAAACATTAACTTCAATATGACAGAAGAAAACCCAACCAAAACTATTAGTATCTTGTGAAAGAGGAAAAGAAATCTTCTCATGCTGAATGTGTCATGATTTTAGTGTAATGAAATATATTTCTGGATATTAAGGTTGGTACTGAGGCACATGAATATATGTATAATTGACAATATATTGTAAATATGTACAGATAAATTCTTTGACTTGCAGTGCAGTTTGGAAGGTATAGTCAAATATTTCTAATGGCATTAATCTAACAGGTTTCAAATCTAAATTAGGTGACATGTCCAAAACTTGACTAAATTAAGTAGAAGACAAAAATATAAATAACATATCAGTAGTCTATTTCACAGTGGGGCATAATAATGATACAAGAGTCTCAACTGGTTCAGTGAAACAGATCACAGAGTTCTGCAAGTCTTACTTTAAAAATGCATTCCAACTCTTTTGTTACTTTCGTGGGAATATTTTTTTTTTTTGCTTGGTTTATTTTCCATGTTTGAGGCCTGATTTTTAACTTACTGCTTTTTCACTGTTTCATTCTGTAACTCACCGATGTATTGCTGCTGTAATACACATACCTGGCTCTGCACTGTGTTGCTTGGCCTGAGACCCAGTTTGTAGAGAGCTGAGATATTTTAGTCTCATTTAACGCCACCAAACTGGGGCACTTGACCCGGTGGCCATAGCAGCCCAGTTGATCTGCTGCCACTGTGTGATACCACGCACCAGCAGAGAGCAATTGCTGTCATGCTGAGCCGGGGGTGTGTCCAGCATCCTGGAGGAGAGCTCCCATAGGCTCCGTGTCTTTTTTTGGCATTTGGAAGAGCTCTGTGCCCCCGCAGGACTTGGTGTCTGTAACAGGGGCTCTCCGGTGTGAGCCATGCTTTGAGCTGAAGACGGAGCGCTGTCTTGCTTGGTGTCTGTGCAGGACAGCACGTGAGGAGTGTTTTAGATCTGCGCTTTGTACTCTGAAGTAGCTCTCCATTTCCCACTGAGTGGCATCAAGTGGCTCCTATGGCCTACTTACATTCCATCTCTGGCAGTGCAATATCTTGTCCCCAGCCTTTCTGCTTCCACATCTCCACACAAACTAGTCTTTCTCTGTCCCTCTTTTTTTTTTTTTTTTGCAATCCTCAAAGGTAATTCCTTTCAAGCTGCAGGGCTGAATCTCAATTTCTTTGGAGTGGCACAAATGACATTTCTGGATTAAGCACGTTCGTCAGGTTTGTCACAACAGGGATGGTGGACAGCTGCTTGTTATTCTGCAATTAAACCTGGCTTATATAATATTTCTATATCCAGAGTAATTTGTACTGCTGATGAAAAAACATAGACTTTCCTTATTGGCAGTGCCAACTTTTGAATAACCCAGAAATTTTTGCTGGTATGGAATTAAGATACTTGATGTTGACAGCACTTTCTATTCTCTCCTTCTAATTTTGAAGTAAAAATGCAAAGACAACAATTATGTGTTTCTATTTTGAGCTGCTTAGGCATAGAGGGAATGGGGAAAAGAGTGGCAACAATGAAGAAAATTATTTACTTTAAAAAGTACTTGTTTTACAAAAATAAATAAGTAAAAAAAGATGTATTTTTAATCCTGATCTCTTACCTGAGAACCAGAATCTGTTCTAAAGCACCCCTGAAATATTCTCTAATGGCTTTCTTCCCTGAAACAGGGTTCTCAACCTTAGTAAGGAATACGTTTGGACCATAGAACAACTTATGTTTTCCAAAGTGTTGAAAATCCCCAATAAAAGTTATTTGGCAGATGTAAGAATGGTGGCAGCAGCAATACAATAGTCTGTGATGAAGATGGATGGGAAAACTCTTTGATTTCTCATAGACCTCAAACTACTTTAGATCAAATCATTACCAGAAAACAACTTGGCAATAAACTGTGGCTGCTCTTGGTAACAGATTATGGCAGTAAGACTGCTAGATTTCATCCTCCTTGTGGTTTTAACTTCTTTTGGGTAGAGGCTAAAGAAAGCTGGGAAAAGTTTTGTCCCTGAGCCCACAAAATGGGGTTTGCCAAACAAGCAATAGAATACAGCTTCTGCCTTCTCAGCATATTGCTTCCTAGAGGGCTGCATAAACCAATTTGCTTTGCAAAACAAACATGATGGTGTATCATATTGATATGCTTTTTACGATGTTGCCCATAAAACCATTAGATTATCTCATATACTTCAGTACAAGTATATCTTACTATGTGTACTCATACCCTAATGCATTCATACCCATTTAAGTGAATTTGGTAGTTAATGAATTCTTTTAGTTTAAATTCAGTACAGTTGAGTTGTGATCACCTTTCTCTATGAAATCCGATTTAGTGACGTTCCCAGGTAACTGCATTATGGCAGTTTGAGCATCACAGGAGGCAGTACTTATGTCAGGACAAACATCCTCAAGTATGTCTCTCTCTCCCTGAGATTTGATTAAATTGCAAAATCACCCAAGGAGTCCTTGAAATTCAGAACCTCAACAGCTAAGAGAGGTTTTAGTTGTGAAACCTTATCCTAGAGTATTTCTTTGGATACCTTTTGTCCCTTTAACTTTAGGAAAGCTGAACTCCTTTGGGCATAGCTAGATGGAGCCATCTCCTGGCCAGACAGCACGGAAAACTGGGTTGAACATGAATATGTCCTAACTCCTGCCCCGGTGATTAACTTTGCTCTAAATAAAATGAGTATAAACTGTGAAGGAGGTGCTTCCTGCAGACTGGCAGAGTTGGCTTCCTGTTTCAGTTTGTAAAAAGAATATGCCAAAAATTAAAAACCAACCATGTGGATACGTTCTATGATACTTTCTTGTGCATTGTGTGAACAGCTGAAGAAGAGGATGAACCACCAAATGTGGCCCATTACTAGACCAAAGACATGGTAGTAATCACCCATTTTTTGAGTCACAAATAATTTTGGGTGAATCATCCCTAAAATTCTGTTTTACTAGATTGACATGAGATGGATGTTTTTAACAAATAATTCAATGTTTTTTCTTGTGCTGTGATAAACTCAGCCCTTTGGTGGCTGGATGTCTTCTGTTCCAAACAGAGCCCTGCCTTTTACCTTTGCTTGGGACTACTAAAGCATCAAATTATATCCACTTTCACAGTGTGGATTCATCTCTTGGAGAGTTACATAAACCGATGCAGCTCAATGCTTTTTTTTTTTTTTTTTGATGAAAAGATGTAATTGACATGAGAAAAACAAAATTTCTGTCTGTGAAGGCTTCCATACAAAGCTAGCCATCAGTAAAATTATTTGTTATTTGCATGCAATCTCTGTGATAATACAGCTAAGTAAAAGCATTATTCTCCATGAGAGTCAATCTCAGTACTGTAACAAGGTGCTTCATATTTTTGGGCCAATTTTCCTTTGATTTGTTTCAGTATAGGTTGCAGATACATAAAGCAAAGTATTATGAACCTGTACAGGTTACTTTAATGTGTCTGAGAATTAGTACTGTAGAGTCTCTTCAACTGTGGGCAGATACACACATCAAACTTCTTGCAGCAGCCTAAACTAGAAGTCTGGTTTTATTTGTTGTAACACAGCTGAATTACAAATTTAAGGCTTCTGTTTTATTGCATGGCAAGATGTGAAATGTGAGTTATTTGGTGTTGTCAAGAGCTCTGGATGAACATAACCTTTTTTTAGTGTGGAAATAGGACATCTGTTCTTTATAGCTGTATTACACCTCAAAGCTCTATTACCAACACCTCTGAAATTTATATTTTTACTTTAACACTGAAAAGAAGTGACTGGTGCTTATGGCAACGGGATTCAAAAAAGCTGCCTTCATCTGACTTCTCTTTTAGCCACCTTTTTTTTGGGGTAGTATGATCAGCTCGACTCAAGTCCCTGTGCTCTGGTTTCCTTCTGCAAAATGGAGATGATAATGTTTGCCTACCCACCAGGGACACTTGTTAATGCAAGTGCTACTCTTTTCTTACGGAGACTAAAGGTTTTATATAAGTATTGAGATGTTTTGAAGTTCTTGCAAAAACAGATTTCTCAGGATATGAACACATTGCATACTTTGGAACAATACTTAAAGCTCTGGTACAGCATCATTATTTGGAGTAGGTGGGAAGTAATTTCATTCAAGCTGTCTTCAGTGACCTCTATCTTAAATGATAGTATATCAGAAGTTGAATCAGTCTGTGTTCATTCAATAATTATTATGAATGGCTAGCAGTCATTGCCTAAGATTTGCATACTCCAAACATTATTTTCAAGACTGAACTAATTTATATAATTTGTTAAAATTCAACAAAGTATTTTGCTAGGAATTTTTGCATGGGTACAAATACAGAAGTTTTAAGAAATTTAACTTTTTTTTTTTCTAGGAAAATTCATTTCAAAAACATCCTTGCACCTATAACTCTTAAGTGTGATTTAATTTTAATTGTATTGTTTTTCAGGGGGATCAGATATTGAATACCTAGACTTTTACAAGCCAGTGGTGTGGTTCTGGATCCTTGTTGGGCTTGCTTACTTTGCAGCTGTCCTCAGCATGATTGGAGACTGGCTAAGGGTCATATCAAAAAAGACAAAGGAAGAGGTAAGAATATTTTGAAAGGGGAAGAAATACTTTTTAAAAACTTTGAATAGAAGCCAGGTGAGCTTATAGCTGCTTTTGCTTTTAGGCTCTTAGGGTGCATATGTCAAAGCTGTCTGTGTATGAGCTGTAATGCTGCAGCTCAAACTGCAGGAAACTACATTCATTCAAACATAGAGTGTTTAATTTTCACATAAAAATAAATGGATGGAAAATTAGATTAAATGTGTTTTTAAATTTAGTGTATATGCAGAGTTGGACCTGATTTATGGGGAAAAAACCCCCTTATAATACTGTTCTAGGCAGTAGACTGTAGGCCTTAATTTTTAAGGCAAAAATCATTCTGCTTTGTTTCTACAGGGGATGCAGGGATGTAAAGAAAGTACTTAAGTAGTTATATTTGAGATACCATGCTTTATAGTGGTACGAAAATAAATTTTTCATATCATGCAACGTATTGGAATGAATTATTTAAATATCTGTGGGTGTATTTTACCATAATGTCTTTCACATAATTACTTGGTGTTTGTAGTCAGGTATATTGCTTTCAATTGAAATATTTTTTCACTTGTAAATGTGTATTTATTATTCCAATGATGCAATGATATTTTAATTTAAAATTTGTTATTTAAGAAAATGTCTTGGTTTTGAAAATGTTAGAGGGTAAATAAAATTTCCCTCTATTGTAGCATGCATAGTTCGGGTTTTACTGGAAGTTGGAGAAATTAATTTTGTTTGAAGCAACATATTATTTCCCTCTAATTTAGCTTGAATTTCTTTGCACGCATCAGTTGATTTATGCTACTCAAACATAAAAACTCAAATTTGTTTTTGATGGAATGAATATGTTGGCTACTGTGCAGTGGCCTGCTACTTACATTGTTTTAAATTGTTTTCCTAGCTGTAGGGCATGGCATGGATGCCTGAATGTATTCCTGGCAATTCCTGAGTGCCCAAAGCCTTTGCTCTGAAGGGTAGCTTACCCCTATGTGCTTTCACTGACTGCAGCACCTCGGGGTGCCTACCACCTCCTGAGCAGGAGCAAGGGTGCTGCTGGCAGCAGGCAGGAGGGTGGGAGCTGGGCTCCTGGGCAGGATTAAACCCACTTTGTAAGGAATGTGAGGTAGGAAGCCCTTTTCCATTGCCCTTGCTGTGCTCATGGCTCTGTGGTTAGAGACAGCACGGTGACAGGTCTGCTGTAAGTACACTTTTAGCAGGTAATTCATAACCACTTAGCCCTGAAGCAGAGGGCAATATTTGTTTGAACAGTTTCAGTTCAAGAGTGTCATCTTTTGCCACATGCTGTAAATTTGAGAGGGTATTTATGACTTTCCTTCCACAATGAGCTTTACTAGTGCCCTCCACACACAGGGAGCAGCAGGTATCACACGAGTGTTCCCATTTGCAGGTCCAACAGCTGGCAGGATGGCAATTCTGTTTTCTAGGAAAGCACTCAGGGTGCCTTAAACAGCCAACCTTACATGGCTTACACCGGCTGCAGGGAAACCAGTGCATCGCTTCAAATGCCAGTAACCTGCATGCTTGTGTTGGGTTATTTTGAACTTCAGAATTAGGTTGGGGTCTCCCATTTTCCCCTCTGCAGCAGGAAGAAGCAGGAGAGCACTGGCACAGGCTCCCCAGGGAAGTGGTCACAGCACCAAGCCTGCCAGAGTTCAAGAAGCGTTTGGACAAATGCTCTCAGGCACATGTTGGAATTTTTGTGCAGGACCAAGAGTTGGACTTCAATGATCCTTGTGGGTCCCTTCCAACTCAGGATATTCTGTGATTCTAAGTGTGGTGTTTCCTCTGGGCAGAGTCCTGCTGTCTAACTGTTCTCAATCAATTCCTAAATTGTCTTTAGTTTCCCTGGATTACTCGTGTCTGGATGTTTTGGAAAATATAAGACGTGACTGAGGGACTATGACTTGTGACTATGCAAAAATATTCTCCAGGCTTCTTTTTGTTGTATTTTCTCAGACACTGTTGACACATTTTAGTTCTTCACACTATTTCCTAGAATTAATCTGATCTTTAACCTCGGTTTTCTCACATTCTTTTCTGTTATCCAGACAGCATCTTATCCAGCGATCTTAGAATCTTGACTATATAGTTGACTATATAGCACACTGAGGTTTTATTCTTATAATGATGATTATATATTAGGAGTGTTTGAAATCTGTAGTACCTTGTGAAGCTACTTCAATATAGACTAACTTTGGAAAATATTTAAAGACACATGAATTGAAGAAACTCAAGAATACCTCTAACACATCAAAAGCATTCCTGTTTTTACCAGGGAAAACAGTTTGCCAGGTTATGCAGAGCAGTGCAGTGCTGAGCTTTCTTTTCTCAGGCACTGGGAATGTGTAACCTATTTAATCTTTTCATTCTTTCTCACCTTTATAGCCTAAACAAGCATATTCATTTTGTCTACAGCAAGGAAAACCTCATTCTTCAGATATATCTGAATTCTCTTGGCTGAAGCGGGTATTGGGAATTCTGCTGTATACAAGTCTCATGTGTGTTAGGTTGGATTGAAGACAGACATAACAACATTTGGGCCATTTGTTCAATTAATCATATCTCTGATGGTCAGAAATCTCCCTCCCTACTTCTTAACGTATTGCTCAGGCATGTGTGATAATCCATAACAAGAATAAAATGCTTTAGCAGTTTAAAATTCTATAGTTTTAAAAATAGCAGAGACCAGTTTGAGAATTGAATTATGACATACCTTGTGTGCTAGTTAGAAACTTTTTGTTTTATTTTTTCTCGTCTATCCTAATGAAACTTTGTAGAAAGAAAGTAATACAAATATATTGCATTTTTTTATAAGATTGGCTATAAGCATTTTACAAATATTCACTTTTTACAGGTTTCATTTCATGATAAAACCTGCTGCTCTTAGCTCATTCTTGCTATCTGCCTGGGAAAATCTGAGTGAAGGTGCTGAAGGAGTTTAGTGGAAATTTATTTATCAAGTCTCATCTGCACCAGAAGAAGCCAGATGAGGCTGAATTTCTTGTCTTTTTTTTCCAGTTAAACCTAAATTTACAGAGGACTGTTCCAGCTTCTATGGATGCAGGTTATAGCAGAGGAACCTCGACCTAGTTCAAAGTACGGGGTACATGTTTTTAACTGCCTTAGGGAAGAGTTCTCTAAGTCCTTGGTGAAACAGTCCCTTATACCCTTATACCTTATAAAGGTAGCCTTTGCAGTTGGAAACCACATTATATAATAAAAGCTACTGAGATACAGAGTCCATGATAAAATCTACAGAACTGTGTGTGATTAATGCACTCTGAATACTGAAGCAGTGTAATGTATTTCCTAGGAAATAGGATGCTGAAAATCTTCCTGAAAATTATGGGGATTGTTATGTGTTGGGGAATCAACACATACAAATAAAGAAGATTTCGTGTAGGACTTGTATCCTACTTTCCTTGAAAAAACCAGCAGTGTAGCATGTTTTAGATACAGGAGGGAGCAGATCATTCAGTAGTGATCAGTTGTGCTGTTTTCAGCCATCTAAGACCAAGCAGCAAAGTCTAGAGTATGTTACCCAGTGTTACCCTCTCTGTCTTCCAGAATGAAGACAGAGAGGCTGCAAGTGTTGAAAAGACCTTCTTTACTTCCCCCCGACAACCAAAACTCTATATCCTCAGAAGTATATCTCTTTCGACAGGCAGCCATAATCTCTTTTTTGCCTTTTCCTGTAGTCTAAGGTAAAAAACTATCAATAAATATCAGCATATTTAGAGTATGAAGGGAAGTCCTTCTTATTCCAGGGAGGGAGCATGCTGAAAACGAATATCACCTAAAATCTATAGTTCTATTCATATTTATTTTTAATGCAGTTGCATTTTTCTTAGGAGCAGTTTACATAAGACTTTGAGGTAATATTGAGGTAATAATGCATTTCACTGTTTCAATGAAGTAAAACATCTATTTTTTTTCAATATTCTACCAGGAAAGCTTACCATATGCAAGTGGATCTGAGACAAAAAAAATCTGATCAGATATGCATTAATGCCCAAAACTGCTGTATTTTGATATTAAAATCCAGATAACCAGTACGTCAGTCAGTTGCTCCAGTGGCTTTTGTCTCCTGAAACTCTCTTGAGAATTCTGAATGCATCAAACTGGGAGGGAAGTGAAAGACAAGCAGAGACAGAAGTGGGAGTTTTAGAAGGATAGATCTGGAAGCAGTTCATACAGTAAGATAGATGAAATGTCAGAAAGTCACTGGAACATGCTGTGTGCTGTAATCTTAAGTAGGCGATCTGTCTCTGAAGTTCAGCTTCAGCTGTGCTAACTTGCCTTAAACTCCCTCCTCTTCATTATTCTCTACACTATGATTACTCAGAGCACTTTTAAAGTCTTCTGATTTTAGTCTCTTTGAAAGGTAAATTTTCAGCAGGATTTTTTTTCCTTGTCATATTTTCTCTTTTACTACTGTATGCAGCAGCTTCTGAATTCCAGCATTTTCAGCAAAAATGCCTACCCAACCAACAAGCTTAGGCATTTGGGCTATAGATCCTGGAGAAGCCTGTTGTCTTCACTGTACACCAGGAGTCCAGGTGGCTGACTTACGTTAGACATCAGCTCAGTTTGGACAAGCGATTTTTTTCATGCTGCCTGTCTGTCTTTCGAATTGAACAACATGGATCCAGTTTTACAGACCAAGCCTAACATTTCATAAGAAATAGCACATTTGCTTCTTGTGGAAATTCAAGAGGCAGTTGCTATATTTGCTATTTATAAACAAATTCAACAAATTTGACTCATCTGAGCCATCATTCAGTTTAATCTTCTTGGCATCAGTGGCAGAGCTGTCACTCAAGTCTGTCAAAACAGAGTTAGACTTGTCATGATGATGCCATGGAGATTATTGCACTCCCTATATTATTTGTTGTCTTTTCATTAGCTTCAGGCTAAAGGTGCTCTCCCAGCATAAAGAGAACTTTAAGCCCATTTCTCATAACCCCTGAAGAGGGCCCCTAGATGTCAGCTGTATGCATGAAAAAATGAGTGGACTCAAGTGAGAAACAGCTTTGAAAGGTTTTGGCCCTCCAGGCAAACAGGCTGCCCTCAGAGGATGTGAAGTGAGGGTGTATGACCAAAGAGGAGGAAGAAGTTGTTCAGCTGGCCGATGAACTTCTGACCTGGCTCTCCCTGTTTCAAGAAACAAAATCCATTCACTTAGAAATGAAGATGGTGGAGAACAACTCTTCAGTCTGGTGATCAGAGACTGTTTACAAAGATGTGAGTTTCTTGCTGGTCCATTTCACATTGTTCCAAGTGAGACGAGTCAGCTTCTGCTGGAGAAAACAACCATTTGGACTTTTCCTTTTTTTACATCCACTTCAACTAACCCCCCCATCTCCTGGCAAAGGAAAACAGACAAACAATCTAAAATACAAAAGAAAAACAAGCAAGCAAACAAAAAAACAAAACAAAAACCCAAAAGGCAAGAAAACCTCAACCAACCAAAACCCAAAAACCCAACCCAACTGCAGCAGTTAAAAGAATTTTATACCCATGAGTTCACTGGATTGGTCAGTGAACAGACCAAGTCTGTTCCTAGAAAGCACTGAGTTGCAAATATGTGGGAGACAAGTGTAATGGGAAAGCCATGGCATGCAAAGTAATCATGCAAGGCAGTGATTAATCAGAGTAACAATTCTAAGACGTGCTACCAGGGGATCATTGAGTTTCTGTAGGAAAGTGGTGCTACTGCTGCAGATGCTGTTAAAAGGTATGTTACCAGAAAACAGCCCCTAGACTTGTTGTCTAAACTTCAGAAAGTATGCAGAGAGCTACAAAAATGTAGGGGGAGAAATCTGAGGAGAAGTCTGTCTGGCATTAAGAGGGTTTTTTTCCAGTACAGCCAAGATGTGCAGAAAAGTCTATTTGAGAAGGAACAGCCACATTCAGAAACGTGATTGTTTTCAATAATTTCTATGAGATTGGGAGAAATATAAAAACCTTCTACAGTCAAAGCAACCCCATGTCCCCAGTCAAATTTGACTAGCAACAGGACAAAAAAACCAACCAAAACAAACCCAAAACAGAAGGTGGGGGTACAGTCTCTCTATGACAGCCCTGAGTCCCAGGGATGTATAACGTGGTATTGGTGCAAGGAGGAGATCAAAATGACTGACCTGGTTCTGAACGCAATTTGATCTCTTCCTTTCTATAAGTTTAACTTATCCTGGTGATGTTCTTGAATCTGCCCTAGCAACAGTCAGTAATACTGAGTTTCTATATTGATCAGTCTCTTAAAAGTCTGCTGTGGTACTGTGTGCAATAATGAATAGGAAAGAACATCTTGTTCTGAAAATTCCAGGAAAACTAAACAGCTGATGGCTTTTGACACTTTTTTTGAGATCCTTCCTTATACTTTTGTGTACTTTGAACATGTGATGCTTGCTTCACTTCAGATTCAGCACACACACAGATAACATCCACACAGTTTTGCTGTGGTTATATTTGTATTTGTATCATGCCTCTTAGCTGGGCATGCCAGGAATTTAGAGACTGCTGTTTTGTTATTGCATATTGAGTACCAGGTCCTGCTGGGGTGCTGATTACAAGAGATGTGCTGCCAAATACACTTCCATGAGCAGCAGCATGGCCCAGGGCATGGGGATGCTGTCAGTGTCTCTCATGCCAGCCCCTGTGCCTGGCCCTGCTCTCCCAAAGCATTCAGAGAGGGAGAAAATTACTCCAGTGAAGGCTGCACACAGCAAGGGAGTGATGGCAAGAGCTATTGAATTTGCAAAAATAAAATTAGAGCGAGAGACTTATACTTCATAATAAGAGAAATTGATTGAAGAAAGATCAGTTACAGCAATGGCATTTCTTGGATTTAATTACCCATGAAGAGTCCCAGAATGTGTGTTATGATACTCTGCAATGAGAAATCTTAATTTTTGGAGATAAGATTTAATTGATCCTTTCTGACGGCAATAAATATATCTGTGGTTTACTTTATTGTGGGCTGAAAAGATTCCGGATTAAATATCACTGACATCTTCATGATTAACATTCCTGAAAACTTCACTTTTTTTTTTTTTTTTTAGGATAATCTCAGTGCTTGGATATTGTTAGGAAAAGACTCCAGAACATGTTACTAATGCTGAGTGTATGAATCTGATAGCTGTCTTGAGGATGAGTCCCCAGACAAAGCCAGTTCAGCAGAATGCCCTTGCAAGTAGGTGTGTTGACATTGAGGAAAATGCTTTGCAATTGCAGGTAAAAGGGACTGGAGAAGCTATGGAATACTCCCTTTCACAAGGGATGGGTGCAGTTGTAATACTAGTGTTGAACAGCCAAAGTGGAGCTTTAATATTCCACACAAATATCACTCCAGATACTGAAATTAGAAAGTTAAGAAATAAACAGTTCTTGATGGGACTTGACCATGTAGTTACTACAATCATGCCTTACTCACTACCAACTAAAAATTATAAGTCCTTTTTTGTGTTTGCTCCTCTTTAGCATATCTTTATAAGCTAAAAAAAGTCCAATGAGCTTATGAAACAGTTGTTGTCTCTTACCTCTGAGAGAAAGTTGAGGCAGTCTTTCAGCTGCCTGTAGCTTGGGCTTCATTATGCTTCGAGCACAGTTCTCAAAATGTTTGCTATTCCTGGCTGCAGCCAGGTCTTTGGCTGTGTAGCACAGGCAGGGGATACACACTGTTCTCCTGAATCACCTTAGGCTCTACTGGTAGAGCTTTGTGCAAACCTAACTCGTTTCTTGTGGCTAATACAGGTGCACATCATTCACTCTCACCAGGATGAAAGAGGGCTTGGATGGCTCTCTGAGGCAGCTGAAACCACTAAATTAAAATGATTTTTAAAGGAAAATGTCAACATATATATGCACATATATATATATATATATATTTATCTTTATCTTTTGAAGTTAATAACAAAGCAGAATATTGGAGAGTGAGATAATCAGGCCTGTAACTTGTCTACACTACCGAGACATACACACATGCAGCTCCATGCAAAGAGGTATCTGATGGACAATATTCAATAATAGTTCTGAGGAAATACCTAGCATAGCAGTCTTCATATTTATGGAAAAACAAAAGGTAAAACAAAATAAATGTGTTCACTGTTAGTATATCTGGCTCTGTTTTGTAGGCATGATTTTTTAATAATATTTTTCATGCTGTTTTTATTTTGTTGAATAAAACCATGATAGAGGAAAAGGACATTTCTTGCATCTGCCATCTGTCACATCTCCACAAAAGATATTCCCACAGCTGCTACCATAGATGATCCTCCACAAATAAAATAATCAAAATTTGTGGGCTCTCTGCATTCCCATTGGAGAATGGGGTTTATTTCATCCAAGCCATTAGATGTGTTCATGGAAGCTATGTGGGTGAAACCAAACAGCCCTTGCTCACCAGAATGAAGTTGCGAGCATTGCTTATTACAGGACTGAATAATCCAGTTTCCATCAGGAGAGCACTGTTCCCAAAACATTTCTGACCACCATGGCTACAAAAATACAATTGTCTATGTAATTGAAACCTTATCCTAGAAGATGACAGTTTCACAAAAGAGAGTCTTTCCCCCCCTCCGATACTTGTCTGAAAAACAGAGGGCTGTGTGTACCAGTGAGTGGAGCCAAAAAAGCATCAGTTATTGCTTCATGTGTGCCATTCACTTTGAAATTAAAGTCTGCTGCCTCAAAGACCTGGTGAAGAAGAGTTCCCCGCTACAGAACTGAGGTCCTGACAGGATGAAGGAGTAGAAGATGGTGGTTAAACACCTGGGAAAGCTCAGCATAGATATCTCATTTAGTGCCTGTGGTATTTCATGCATTTTGCAGCTGTTTTCATTTAAAGACAAGTAGAGCACACTCTTCTCTAAACACCTGTCAACAGGTATTTTGGGTATGTACTAATAACCTTGTAATAGCAGAAACACTGAAAGCCAGATCACTGGGTTGAGAATTTTAGGTGGACTGTAAATGAGATTCCCTTAATGTGCAGCAAATGCACAGGTTTCACTAGAAATTCCTGTAAAGCTTCTCTTTTGCTCTTCTGCATTCTGGCCTTCTTTATCCTATAGCCAGCTGAGGCAGTGAATAGAAATTTGTGTCCAGCAGCAACTTGGGTAGGAAAAGGTGGCATGTGCTCACCCAGAACGGCAAGAAGGTGAGACGTCAGGTAAGAAACCCCTCCTATGCACTCAGGGATAAACCCACCCAGCAGCTGAGTTGTTAAACCCACCACCCACTCTGTACCTACATTTTTTTTAAAGAAAGGAACTTTGTGAGCAATTTCTGTGAACACTGGGTGAGTTTCCTGAGAACTAAGACAAGATGTTGTGTTCTGTACTCTGCTGCCTGCATAATTTGACATGTAATGCACTTTCTAGTTTTGGCCGAGTAGCATATCATGGAGAGGTTAATTGGATGTGTTATTTTTAAGTAGCAGGATAAAGTACACTGGGGAGGAAAAATGAAGCTATGAAAATTTGGAGAATGCATTAGGGATAAATGTTAGAAATTATATACTGGAGAACGTCTAGACCGTTAAGAATATCTGTAAGGAAGGGCACTTTTTTTCACCCTAAAATGTAGTCAAATGGATACCTCCAGCTCATCTACTTGCTTTTTAAATTCAATTTTTTGGCTTGCACTAACATGCTCATCATAAAATGTATGAGCCCTGTATGCCAAAGGGAAACAACATAAAACATAGCTATGGCAGAAAGAGCTGCACACATTATTTAGAAATATATGTTTTCATTTTCCTGCATGACATATATATAACACTATTTTTTTTTATTTGCTACTCAGTGGTTTACCTCCTCCTGAGTATATCATAACTTTCATGTCATGTATCTGAGCTCCATCCAAGCAGGATATATTTCTTTCTACTCTGTAAATAGAAATAGATTAACTGATTATCTTGTAATGTTGGGGATTTTCAAGAATATCCCTGAGATGGAGGAGCAAAACTTTAGGCAAAGTTAAGTTAGGTAAGTGCATTTGTCTTGCTCTGTTTAAGGATGTCCTTAATTGTTCTTTTGTTTGTTTGTTTTCCTGCTAGAGCACAGATGTGACTTAATTCAAAATACAGATTACTTGTGTATGGCTACATGACTTGTGCTTTCCAGACACTTAATAGGATGGGTGGTCTTCCTGAATGGAGGGAAGTTTTGCTTGTTATAAGTATTTGGATAATTTTGTGAGTGCCCAGAAATATTCTCAAACTCTTGACAAGTATAAGGAATTAGAGTAAATGTACTGAATAATGAAGTAGGTGCTTCGGTATGTTCAAATGCTTTTTTAGTTTTAACAGTAGCATCCCCTTGGACATTCTTATGTTCTGGCTTATGCTGCCGGCCTTTACCCAAGTGGGGAGCTCAGCTAGACAGAAAGATAAAACACAAAAAATGAAACTGAATAGGAACTTTTGGTCCTACTGGAGTGATGGGCTGTCCAGGTGGCGAAAGGGAGCGGAGCCTGTGGCCGGCCGGTGCTTCCAGAGGATCCGTGCCTCGGAGCCCAGACCCGCTCCACGCTGCCTACTCCGGGGCAAGCTGCTCGCCTGGACAGCAGGGCTTTGCCGCAACACCGAGACAAAAAGGAGAGGGAGAGGTCTTTGGTGTGGATTCCAAGCTTTATTCAAGGGTGAAGGGACCAGGGACCAAAGACAAAGAAAATGGAGGGTCCAAGGGTTTTATCCCATGGGAGGGAACAAACACAGAACCAATGGGGGTAAAATAGAGGAGGGTTTAGGGTAGATTGACACAAGGTATACACAACCAGAAGGGAGCAGGGAATGGGGAAATCTACACAAACCAATGGGAGATCAAGGAACAGGGAAGATTCCAGAGACATGGGCAGGACTAAGCAAGGGGGAGGGAATACAGCAGGCTGAATGACAAGGGAGAGGTGGGGTACAACACTTAGGAATGAACCAACTGTGGGGGAAAGCTTGCAACTTAACATAATTTGCTAAAATCAAATTTATGTACTTCAACACTGGAGATATTGACTGAGAGCCAGTTTTAGGACATTATTCATTTAGATGGATTTTGGCAGGAGTGGGTGAAGGAATGGTGGCTTAATGTTCATGTTTTTTTCCTGGTTCTGTCAAGTTCAGTATATCTGTCTTGAAGGTGTGTTGGTGGTAGTGCGTGTGTGCAGCCTGGGAACTGTTTGGTCGTTCAGGAGGTTCATGCAGTATTTTATTGGTGTCTGTTTTTTAATACACAAACCCCCCCAAAAAACCCAAAAGTGACTGTAACAAGAATGGGTAGAACACTCCTCACAAATTGTTCAGAGGCAATTTCTCATTATATCCTAATAGAGTAAATGTGGGATTTCCACCACAGGTGTATTGGCATAGACATTTGGAGGTGCTGCTGGAGATGATCTGTGGTATTTGACACATCCCTATAGGGCTGTTGGGTATGGTGCTGATTATATGGAACATCCTGTCAGTGGTAGCCAGAGGCCAGGCAACCTGTGCTGGGCAAGGAATTGAGTCAATGCTATTCATTTGTTAGAAAAGTTGTGGGTGTTGGTGTTGGGGGTTTGGGTTTTTTTGGTTTTTGGGGTTTTTTTGGTTTGGTTTTGTGGTGAAGTGTGCTGTGTGGAATATTTAGTTGTGTTACTAGATACCATAATTCTCGAGAACTTGTTATTGAGACTTGTCTTCCCTGGAATCATAAGGCAGTAGGGTGCTGCTTCCTGCTTCTTAAATACATAATAAAGTTGCTAGCTGTTGATGTTCATTGTAGCTAGGCTGATACTCCTTGTGAAATATGTCTAACACCTTGCAGTCTAATTTGGATTTTGATGTGGAGGAAGTCAATTCAGGAGCTGGGATAGGAACCATGTCCCCATCACCAGTGGCATTTCTCTTCCCTGAAGGTTAAGGTGAGAAGCATCACCAGATTAGTGCTGCTTCTTGTATGGCTGAGGCAGGTGCTATCACTGTGACATGTTTTTCCTATTGCTCCTGAAATATTTTGTGACATTCAGCCTTATGTTAAGTATGTAGTTGTCAATAATTTCTGTGACTAAGAGGCCTTGTCCTCATGTCACACTGCCCCCAACTATGACAGCTGTAGAGTCTACAGAGCTGTGCTGTAATGAGGCAAGGGAGCTGGAGAAAAGTAAATAGTTGTTACAGTAGGTAGGTATGCTAAGAATTTAATTTTCTTGAGCAGCACAGGCAACTGGCATTTCATTGGCTTTGCATATGACATTTTTTTGCTTGTCAGAACCCAGATGAAGAGGAGCTGTAATGCAGTGTGATAAAATGTCATAACCTAAGGACAAAAAGAACCTAAACATACACAGATATGTCCCTATGGATCAAGGAGAGATCAAATTACATAAGCAAATTGCTAATGTAGTTAAAACTGCATATTTAATTTCTTATAACCCTTTGTGCTTGAGCCTGTAAGTGCCATGGAACTAAGAGCTTTATTTAGAGGAGGTAACATTTTTGAATGCATTTCAGTTCACGTGAAAAGTAGGGGCAGAAAGCGGTGATTTGGGGCACTCATAGTTCAAACAGCACTGAACTCTTGGTTTCTAAAGTGTGCCAATTCCCTCTGTTTTACTACTATTACGTGTTGATTCTACTTAGTAATAGCATTACTAACAGCATGTTTCAATTTGTATTTTTTCCTACCGTTTTAATATAAACCAACATCACAGCTTTGGTGTATGGGCCGGTAGAATTGTGTCTGCCATGTTCATGTCCCATACCACCTTAACTGGAACGAGCCAATCTCCAAAGGAACGTTTATTGATGCTCTTCAGCTGGCTGCATAAACTTGCTTCCCCAGAGAAATGTGATTAGAATTCAGTCATCAGATATCCCAGCAACTAAAGTTTGAAGATCCTCCTGAATGACTTGTGTGCCCAAGACCAGCTTGCCCTGTGTGAGACAGGTCCATCACCAGGAACATTCTGAGCCTATCCTAGAGGTTACATAGACTTGCTTTCTGCAGAAGCAAGGCTAGTTGATTTTCTTTCCTGGATAAACACGAAATCAAGCAGAAGCCAAAAAAAAAGAAAACAAAAACAAAACCACCAAACAAGTGAACAAAAAAACCCCAAAGATTTGAAAGATTCTGGGAAGACAGTTCGATTGTGCTGAGACACAATTTAAAAGCTTGATAGCATCTCTTGAATGTGACCATATGCAATGCCAGAGATGTGTGCCTGAGCAAAATACCTGGTCTGTTAAATGCTTACACAGCTGGTGGGAGGTACATATATATACAATAAAATAGAAACCGGTGTACTGGCTCTTTGCTCCCCAAGACAGAACCATTCTCCAGGACCTGAGCAGCCTGCATTTAGTAAGGCACAGAAAAAAGAGAAAACTGCCCTAGGGTGTGCACTGATACTGTTTATCATATTTTTATTACTTGTTTACTACAAGTAAAAATATTGGAGCAGCTGAGATGTTTCAGCATTGAAGATTTCATTATTTTCAGATCTGAAGTGCTGTGTGTCTGATCCTAGCTGCACAAATTAAATACTGATGATCATTCAGCTAGGTGAGTCCTCTGTGTATTGCAGATAATAACCCTTGTTTTAGAAAACATACATTTGTCCACATTTGTCATCTATGTAATTCACTGAAGTGGAGACAAATGTAATAAAATGACCCCTGGGTAAGCAGATTTTTTGTTATGTTTCTGGGGGCAGAAAGTTTTCCTGAAACCCTGTCACTCCTGGATGAGCTGATTAATTTTTACCTTCATTATATTCTTGTTTTCCACTGCTCTGCAAAGCACGAATAAGCTCATGGCTTTTTCTCTGGTGGTTTGCCCCCTACATTTCTCTTTGTAAATTCTTTTTTCATTCTGTGCTTACCAAGTCAGAGTTTGCTTGCCAGTGATTGAAATTCTGGACTGAGCAGTACTGATTAGAATTAATACATTTGTGTGGGTTAAATTCTCCTGAAATGCTTTACCTTGGAGTTATACTTATGAGTGGTCTATATTCCTTGTGCTGTCCCTTACCAGCATTAAGCTGGCTAGGGAGCAGAGATTTAAAGAGAAACCAGCTATTTTCTTTGCAGTTATAATGAGATAATATCATCAAAAGGTGCCTCCTTTAGTTACCTACATGACTTATTTAGTGTAACAGTGGTTTGACTGAAATACAAGTGCAAAAATATAAATAGTAAATAAATGACAGGCCGTAGTTTACCTCAGAGTAGATCTGCTCAGTCTACCTTATGCCATATCTGAGGAAAAATAAGGATGATTTGGGGCTCAGTGTGGGAAGCAGACATGCCACTGAGGTGACTTTTAAGTGTTGCTTTGTTGGTGCTATGTTTGAGCAAGCACAGAAAAGAGAATGCAAACACCTGATGGTTTCCTTTAAAAATGCTCATCTCTCTAAATTTAGAAAATTCTTTGCCAAGTCTCCCAAGGATCTTTCCAGAGACAGTGAAAGTGCTCATAAATAACCCCTCACCCTGGTAACAATGCATAACACAGCCTGGATTGCTGGGATTTCAGCATCCCCTGGCCAGCTGGGTATTGTGCACCTGTCAAGCCTCTACAGCTTCCCTGTATTGCTGACTGCCTATGATAACAATAAAAAAAAATCAGCAGAAAATATTTTTCTTTGTGTTTTTGGAATGGTTGTTAACTCTTACTACTGCAACATTTCTTCTTTAGTTGCTGTCAACAAAACACTGTGTCTTTGGCATGAGAAATTTGTGCTGGCAGCAGCAGCAGCTCTTTGGCAGCCCTGCACTCTCACCAGGCTCCTGAAGATAAGCAGAGTCTGAAGTCCTTGGTGCCGTAATGCCTCCTTTTTATTCCTGATTTTTGCTGCAGGTCGGGGAGTTCAGAGCCCACGCTGCAGAGTGGACAGCCAATGTCACCGCCGAGTTCAAGGAGACGCGAAGGCGCCTGAGCGTGGAGATCTACGACAAGTTCCAGCGGGCCACCTCCATCAAAAGGAAGCTCTCGGCAGAACTCGCCGTCAACCACAACCAAGACCTGACCCCCTGCAAGAGAACGCTGTCAGTGAACCACCTGACCAGCGAGAAGGACCTCTTGCCAGCTCTGACAAAGACGGACAGCATTTACATGAATGGCTTGACGCCGCACTGTGCAGCAGAAGAGATAGCCGTGATCGAGAACATTAAGTAGCCATGACTTTGGATCCCATTCCTTGGGAAGCTCTTGGCTTAGACTAGCCATACACCTTTTTTTCTCCACCCTGTCGATGACCAGTGCTAGCAGCATTTTATATGTGTGCATGAGTTCCACAGAAAAACTACAGTCCCGAGTTACCATCGCATCTCTTCAGAGACACAAAGACGAATGGCACTGCTGTTCCGAAAGATGCTGGAACAAGCAATGTTCTCTGCCTTTATCTGC
Organism: Oreocharis arfaki; assembly: GCA_013398015.1. NCBI lineage: Eukaryota > Metazoa > Chordata > Aves > Passeriformes > Paramythiidae > Oreocharis > Oreocharis arfaki. The sequence goes on along the minus strand of VZRR01003705.1, from coordinate 195,954 downwards.
CCAGACTGTTTTTCACTTCTAATGTGCCATATGGCCTCACGAATGAATCTCACTTTATGAGTAACAATGGTAACAATGTAGCTTTGAGGGATCAGTCCTTAAAATTTCAGGGTCTACCTTACTGAGCCTAGGAATGGACCATTTCTGGACTACAACACATTTGTAAATGGCAAGAAATTCTTATGCAGCCTTTTACCTAAGAAATTTTGGTCAGTGCCTTATCTTTTGAAGAACCAGAACCTCTACAGTTCCTGTACTACTTTTGTTTGTTTGGGTTTTTTGCATGAGAAATGTGTTTCATTTAAGCTTTTGTTCTTCTTGAAATGATGGTGTTTCAAAGGTGTCTGTTGTGAAGATACCAACCAGCACGAATGAATGCCAAAACTCAACAATCATCAATTGATGTTCTTAGCTCCAAATTTAAAGGCACTGCAGTTTCAAAAGTTGCAAACCTGTCCCCCAGAAGCATTTTTTTTTACTCAGGTCCAGCTGATACTTGTTCATGCTGACTTCTAGGATTTGCAGACCCTCTTCAGGTCTTAGTTTTACAAGCAGTGTTCAGCAGTTGTTTTTTTCTGCATCAGATGTACCAAAAAAACCTGCAGCTTATCTATCACTAAATTATTTGGTAGATAAGAAGAGCAAATAAAAATTACTGTTTTGATGAGAGGCAGGGGGAGGCTTTTAATTGCTGTGTTCTAATAATCCCATCCAAAAAACAATGCAGATGAATACAGCTATTTTTAATAAGCATGAACCTTCTGCCAGATATTTAGTATGAAAAAGATTCTTAATTTCCTTTTTAAGCCAAGTCACCCCAGAGGCTACATGATATTTTACCCAGGAATCCTGGTGGAGTGCTTTCCTGAATGTCACGTGAGCTGCCTGTGCCAGAGCTGTGGCTAATGTGGGAATGCAATTGAAACTGGTATCACTGTGACTTTCTACATTTCAAATAGAGATGGCTCTGAATATCAGTGCAGGCATGAAGAAGAGCTGATAAATAGCACAATCTGAATACCGATGATTGTTCAGACAGGATAGGCTGACAAGAAGCAGATCTAAACCAGACTATGGGTTTTTTTAATTGGTTTTAAGAAAACACATTATTTTGTACCTTCTGTTTTGCTTACAGGTGTACATGAGATTCAGAAGAAATGCAGGATGGAATGGATAATTTTGCATTTTTTTCCTTATGTTAGTCTATTGTAACCTGGCTGTACATAAAATGAACAGAACAGGCCTTAAAGAAAAATTTAGGCTCTGTAAATTCAAAAAGAATGGGACTTTGCTGATTGGGCATGATTCAAGTGGCAAATCTTACAGCATCTCTGACCATTAGATAACATGCAAGATATGAATGTTCATGTTTTTTGGATGCTTAGCTTGTTTTCTAATAAATATAAGTTAATATGTAAATTCAGTGTAAATATCAGTCAATTAACATTTACAGAGAGTACGCTTTTAAAACTAAGGAAGTTCCATGACACAGCACCGAGCAATGCTCTTATAACAGAGACCCTTGTCTCCCCAGCACAGTGTTCTGAATGTCCACATGGCAAGGGTCCTTCTTGCCGTGTATAAACTGTGAATTGTAATGAAAAATAAAGTTTTTAATTAAAATAAACTTTCCTGAATCTCCTGCTTGCTACAACTGGAATGCTAAGGAATCATTTGTGAAACTGATTTTTATGCTTTCATTGGTTACAGAGTATAGCAGTTTGCCACCTGCTTTAATTTAAGCTGGTTTAGCAATAAAGGCTTGACTTACCCAGCACAGAAATTACTATTTTTTTTCTTGATATTAAAAATGATGCTCTTTGGTTGCCATACCTTATGTTGTGTTTCTTGCTATTTTGTTTCAAAAACTTACCAGGATTCAATTTCTTCCACCATATGCTGCAGAGCTTCTGGTAATTGCTCCATCCTTGCCCTGGGGGAGGCACGGGGGGCTCTGCCCCTCAGTCCTGCTGGTTCTCGTGTGGTTGCTGGCACCTTTCTGCAGAGTGTGTGAGCAAGCAGCTCTAAGGGCAGTAGCCTTTCACACTGCAGCAGTTGTTCCTACGGTGAATATTTTACAGGGGCTTCTTTAATTAGGTCTTGGCCAAGGGAATGAGAGCCCACACCAGCATGGTGGTAAGTGAGGAAGACTGGATTTTTTACATTGTTTCAATCTGATTTGTGGTTTACTGCCTTTTGGACCTGATTTTTCAGAAAGGGACAGGTAATGTTCGAAGTTTATTGTCCTTGATTCCTTGAGATATCTTGGGTTAAAGCCTTGTATCACTCTAACCAGCTTGTTTCCAGTTACCAACCTACAGAAGTGCTTGGCTTTGTGATTTCTTTCATTTTAAAGAAACTTTTGGGCATCTCAGGACCTGCTGAAAAGAGCACATTTTTTGGAGATCCTGTGGCAATGTTTGGGACACAAGTATAGATACTTAAATCCATTCAGTTTTTATTTGCTTTGACTTTTAAATATGGTCCCTGGGAAAAGAACCCCTGTTAACTTATTTGTAAGATACTTGTTTCTTCACTTTTGTAACAGATCTAAATTATCTTCTCTTATCAAAATAGATTTACCTGTGGGGAACAAAGCATAAACAAATAAAATCCTTTATTTGGGAGTTTAATAACTGAAGAAGAAAAGATGCCACAGTCCAGATGGCATAGGTAGGTAGGTAGAGTTATGGTGATCCGAACATGTCCAGTGCCACTAAATTTATTTGAAAATCTTTTTCTCCCTTTCCACAAAAAGTAATAGACCACAAATGCTGATGATGGTTCAGTTAATTTACAATACTTGATGAACTCAAAGGTTTTTCTCTTAATTCCCATAAGAGCAGATTTTTGTATTAAAAAACCTGCCTTTTTTGCCTCTGGAAATTTTGCACAGCTCATTTTCCCTTTCAAATATGGAGCTACCCAAGCATGAATTAGGGTCCATTTGTACCCTCTTTTCTGTCACCCATACATGGAAATATTTCAGACTGCTAATATGTTTGGTACTCAAGCAAGCTTGTGAAAATGGTAAGGGGCTATTTGTTTTTGTACTAAAAAAAAAAAAAGGCATTTGGAGGATGTTCTGGATGAGAGACAAATTGTGGCACATAGGAATCTGTAAAGGCACATGTGCCACAGAAAAATCTATTTCTTGGTATTAAACAATTAATAAAACCAATCTGAAATCCCTTAAAGGGGTAGCTAGAGAGATCTGTGTTGTTTACTATGGGCTGTGATAATCTTACCTTTTTTATCTTTGTATTCTTTGCAGTCTGGTAAATTGTCTGTGTTGGTCAAACCCTCAATTTTTTGGATAGCCCTGTGTGAGAGCCAGGGAGACTGAGTTGCAGAGAATTAGTACCATGCCCCATTCTTTCTTGAGTACCAGGGCAAGATCTCTCTTTGGCATCCCCTCCATGTGCTTTGTAGCTCCAGGCTGCCTCTCCTCCTTTTTCTAACATTTTGGGAGCTTTGAGGTGCTACTGTCAGAGCAGCAAAACACGTGGAAAGATCAAACCCAGAATCTTGCTGAATCTCGTGAGCATCCCAGCCATGTCTGCCTCTCTCCACCTCTAGGAGGAAAGCTTGAGGGTAACAGGAGCCCGCAGAGAGCTAAACCTCTAAAGGTGCCCACCCTTGACCCAAAATGGACCTTCTTTAGGTCACACTGGGAGACCAGGATGGCAGGTGGGAGATCTGTACATTTGTTTGGAGTTCTTGCTCCTCCAGCATTGTTTCTGCACCAATGCCCTCTAAAGATGAACACAACACACCCTGCAGAAGCAGAAACATTGCTCTGCTTGGTCAAATCTACATGCCCATCAAAATTGGGTCTACATTTATAACTAATTCCTGGGAAGGAGATTTTCCTCTCAGGGAAACTACCTACGGAGTAGGAATACAGCAGTAATACTTCTAATAAATTCCTGTCATACAGTTATGTGATAATTAACTTTTCTTTCCTACCCTGCAGAACTGCTTGAAAGGAAAGGATTTTATACATGTGCAGAAACATGCATTTTGCATGACTTTCATAGTTAATTATTTTGTCATTAAAACCACAATAGTAATCTTTTTTGTTTGTTTCTGTTGCCCTGCAGATTTAAATGAACATAACCTTATAGTGAATAAAGTGTTCCTTTTGTGAGAGGTAGACAAGTTGCTGATTTCCTGTTATTGGAAATAACAAGCTGTTGAGCAACATGGAGATGAAAAATGTCAGCTTTTTCATTTGAGCAAACATTCTCTGCTTTGCCAAATTATTGTTACAATTGTAAAGAGCTTTTATGAGAATCAATAGGAGTAGTTTTATTATACTTGGAAAACTTGAGTATTTCAATTTTAGGCCATTGCTTATCATGCTTTTATGAACTTTCAGAGGAATATATTGAATAGGCTTGTAAACAAGTACATTACTTATTGTAGAACAGTAAGTCCCCTTCATGCGTAGCAACTGATACAGTAGCATATCCAGTTTTATATTCTGGACCCAGATATATTTGTGCCTTCAATATGTATTGACATTTTTGCACCTTCTTAGATCGACTGAAAAACCCACTTTGGTATAATGACTATATGTAAACTCAGTGATTTGAAAATATAGCTCAATTTTAAGTCAGTATCCTAGAAAATCAATAGTCTATCCACACTGGTGATGTAATAAATAATATCTTATTGATTGCCAGTTTTAGTTATTTCTGAATATTAGCTGTTTTCTTCCCTTGTTGCTGGAGACAGATCATTATGAAGAAAGCAACTCATCTCCATGGTTTGTGATCAATACACTGTGACTGGGCTGCTGGTATTAGAATTCTTAGTGGTTAAAACTGAGGTATTATGTTCTGCCTCCACTAATTATGATAGTAGCATTCATTAAATTCTCTGGGTGCACTGATTTTTCTGGGAATGTCACAAGAGTGTTTATATAGACCTCTCTAGTCTGACTTTGGCAAACAAACATCCTTAGTGAGAAACTCCTTTAGAAGGATTGACTGTATTAATTTGATTGTTAATAATAGCTAATTCTCAAGACTGATTATATGCAGACAGATCTTCATCCTCCAGAGAAAGGCATATAACACACATATAATAGAGATCCTGATGGCAATGTACTATTTGTCATTAGTAATAAATAACAATATTCTTCAGAAGATAATCAACAGCCTGAAATGACTTCCTAAATAGCAGTTTAGTGTTAGCTCCAGTTTTTTTCTTTCACTATTAATTTGATCCTTCAAATTAAACAGGGTGTTGTGAGAAGTTTTGCTGAAGCAATATACTTGTTGTGAGAGATGGATTTTAGTCTTGTTTGGCTCAGGGCATACTGAGATTAACGTTGCTGGATGACTAGAAAAGTGAACATGTATGTGGAAAACTTTCTCGTGGGAACATGAGAGAATACGTCACTGTACTGCTGATTTTGACTTGTGTACCAGTGACAGGTCTGCTTCTGGTTTGTGTGGATTTTGCTTTTCCTGCAAAGATTATACTATTCAGTATTCATGCACTCAAGCATGCAAAGGCCACTCGATGTGGTACAAATATGATAAAGAGAGGTTCTGTTTTAACTATGCCAGCTGCAGTTAGCTTACCCTTCTCTGTAATGTACTGAAATTCAGAACCGTTTGTCACCTTGCTTGTTCTGTAGCAGAAGCGAGGGAATTTACAGATTTAAAGGCATCATGTTGCACATTTGGACAGAATAATAGCCCAAGAGCTGCAGCCTGGGCCCTTCTGAACTGCAGACCGATAATTCACAGTGTCTGAATGCTTTTTAAATACAGAATACCACAGTGGTTTGTAGCAAAAAGAAGCACAAAAAATTAGGCTCTGCTGTGAGAAGTGAAAGTGGGAGTAACGTGTCATGTACTATTGTGCTTCATAAAGTGGAGGTGGTACAGACACAAAGACCTTTTCATTTCTTGGTGTCCTCAGGGACTGTCAGAAGAGAGTCAGAGTGCAGCCTGCATTATATCACTGTGCTCTTGCTGTTTTGCAAGCTCAGAACGTGCCCCAGCTGCAGGGGTACTGTACCTTCCTGGGTGCCACTTGGCTGCAGGGCTGAGGTAGCTTGACAGGGGTACACTTTGTCTTGCTCGTATGGCACAGGTGGAGTAAGAAGAAATGGATTTGGCTGTTGTGGGAACAACTTGTTGTCCTTTGGAAAGAGTCAGGACACACCTGGATGCTGGGCAAATTTCACTTTGGCTAATATGAAGTCCTGAAAACTGTTTCATGTAGAGAAAGATTTTTGGAATGATGGATTCCTATTTGCTCTACCAAGATCGGAGCAGAGGCTGTGGTTTTGTTTTATCACTGCAGCTGCTTGCTGCTTTTGAGCTTGGCTTGTCTCTAAATGAGAAAGACTAGCACAGAATTAGCACTGGAAATGGTTTCTACTTGTATAGACAGAAAATACCAGAAAACAGTTACTGGAGGATTAGAAATGAAAAAATTCCTCTGAATTCAACCAGCTGGATGGTGATCATGGAAATCAGGTTCAGAAAGGAAACTAAGTTTTACTGCCAGTAGAGGAGGGCTCCATTTGCACAGTGCTCCATACTTACTGTCCTTTAACAGAGCTGCCTGCTCCAGGAGTAAAGGATTACAACTGAGAACATGTAAAGCCCTCAACCACAGAGCACACCACAAACCTTTCTTCCTTTTTCTCACAAATCCTAAGACAGTTTCCTGTACAGACATGTACAACTAGCTACAAAGATAAGTCAGGATATTTTCCTTTCATTCTTTTTGTTGTTGTTTCTGTTTATGTCTGCGGGCTAAAGTTGAAAGCCTTCATACATTTTAATGTGGTATCTTGCATAATAAATGTAACTCATTGAAGCAAATTTATGTGCTGTATGCCTCTGGTTTGCACATTTTGGTCCTGTTGGAAGTTAAAAACATTCTTCACTGTAGGTGAAAAAGGGCTATTTGTGAAAGACATGCATGAGAAATGGTTAAGATGGAATAAGCATCTGACCAGTGTTTTCCTTATTAATACGCTGGAAATTCTGAAAAAAATATGTTGCTGTGGAGACCGTGGCATGACATGATGCTTGAAGAGGACATGATCATATGCAGTTCAGTATGGGGTTGCCATGTCTTGCAGCACCTAAGATAGCTGTTGGAATTGCATGCAACCAGCATAAAGCTGCTTTTCTATCTCTTCCAGCATGTCTGCCTGACAGTTTGGTAATTTAGCAGCAAAAAAAAAAATTTTTTTTGAGCCAGCTGGGAGAAGAGGAACACAGGGGATACTACCCTGAATAATGGGGACAGCTGTGGTGATTCTATCAAGTTCTCAAGTGTCCTTTTCTCCACCTGTGCTGTTTGGGAGCTGTGTGAGAGACATACCTTGACAACTGAAGTGCTATCTCATCTCTGCAGATATATAGCTTGGGTTTGAAACTGTCTGTAAGCCTCCACTAACTCAGAAATAGAGAAACTAAAAATGATTTCAAAGGAGTAATAGCAATTTTTTGGAGACAGTTATTACCTTGGGGGCTTTTGATGGTCTAGCTGTACTTGAGCTATACCTGAGGTAAGGGATTATTACAAATTGGCATGAAAAATCAGGCTAGTCTAAAGTCAGGTCCTTTACACCTGACTTCATATTCCTCTAAAATCTTTCACATAATGGTAAAAACCAGAATTAAAAATCATTAGCCTGAAAATTCCTTGGAAAAAACCCCAAACAACAAAACCCAAAGCAGTCCAACAATTCAGCAAATTCATTCTTTCCTCAGTATTTTCTAGCAATATCCCCCCACTATAATGTGACTTTTTCCATCTTTCCCTTTTTCTCATTTTATTTTACATTTTTTCTGTTGTTTAGTGGTCAAAGAGGAGTTGGAGAGTTAGGTTTATGTACTCTCTTCCAGCTTGTGGCTTACTCAGGGAGCAGCAAGATTAACTTCTTTAGCATAGGTAACAATTGCATCGTGATGTCTCCATTAAAAAAACCTGAAAACAACCAACCAAATAAAAAAACCTAACATGAAAAGCATTCTGGATTTGGGTGGGGGGGGGTTTTTTGTTTTCTTTTTATTGCTCCAGGTTACGTAATGACAGAATATTCTGAGTTGGAAGGGACCCACAAGGATCATCAAAGCCATCTCTTAAGTGGATGGTCTGTATGGGGGTTGAACCCACAACTCTGCATGTTGTTATCACCATGGTGTAACCAACTGAGCTGATCTCAGTGTCTGAGCTCCAGCACATGCTTCCCTTCGTGCATGAGAGAAGCTCCCTACAAGTATTTTATCCCCTTTTCTTCAGTCTCTAACAAATTCTCTTTTACAGTGGTAAAAAGACAGAGTCCTTTATGGCTGCTGTCACGCGCAGAGCGAATTTGTTGTGGTCACTCATTTAGTTTCTGTTTTTCTGAGATATTCCACATCTGTCTGTATCCTTGTGCTTTTTCTTGTCCTGGGATTTGGAGACAAGGGTCACCTCTTTGGTCTACTGTGCCCTGCACAGAGAGGTTCTTTGTCCGTGGCTGGGTCATACTGCAGAAATGCAGATCCATGGTTTGATCACACAGTTGTATCTTTTCACTGACCTGGGTACCAAGAACAGCTGCCTCAATGTTCTTTTGAGGTTCTTCATTCTGCAGAGCGGCCAAAATGCCTCGTTTCTCTCTTGTGGCAAGGCAAATGCATCATCCTGAATACCCCTACCACGTGGACTGCCAGGAACTTCTCACATTCCCTTGATCCCTCAGTTTGGTTATTGCCCTGGATATCTAGTGAAGTGCAGGGTGACCCTGAAGGAAGGAAAATTGTTGCTTATGAAAGAAATATTTTTGAATTAGGATGTTAAAAAAAAAATTGCTGTGTGTTCATGGAATTAGGATGAATTAATTTTTAGCTAATGCGGTTTACTGGGAATTATTTGTGCCTATGTAATAAATAAACAGCAGTGAAAAGTACGGGAACCACAGACAACCTGGAAATTTCGTTTGTAAGGTTTATTTGAGAGAACTCTAAACATCTGTCAAGTCATCATAATGACAGGCATGTAAAGTTAAAACCAGCATTTGGGATTTGGATTCTCCCCAGAGCAGAACTGCTGGCTCACAGTTGGAAGGGAGTGTTAGGCTGGAAAGCAGTACTTGTTAAATATCCTAATTTTTCTGCAGAATAGGCAACCCTTTGAGTACAGACTCCTGGAAAGTGCATGAAGGAGAATAGACTGTGGTCCCACTCTTTAGGCTGGAGTAATGGTTACCTCCATATTCCCTTTCATGGGAGATGACAGCAATTACTAATTTACTAAAAGTTATGCTGCCAAATTTCAGTAAAACGCTAATCATGAATCTGCTTTGATACATGAGGTAGCCAGATTGGTGGAGTGCTTCAGGGGTGAAAAATCTGAGTCCATCGGCAAGTACATGAAATAAAAAGATATACAAGAGAAAATATAAAAGGAGAGCCTTGCTTTGAGTGTTGCCTTCAAGAATCAAAAGCCCAGGAGGCAGAGCCCTGTTTTTCATGTCAAATAAGCTGTCATTAAAGGCAACACGAGAGCCTTGTCATGGGAAGCAGAGTTATTTAAAAGAATGTCCTTCTAGCTGGGCAGAATACTAGGCCATAGTCTCATCTCTATACCTCTCTGACTAACTGTCCCCCAGTCTCCTCCTCCAGTAGGGTAAAACAGGGTAGTTCCTACCCAAAGGAACTGAAGGACTGGGCAAAAAAATAGGAGTACAATGTTTGTGGAGAGAATTTCAATGCTGTGTGCCTCTCCAGGGCTCTAAAATTTGTATGAAATGTGGTGTTAAAATGTCTTTCCAACCCTTTTCTTTGATCCTGTTTTTGAAACGAGGCTATTGTGTCGTTTCTGAATAAAGGCAATAACAACAAAGGTCTTTTCTTGCAGTTTTTTCTCACTTGCATTTGCAGTTGAGCCTCACATATAAAATATCACAACTGCTTCTGCTCCAATAACCCACAGAGGGATATTGTCTTCAGAAAAAAAGCGGGAAAGAGAGGACATTGCAGGAAAGACTTTGCTCTAAATCAGCACCAAGGCTTAGTATTTGCAAAAGCACAATTTATGCAATGAGTGGGAGCTTAATACAAGTGCAATTAAGTGTAATGACGTCGCTAAGCTGCCTGGATGTTCATTCAGCTTGGCACTCAAATCTGCAAACCCAAGTCACCCATGGGGGTCTGCAGCCACCTCAGCTCACTGCCCTTGTAGCTGAGCGGCAGAAGGGCCAAAAGCTGCTGTGGACATCTTGCAGCTGATCCCGGTGGTGAGGAGGGGCACTGAAGTGGAGCTGTCCTAAGCTGTGCAACCTCTGTTCCCTGCAGACCTCTTCTGCTGGCTCTGGACTGGATAGATGTTCCCTGTATATCATGGTGACAAACATGGATGCAGGCTGGAAGCACAATAGCTGCTTTGCTGTGGCACTTCAAATCACCTGAGCTTCTGGGAGATTGGCTGGTTCACCTGGCAAATTTCTGAATAAGGGACAGCGTGTCCTGAGCTGCCTGGAGGTGAGAGAACAGCTGCCTCAATGTTCTTCTGAAGTTCTTAATTCTGCAGAGCAGCCAAACCTACCAAAGATGCTTTTTCCACCCAAGGGAGTGCTTGTCCCATCTTTGTCACTCTTGGTTTATTCCATATGTAGGAGGATAGATAGGCTGACAGATGAGGGGGGGTTTTTTTAATAAATTAAGGTAGGAAAAGGAAGTGGATGAAGGGAAAGAATTCAGCTTTATCTTCATCCTTCTGCAATGTCATTCCTCACACCACCTGAAAATCTTGTCAAAACCTTCAAGCCCACAGAGGGAAAAAATGGTCATGATATCACTTGCCTAAAATAATAAAATAAAACATCCACCCTGAAAAAACACTTTCTAAGGCAGTCTTTATGTATCTAAGACTCACAGAGGACAGGACACAGTATGTCTAAATTTTGCTTTGCAAATCACATGCAGATGACGAGCACGAGAGATGAGGCTGGAATATCATGTGGTTGGACTGTTCCATTCAGTCTTGCCCCATTTTTGAGTGACCTCTGTGCAGCTGAATTCCTTCAGTATGTAAAAGCACCAGTCAACTGCTGGTTTGGGGTTTTTTGTGGAATAAAACATACAGTTAATTAGCATATATTAGAATAACTTTTAGCCCTCACTTTTATTATATTAAAGAACATTTCCTTCCAATTCACAAGTCCTCAAGTTTAAAAGATCAAGCTTGACATAAATAAATCTGAAATGACAGAGACAGAGACCTCTGATCAAATGAAGGAATGCTGAGCTTTTCAGCTAACATGAAAGACTAATTACTGAAGCGAGACTTAATAATTGATGCCTTCATTCAGTAGAGCTCTGAGATTTAGGTCCAATAAAGAATTTATGTACCTAAAAATAGTGAATACAGAACCTAATTTTCCATCATTTGGTCCCTAGAAAGGGACCCAGAACCCTGTGCATACTATTGAGGCCCTAGAGCAACACAGCAGTCAAGAAAATTTCTCAGATCATCAGATAGGGGCTAAAGTTGATGCCCTCAGCCTGCCCAAAATTAGCCAGGCTAAATGTGACTCTGTTAATGATGCAGGGATGTGGTGGAGGAGGGTGGCTGAGCAGCAACTCAGCTCTCCTGCCATCTGATAAGAAGCATCAGGGTTTGCTAAATTGCCATTTCCATTAGCACCCCATTTAATCCTCATGCCCAGACCTGGTTTAAACAATAGAAATGCCAAAAAAGCAGAGGGAAGCCTTACACTCAAGATGTGTCTGAGGATGCTGGGACATGCTTCTTCACAGTGCTTGAACTAATGTGTTACTGAGGTTTTTACCCCCTCAAAGCACTTTGCAGGACATTTTACTCTGCAGTCAAAGAAGGCTGAAGTGGGTTTTGCTACTGCCCGTTTTCACACACTAGCTCGTACCCTGGAGCTGTCTGGGAGATTGAATTTCATTAGCTGGAGTGGAGGAGTTCATACATCCCTGAAGGGAAGCTGAACCATGGGGCAGCAGGTCAGGCCATCAAGGCAGGACTTTTACTTCTCCTGCTTGAAATTGAAGTGGAGGATGGCAGATGATGGAGCTGAGGGGTTGGAGGCCCTGCAGCTCTGGTGCAAGGTAGTCCCACACAGCTGAGCCCTATTGCCGACTCACTGCCCATGCAAAGCAAAGTGATGGAGAGTTAAGCAGCTCTTGGGGCAGAGGCTGGCAGCCAGGAGTCTCCAGTCTGGGAGGCATCCCTGGGTACTGGCCTAAGGGGTCAGGCTGCATCTGGAAAACAGCCTAATCCCAAAAACTTAGTTCTCTGGGATGGAAAGGATTGACCCAAGTTTTCTGGTAACACATGGTGGAATTCGGACCTGCAGCCAGGTGTGGTTGAGGCCTCAACAGTCCCTGCTCTGGCAGATGTGGTGGAGGAGGTGGCACCAGGTGGGGCAGGTGTTCATGGTGGTGGAACTGATTGTAGTGATACCAAGGGCTGAGGGTGCCTGTGGTGGTCTTTTGGTCACTGGTTTGCATGGAGAGCCTGAGCCTGCACAGGGAAGTGTGAGGATTTGAAATGCCCTCGGATCATCACTGGTGCACCCAGACAAAGCCTGGTGAGTGAGCTAAAACTAGGGAGGAGGGTTGTGTGTGGTCATTCACTCCCGTTTTGTGAGGGCATTGAGTTCAGGCCATGCTGGAGAAGGAGGAGGAAGGTCTGTCTTGACTATTGGTGTTTAGCTTTGTTTTTTCCGTTTGTTTCTTTGCTTGCTTTTTTGGTTTTGTTTTAAATAGATGGGAGAGAGTTTGCTGCTCTTCTGCTTCCTACTAAGACTGCCCATTACTGGAGGGACTGTAGGTTTATGTGGCTGCCAAGTAGAGGAGACTCTCCAGGGGTGGACTGTATCCAGGTGGGGAGTCAAAGGACAGGCGGAGGGGAGTTACACTGCTCCACAATTCAGGAAACTAATATTTTCTAGCATATCATGTTGCTGCTTTTCTCCCAGCCTAGAAGCAAGAATTTTGTTAAGTCTGATGCTGCTTTGTACTTGAGCCAAGTTAGTGATGCCTGCTGCAGAAAATATTATGACTGGTGGTGACAAGTTAATATTCTTCCTACAATTGTGGCATTCCTGGAGAGCTATAGGAAATGTCCCAATGATATTAAGTAAACTAGATGGTAGGAAATCCAGCAGCAACCATGCTGCAGAGAGAGAAATTGAGCAGAAGCAGCACATTAATCAAACGCTTAGGGGAAAAGAAAATGTGCTGTGCAAAATCAGATGAGTTGCCTGTTACAGATCTTCATGGTTTTTATGTTGATAGCTTGCTGAAAAAAATGCTTTTTCAAGTTTATTGCTGCAGGTTACTTAACGAATGTGGGGTTTTGCCAGATATAATTACAATGACAAAGTAATTATCAGTGTGTGCTACTGCTTTTCAGAAGAGAAGCCAAGCATTTTTAGTCCATTTTCCTAAAGGAAGAAGTTGTGTGCAAGTTAGCTTTTCTTTAAGTTCTCTCTTTAGCCCTTTGTTTTCTATTCTCTTTTGTCTTTGACCCAAATTCATCTGAACTGATGCAGTGTGAAGAATGATAGCTAAAAATACATCAGTATTCCTAGTCTTATTTTTGTGACTCTGTTTGCATGTTTTGTTTTGTGGGTTTTCAGGGGAGATTTTTTTTGGTGCTTTTGTATGTGTTTGTTTTCTAAATAAATAAAAACTATAGGGCTCTCAGGTGAATTTATCAAACTAGGAAATGTTAAATATGTTTTTGGAAAAAAGTGGCACTAGGTTTGGGACTACAGAAACAATACTAAGATAATTCAGGGAAAATCACCACAAACAACTAAAATATTAGATGACTTTGTTGATCTGGCTCTTAAAAAAACACCCTGGAAGCCTGCCTTTTTGAACTGTGGTGGGCTGGATCTGGCTGGATGCCAGGAGCCTACCAAATTCACTCTGTCACTCTCCTCCTAAGCTGGACTGGGGAGAGAAAGAATGTTGAAAGGCTTGTGGGTCAAGATAAGGCAGGACAGGGAGGGATCAGTCTGCAATTACTGTCACAGGCAAAACACACTCAAGGGAAAATTAATGTAATTTATTGCCAATCAAGTCAGAGCAGGATAATGATAAATAAAAGCTAAATCTTAAAACACTTTCACTCCACCCCTCCCTTCTTACTGGCCTCAACCTTTCTCCTGATTTTCTCTACCTTCTCCCCACCAGTGACTCTGGGGGTTGGGGAATAGGGGTTGTGACTCGTTCATCACTTCTTGTCTCTGCTGGACTTTCCTCCTCAGGGGGAATACTCCTTCCACTCTTGCCCTGCTCCACAAGAGACAATCCTCCACAAACTTCTCCAGCATGTGTCATTCCCACAGCTACAGCTCCTCATGAACTGCTCCAGTGTGGGTCCCTTCCATGGAGTGCAGTCCTTCAGGAACAGGCTGCTCCTGTGTGGGTCTCACACAGGGTCATATGTCCTGCCAGAAAATCTGCTTTAGAACAGGCTTCCCAGAGGGTTACAGCCTTCTTTCAGGCATCCACCTGCTCCAGAGTGGGACTCCTGCGTGGTCTGCAGGTAGAGTTCTCCTCTTCAATTGACCTTCATGGGCTGCAGGGGCACAGGTGCCTCACCATGGTCTACATCACAAGAATCTCTGCTTTAGTGCCTGGAGCTCCT
>VZRR01003705.1:148309-181169 GCA_013398015.1 Oreocharis arfaki | reverse complement strand
GACTCTCCAGGGGTGGACTGTATCCAGGTGGGGAGTCAAAGGACAGGCGGAGGGGAGTTACACTGCTCCATAATTCAGGAAACTAATATTTTCTAGCATATCATGTTGCTGCTTTTCTCCCAGCCTAGAAGCAAGAATTTTGTTAAGTCTGATGCTGCTTTGTACTTGAGCCAAGTTAGTGATGCCTGCTGCAGAAAATATTATGACTGGTGGTGACAAGTTAATATTCTTCCTACAATTGTGGCATTCCTGGAGAGCTATAGGAAATGTCCCAATGATATTAAGTAAACTAGATGGTAGGAAATCCAGCAGCAACCATGCTGCAGAGAGAGAAATTGAGCAGAAGCAGCACATTAATCAAACGCTTAGGGGAAAAGAAAATGTGCTGTGCAAAATCAGATGAGTTGCCTGTTACAGATCTTCATGGTTTTTATGTTGATAGCTTGCTGAAAAAAATGCTTTTTCAAGTTTATTGCTGCAGGTTACTTAACGAATGTGGGGTTTTGCCAGATATAATTACAATGACAAAGTAATTATCAGTGTGTGCTACTGCTTTTCAGAAGAGAAGCCAAGCATTTTTAGTCCATTTTCCTAAAGGAAGAAGTTGTGTGCAAGTTAGCTTTTCTTTAAGTTCTCTCTTTAGCCCTTTGTTTTCTATTCTCTTTTGTCTTTGACCCAAATTCATCTGAACTGATGCAGTGTGAAGAATGATAGCTAAAAATACATCAGTATTCCTAGTCTTATTTTTGTGACTCTGTTTGCATGTTTTGTTTTGTGGGTTTTCAGGGGAGATTTTTTTTGGTGGTTTTGTATGTGTTTGTTTTCTAAATAAATAAAAACTATAGGGCTCTCAGGTGAATTTATCAAACTAGGAAATGTTAAATATGTTTTTGGAAAAAAGTGGCACTAGGTTTGGGACTACAGAAACAATACTAAGATAATTCAGGGAAAATCACCACAAACAACTAAAATATTAGATGACTTTGTTGATCTGGCTCTTAAAAAAACACCCTGGAAGCCTGCCTTTTTGAACTGTGGTGGGCTGGATCTGGCTGGATGCCAGGAGCCTACCAAATTCACTCTGTCACTCTCCTCCTAAGCTGGACTGGGGAGAGAAAGAATGTTGAAAGGCTTGTGGGTCAAGATAAGGCAGGACAGGGAGGGATCAGTCTGCAATTACTGTCACAGGCAAAACACACTCAAGGGAAAATTAATGTAATTTATTGCCAATCAAGTCAGAGCAGGATAATGATAAATAAAAGCTAAATCTTAAAACACTTTCACTCCACCCCTCCCTTCTTACTGGCCTCAACCTTTCTCCTGATTTTCTCTACCTTCTCCCCACCAGTGACTCTGGGGGTTGGGGAATAGGGGTTGTGACTCGTTCATCACTTCTTGTCTCTGCTGGACTTTCCTCCTCAGGGGGAATACTCCTTCCACTCTTCCCCTGCTCCACAAGAGACAATCCTCCACAAACTTCTCCAGCATGTGTCATTCCCACAGCTACAGCTCCTCATGAACTGCTCCAGTGTGGGTCCCTTCCATGGAGTGCAGTCCTTCAGGAACAGGCTGCTCCTGTGTGGGTCTCACACAGGGTCATATGTCCTGCCAGAAAATCTGCTTTAGAACAGGCTTCCCAGAGGGTTACAGCCTTCTTTCAGGCATCCACCTGCTCCAGAGTGGGACTCCTGCGTGGTCTGCAGGTAGAGTTCTCCTCTTCAATTGACCTTCATGGGCTGCAGGGGCACAGGTGCCTCACCATGGTCTACATCACAAGAATCTCTGCTTTAGTGCCTGGAGCTCCTCCTCCCCCTCCTTCAGTGATCTCAGAGCCTGCAGGTCTGTTCCTCTCACGTATTCTCACTCCTGTCTCCAGCTGCAGTTGGTGTTGCACAGGTTTCTCTCCCTCTCTTCCTAAATGCATTATCCCCAAGATCCCACCGCTGTTGCTGGTGGGCTCAGCCTTGGCCAGCGGTGTGTCCATCTTGGAGCTGGATGGCACTAGCTGCGTGGGACACAGCGGAAGCTCTTAGAAACTTCTCACAGAAGCCACCCCCTGTAGCCTCCCTGTTACCAAAGCCTTGCCAGGAAAACCCAATACATGATTTCAATTAAAAAATATATAGATTTAGTGTTTAAAACTTCCCCACAGACAACTGTTTATCACTTTGTCTTTCTTTGTTGGTTTAATTCCCTGGTTCTGTCCTGCATCCCTCTGGGAAAGGCTGTGTTCCCTCTTCTCTCTCAGAGCACTCAGGCTCTCACTGTTCATATTCGCATGAAGGTTCTAGTTCTGGCTTTGGATCGACTGTTTATGGACATTGACACCAAGCTATGGCAATGGGACATAGGAAGCCACGTGCAGGAGACCACAGTGTCTGGAATTGAGGGCTTTTGGATGGCCACAGGGGAATGTCAAATGAGGTACTGTGGGCAAATAGAGCTGGAAATGTTTTGTTTACTTTTCCTGCAGAGAAATGGATTAAAGAGCAAACATTGCCAGGTTCTGGTTTGCATCTGCCAGACGCTCGTGTGCTTGATTACAATATCTTCCTTTTTGCGTTCGGGAGGAATAGATGCTTCCTCCTCCCTTTATTCTGTCCGGCCTCAGCCTGCTTCCACTCTGGTGCTCTCTTTGTACCGACTGCACTGTAGTTTGTTGTTGCTTTGGGAGCTGCAAATGCTCCTCTCTAGCCCAAGGCAGATCTCTCTCTGAGAGTCTCACTCTGTGCGAAGCAGTCTGCTTGGGCATATGTATGACTGAGCTTATCCACCTTCGTCCCTGGCACGAGCTGAGGGAGCCAGGAGTTGTGGGAATGCACTTGGAGAGTCTGTGAATTGTTTGTGTGTGCGTCACCCTCTGGCAACTTCACGTTTATGTCAACCTGCAAAATATTTCTGGGGTTACTCCTGGCTGATTGTCTGACTCTGTTCTTATCTCCGCCTGTAGAGGCTTGTGAGAAATTTTGCATTTGGCATGAATGAAATAAGAATCGAAGCGTGTCCCTGAAAACGCTGAAAGAGGCATCAGACCAAGGACTGAAAGGATGGCCTGTGCCCAAAAAGAAGCACGCTGCTGCCAGGTTGCTGTTCCCGAAAGTAAAATTGAGAAATGAGGTTTTTATGTTGCGACTGTGCTGGCAAGACCACGGGACAGATGACTCCTTGGTGAAAGAGCCTAACAACAGGAGGCATGTGGCATTCTTTTCTATGACAGCTGAACAATAAAACAAGCAGTTCCCCACCCTCCCAGCCTTTTTCTTTTTTTTCCCACCTCTTTCTTTTCCTTCCCCACCTCTTTTTTTTTTTTCTTTATTTTCTTTTTTCTTTTTTTTTTTAATTTTACTTTTATTCATTTCTATATCCCTCTTTCCCCTTACCAGGAAAACCATTGAACAGTCAATTTTGCTGTTTTTTGTGGCATGGTGCTTTGCTCTCATCCCAGAGAGGACCATTCCAGGGCAGATGTAAGATGCTTGACTGCACCACTTGAGCCACTGTCACATGCCAAAATTTCTTCTCCATTTCATCAAAAGCATCTTAAACTACTCTTCTTATAAGAAATATGCAAATATTTTAAAAATATTTAGAAACTTAGCAGTTGTGTATGTGTTTCTCCTGTGAATTTCAGAAGATCTGAGGGTTTTTTCTATTGTAGATTTTGGATAGCTGGTCTTAGTCTATAATACTTCTTCAGGCAAACTTCTTAATCTTATATAATATATATATATATTTGTGTTTCTTAGTGTTGTGGTCTAATCCCAGCCAGCAACTAAGCACCACGCAGCCACTTGCTCACTCCTCTGCCCCCAGTGGGATGGTCAGGAGAATCAGGGGGGAAAAAAGGCAAAATTAATGGATTGAGGTTAGAAATGCTTAATAATGGAAATAAAGTAAAATATAGTAATAATAATGAAAAGGAGATAGAGAGTGAAGAAATCTCAAGAGAAAAAAGTGGGGCACAATCCAGTTGCTCATCACCCCTTGACTGATGCCTAGCCTGTCCCCAAACAGTAACCAATGGCTCCTGGCCAACTCTCTCCAGTTTATATACTGGGACTGTCTCACAAATGAGTAGTTAGACTGCTTAAAGAATCATCCTCAGAGGTATTGGCAAAAAGCAGGTTTTAATATGAATTTATGAATCAATGGCAAGGCTCACTCTATTACTTACTACACAGAGAAAGCACACATAAGAAATTTGAATTAGAATCGATTTGGAATGATTTACACGAGGACTGGGGATGCGAGAGAGAAAGGGTGCAAAGAAACTGGGTACGAAAAGATGAGGATGCAAAAGGGGTTATCAGGACTTAATCATTAACTAATTTAACATTTTAAAAAGTGATTCTATAGGATTTGCTACAACTATAACCATGACTTCATTATAGATTCACAATAACAATACTCACACCATAATCAGTTCCCAGGCAGAGAGATGTGTCTACATCTATACAGAAATAAAGACACCTATCCAAAACTCCTCTGGGGTTCAGGGAACACTCACATCCATCCCTTGGTGTTTCTCACCGAGCACGGGCTGCCTTTGGAGGAGTCTCTGTGTGGCAGGGGTATCAGCCTGTGCCTCGTTGTCAGTGATGGTCCTTTGAGTGTGGCAGGCTGGAGGGTTCACGGGTTCTGAGAGGTGTTCCAGCCAGGGGGAGGTGCTGGCATAGCCAGCTACAATCCAGGAGAGCTCCACAGGCCTCATTTGGGACTGCTGTTAATAAGATCGCAAGATTATTAGCTTTAGTCATCAGTAAGTTTCCATCCTGACTGTATTCCAGGTTGGGAACTACTGGAAACAATGGTCCTGTTTCACTCGAGCTACAATTTAGGTAGGTAATGTCCCAAGGCTGCCAGGGGTCACTCATTATCCCTTGTTCCCCACCCTGGTCGGGCAGCTGGTGTTCCGGTTATGGCCAGGGTTGTTTCCTGCACTACCTGTATCCTGCAGGAGCTCCTGGTATGGGCAAGGATACCTGGCTGCCCAGCTGGTCTGGGAAAGGGGCACTTCACTGCTCAGCTGGTTCACTCAAGGCCTCAAAGGGGCTCCTGTAGTGCAGGCATGAGGAGAAGGGGAGAAGGATGCACCAGCACACCACGACTTTCTATGGAATGGAATACCCCTTTGGCTGGTTTGGGTTGCTGGCAGAGCATGGGGAACTGAAAACTCCTGGATTTAGACTATTTCTACAAGTGGCAAAGGCAGTGTTCTTTAGCATTACTCAGCAACAACTAAACCACCAATGTGTTAGCAACATTATTCTCAGCCCAAACCCAAAACACAGCACTGCACCAGCTTCTAACAAGAAAATGAGCTCTATCCCAGCAGAAAGCAGGACACATATATTAGGCTTAATATGTAGTCAAACTACTGACAAACAGGAGTTCAAAATTAAATCAAGATTGTTTAGAATAGGATACGCAGAGCTGCACTCTGTAAAGAAATTAAACTGTATGTTGACTCTGTCCTTCTGTAGTGATGAACTGAGGAAACCTGCAGCTTCAGCTTTCTGATATCCACAGGACTGCTTTCCTCCCAACCCTGTATCAGGTAGTCAAATATCTTTAGACTCTGCGTTCACACAGAGCTTAGTTTTGGAATTTTGTGAATTTAATTTCTGCATATTACTTGCACAGGCTCATCGGCAAATCTTTCAACAGGGTCAGGTTAAACAATAAAACTTGAATTTTTGAATTTGGTGACTCTGGCAGTTAATGACTTTGGGATTCCAAGCAGCAGCCTCTAGCACTAAAAGGTGGAAGTGTAACAACAAATATGTATTGCAAAAAATTGTCGTGTTTATTTTCAAATTGTGCTGTAATCTTGACATTAGTGAAAAAAAAAGGGGGTGGATTTTGAATATCTGTTCTCTTTTCCTTTGGCTTTTGATTATGTGTAAGGGTATTAGCATCTCAGGATAAAAATACAGCAGTGTTCAGGTCGGCTCTGAAGGGTGTCAGCACATTTAAAGATAAAATATTTTTCAAGAGAGTAAAAGAGGAAACACCACCAGCAAAATGGCCATATGGCCTCAGTAACAGTACAGTTCCAAAAGGAGCTGCAGCTGCTTTACACTAACAGCAACTAGAATTCAGTGTAACTGAACCACCTAAGAGGGTAATAGTACTTTAATATGAAAAATGCAACAATTTAATAACAGGCTAGGGTTTGAAGTACCCATTAGATTTTCAGCAAATAGGCAGTCTCCCTGAACGCAGCTTTATGTAGCTCTATTTCTACCTATAGCAAACGTTGAAATACTGAAGCTTTTAGTAAACAACATACTCTTTGGTCTCTTCATTTTCCAAACTATATCCAGATAATTCTTTATTCGTATAACCTAAAGCTTGGCAGAGTTTCATCCAAACCTCGGCGGCACTCTTAAGCTCTGGAATAATTATCCTGTTGAACTCACTACAAGTAAAAATGCAAACTGCGAGCCTGCCCAGCTTGCTGCTGTCCTGGCATGCTGAGTCTGGCTTCCAATGTTTGTTTTATTAGCTCAAGCAGACAAGTTGGTAGGAATTAAATGTGAGATCTGAGTTATGTTCTGCATTTCTGGGTATTCAGAAGTGCTGATAAAATCCATTATGGATTACAAGGATCAAATGTCAATAGTTGCCAGACGTCTTTCAGGTCTGTGAGCTTTGCATCAGGTTTTTGGCAAAGCCTCTGAGAAATCTACACCTTCGTTTGGAACTGCTTTTAGGTTAACCAGTACCAGAAGAGGACTCTTGAAAACTAGCAGTCTATTTGCTCGCAAGTCATACTTCTATTCACCCACTTTCCTCAAACTGAAATGGCAAATGCTTGGATGGAACACTAACTAGAGAAATATCTGACCATTTCTTCCTACCATTATAGATTAGATGAAATGAAACCTACACTAAGGTTAATAACAGTCACTTCTTTCTTCACCTGGTCTTAATTTTATTTCTGAATGATGTGAAAATATCTAGATAACGCTGGCCATTTTTTTGTGGGGAAAACTCTTGGCTCCACTAAATCTGCCTGGCCTCTGGATCTCATTTATGGCTGCTTTACCTAGTCAGAGAAACTTCTCCAGCTAGATAAGAGAACAAATCTGTTAATGGGACATCCACAGCTGAAGCAAGAGACTAGAGAGACAGTCAAACCTGATTGTGTGCCTTAATGTTCTGGGAGATATTTTCTAGAAACAACGAAATATTTCTGAATAGAAAAATACTGAAATGCAGCACACCGATTACAGAAATTGAACTGTTGCACTATTTTTATCAGTCTTCTTTACCTGAAGAGAAGACTTTCTTAAAGTGAAGGACTGTGCAGGAAATTCTTTAGCTTTAGTAAAGCTGATCCAAGGATGCCAAACATTTCAGGCAAAGCTTTCATACCTCTGAAATCACCATCAGAATTTCTCTTAATGATGTGATTGAGCATAAATCCTGTGTGCCCCCTGCTTATCCCCTTACTAAGAAGAGATCTTCAAGACAGGCAAGACAAAGACATTGGTGTTTGGGAACGGGAGTATTGTTTCGTTATCTACTACTATCTATAGTGCACTGGAAACAGAAGATGTAGTAGTATTATTATTATTGTTATTATTATTAATTCATTTATTTATGTTGTACTAGGTGTTATTCGTTGGAGAGGGGAGAAGATGGAGTCGAAATCCATTGGAGTTAATAAACAACGTGGTTTTGTTCAAAGTTGTTTGCTCTCTCAGTATTTTCTGAGGGATAGGACAACACAGAAAGCTTCCAGCCCCTGTCTGTGCTATTCTTGCCCTCTTGATAAAATGAGGCTTTTCATCTCTCTGAATATCAATATTCTGTCAGGGTAGAAACTAGAGGTATTCTTCAAACTTGCTTTTTGTTTTTGGAATCTCCAACTCCTTCCAGCAGGGGATGGTAATGCAAATGTGTAGGCCCATGTTTGATCTGGAGGGCAGCCTGGGTGATTGGTAAGAGGGGAATCATGTTTCCAGTGCTTCTGGACACAGCCAGCCTAAAAATATGCCCTCTTTGCAAAACTTGAGTTTGTGTGAAACAACATGAAAGGTCAACAAATAGGAAACAAATTCTGCTGTCAAACAACACAAAATTAGGATTTTTTTGTTTCCTGTCTAATGACCAATACTCCTTAATATGCTTTCACAGTTCTGTCTTCAAACTGGCAGCACCCCAGCCGTTCGTTGCTGGGTTTTGTTTGCTTTTGTAGTAGCAAAGAATCTCAATGCTCACCTTGTGTTCCAAATAGAGTTGTGCTTCTGCAACTTGGTCTAAACCAGCCAAACTGGTCCTATTTGAAAATCATGCTGAAATGACAAAGGATTTTTGCTGTTGTTGACTGGTTTTGCTTTTATATTTCCCCAGTTAATGCCAAGATATTATCCTTTGAACCAAAGAGGTAGAAGTTCAGGTGAGAGTATGTGCTTTTCTCTGGAGCATGGGTGGCATGTCTGTTTTAATCAAGGATAAAGCCCAGAAAATATGTGGTCTTTTAGAAAGGTTAAGAGGGTTTTGATGCCTGGATTTTTTTTTTTTTCTTTTTGCTTGGGATATTTTCCCTGACAATTAATAAAAAAAAAAGTTTGGAGAACATTTCTGTTTCTATTGAGATGGGAAATAATTTGCTGCCTCCTAATGATCCCCTCTGACTAAACTTAGGAACTTTATGTTGATGTCATTGGATTTACCAATTCAGTGTCTGATTCTGCTTTTAATTTACTTGTAGAGACAAAAAGTACAATTTAAATTTAGAGGTTTATTTCTATATTGATAGTTGGTAATTTTAAGAGCTGGATTTTCCAAGGATATGCAGGCCTTTTCTTCAGCATTTGAGGTCTAAATTTAATTACTGAGCATGTAACTATCGAGTGGGTATTGACAATTTTACGTGTGACTTATTTTTTTCTGTTGGCTTTCATAAGTAGCCAGTAGAGTAATTTATATTTGTTTGTTAAAAAATTAATTTGAGTTCTAGAAGTGTGCCCTGGAGATACATTTCAACTAAACTGGGTATCTTCTTTTTCTTCAAGTAAGGAAATATTTTATCTGCCTTGTGAAGAAATTTTATTTTTCCAGACATTTTTTGGAGTGGTAGATGATCAAAACCTTCTAAATCAGGGCTATGGATCCTAGATAAAGGATTTAGTTCTTGATAGAAATAATTTTAAGCAAGTGTGCTTTTAGCTGTTTATTTCTGAAAGTTGAAGTTTAGTTAGTGAAGGTTTCATTTCTTGGAAATTGTATTTTAGATCAGTTTTCGTGGTGCAAATTCAGAGAACAGATACATAACGTCAAGCAGTCTGCCCATGTGAGACTGGAAATGAAGATGGCAAGAGGAAGAGGCAGGTGTCCTGCTATGTCAGGAATTAGAGGATTTTGGTACCTGAGCTGGCTAAGGCCATTTGGGTGCTGTGGACCTCATTGAAGGGTCTGTGGCCTAACAAGGGGCTTTCCTTCCAGGTGTGCATATGAAGATAGAAATGTTCCAGCAATTCTCTAAAATTAGATCAAGGTTTATCTAACAGTAAATGAGGCTACAATATTAATCTTAAATGGAAGTACTATAAGAAGTGAAGTTTTTGAAGATTTATTGTGTATTTTGAAGTAAAGGCTGAAAAATGTTATCTTCTTCTCAGAGGGAAGAGAGTCAGAAAGAAAGCAGGTGAAAAGTGTTTTCAGGAAGACACTGCTGTTTATTGGGCCTGTAGTTATTATATCAGGTAGAATTTACCTCTTAGCAGTACTTGTCTAAAAGTTACCTGGTTTTCTTTTTATCTGCTGGAGAGGAGAGGCTTATTTTGACTTACTCACCTATTTGACTTGGGTGCAAATTTTACCTATACCTTTCTATGTTATAACAGTGATTTGGGGTTTTCTTAAAAATACAGTACATATTAATTATAATGAAGCATGGAATACTAATGTAATGTACATATAAATAAAACATAGTATATTCTACTTCGCTCAAGAAGAGAAGAATTCTCTCCCCTTCACCCAGTTTAAATTCCTATCCTTCCGTTGCTCTGTGGGAAGAGAAAAGGTCATGCTCCATTTCAATAGATAACTTACCTGGCTGTGCCTGGATTTAAATTTGAATTCTGCTGAATTTTGAAACTATACAAATATGAAACTGTGTTTCAGATCTAGTTCTAGAGCTTTTCTTGAAATACAAAACATTTTTTAAAAGGTTGCATGACTGCTTCTAATTAAAGCATTTCTGATGATGGGGCCTGGGTTGTTTCTGGCTGTTTTTTGCTAAAGTAGTATTTTTTGAGATTCTTCAGGGATGATCACTTAATCGAGCTGGTTATTTTCTTTGTTGCATTGCCAAAAACCCTCCAGACAATTTACTAACTTAGTTGCTGACAACAAATTGCAAACTAGTATGCCCAGCTCTTTTGGTAGCGAGCCTTTCGCAGAGTGAACCATAACTTCTGCTGTCTGATTGATAGTCATCCAAAGAACTAAACATACAAGAATTAGATAGGAAAGGTATAAATAATGCTGCAGATTTATATTTATATATTTTATTTGCATTACCTGGTTCTTCAATAATTAAGGACAGAGTGAATCAAAGGCATTCTGAGCTTGCCTCTTGTAGTATATGAACTGAGAATGTGCAGCTCTCCAGGGCTTCATGAACCTGCTGTCTTCTACAATTTTCAGTCCTTATAATTTTAATTTTTTTTTTTGAGGTTGGCTGACATTCAGTCAAGATCAAAACATAAGAATAGCACCAGCATAACCCCATATTACCTGTCGAGGGTAGCCAAAACATTTTATTATTTTTCTCTTCTAACCCAGAAAAGAAAGAACGATGGAGGAGGGTTAATTATTTCTGAAAGCAGATTTATTTTTAAAACTAATTTAAAGAATTTTCTACCCACATGTATGTAGGTATTTTACAGATGGTGGTGATCTTATCCTTAGGGGTAAAAAGTTAAGATGTAATTTCAAGCAACTCGCTTCAGGATTTTTCCTAGAATAGAATGCCTAATAATTGTCCTCTTTTTCTGCCACATTCAGTGGTGAAAAGGGAGCAATAGAAGTGCTCCAGTTATTCTATTTGAAATTAAATTGGAAATCAAATGTTCCCTCCTCAATGAACAACTACCCTTATGAGCAGATTTTTTACATTTAGCTCCTGTTTTTTTTAGTAAGCTAAAAAGCACTGCCAGGTAGTCACTATACCTGTGTAGCCATTGGCCATTCAAGAGAACACCATCAGAGCAGAGGTGCCTATAAACTTAGAAATGTCTGATTGGAAACACTCCACCTGCTTATGCAAAAGAATAAAAAGCAAGGGATATGTATCTAAGGAGGTTATTTTTACTAATAATAGTAATAACATTTCTGAAGGGATGATTCCTGAAATGAATGGCTGTAATGCTAGAATTTCATGGTCATTTGTGAAAATGCCAATCATAACAACTGATTTTTGGTGCAAGTAGTACAAGATGAGGGCCTGAGTTTCATGGGCAAAAGACTTTTTCCTCAAAGCCTCAGCAATAAAAAGTGCTGTAAAATGTGCCATTTTCGAGCCAGGACTGCTGTGCTTATACTCCCTTCTGGACGGCACAGGAGAGGGGATGGAGATGAATAAATGTTCTTGGAAATCTGTGAACTTGGAGCTTTCCACAGAACCAGTTTTCCTACTTCTGTTTTTCATTGCACATCTCCACGACAAGGCAGAGTGAAAGTTAATTTAAGAAGCCTGAAAACTGCACAAACATTTTAGTGCTCTGGGAAGAGCTTATGAAGGGGTTGTAAAGGGTTAGGGTATGCTCAGCTTTGGTTTTGGCCTAATGAATGTGTGAGGTCTCCAGCAGGAAGGACTCTGCATGGTCACTTTATGTTCAGCAAGGTTTTTAAACATCGTAGCTGTCAAGGTCCAGCAAGTCTCTACTAATTACCTGCAAATGATTATCAAAGGTACTATTAATAGGATCTAGGGAGCCTGCATCCTTGATAAAAAAAAAAATCCATAGAGTGATTACGGTTTTGCAAACTCATAACTGACCAAAAGTAGGGTTTTAGGAAAGTTTCCTGACACTTTTCGTTGTAACTGCTACAGCTATGCAATTGGGTTAGGAGGCTTGTAAAAAACATGTACAGTGCTAAAGACCGGAAAAAAAACCTAGTTGTTAGAAGAAGTTAAAATATATAGCTCTCTTGGAAGTTTTTTGTTTTATTTAAGTCTCAGCTGAGGAAATCACCAGTATTTTGCCTCATTAGTAAATAATTTTGTGATCTCTCATTTCTATCTCTGGTCACCAGACAAGACAGCAGCAGTGGGTGGTGCTGGAGGGGAGCAAGGCCTTACTGTTGGGCTGGGCTGGAGCTATTGCCTTCCAAAAAACAGACCTGGCTCATTCAAGACATATCTCATCTTTGAGAAACACTTAAGGTGGGGATGGAGAGCTGAGCTCAGTTTCCCACCTTGTATCAAATTGCACTTCACCCTACAATGATACGTGAAATGCTGGCTGTGAGCTACTGCTTGAAGGCATCACTGTATCCTGTATATTTTACATTATATTTTAAGTAATAGTAGTATATAAAAGTAACAGATACATTACTTAAATTAAAAGTAACTTGCAGCAGAATTGCTTCCAAGCAAATACATTATTTCTTCCCAGCTGTTGATGGTAGGAAAAGACTATTTCTTGCACATGTAGAAGGGCAATATAACTGAATCTAACACTCTCTCGTTAAATGTACGAAAAGTAATACTTTTTTACCGAAAGAGATTTGATTACTTGCAGCTACAGTAATGATCATTGAAAAACCCCACAAATATGCTCACATTCCTGGTCCTTTTTTGAGTTGCACTGCATAGTGGAGGGATATTTTCAGGGCCTTTGCTGCAGACCAGAATATTTAGATGTTTCATAAGGAGCCTCAGTAGTCAGTCATTGCATCAGCCTTGCTTTTACTCTTACCCTAAGGGTATGGGTCCTTGACCATCCCGAGACACAAGCTGGCATGATCATCATTCATTGTATTAACTCAGGAGTTAAGGTTGCTGTGGTTTTAAAACCCGGTCTAAAAATAAATTGAAGGATCCTTTAATTTTCTTTCCCAATTCTATAGCTTCTCTGATTGTTTGTTGGTTTGGTTTGGTTTTGGTTTGAATGCTGATCTCCTCTTGCTCTTCAAACGATAAATGGAGTTATGTGAAAAAGCACAAAAGTAAAGGCATGTATGAAGTCCTAAACACTTGCACACACAACAAACCATGTTAAGCAGAATGAGGACTGAAACTGATATTTAAACTCCCTCATCCACCTCCTAACCAAAATTAATATTATATATTCAGGGTAAGCTTAGACACCTCTTCTCTGATATTAGGGCATACTGGTCAGAATAACAGTGATTTCAGAGGTAGCTGTTTTGGTTCCTTGGTGTAATTTGCAAATTAGTGGAAAAGAGTGGGGGGAAAAAAAAAAGAAGCCAGTACCTTCTTTCTGAGTTTTTTATTTTTTCTGAAGTGCTAAAAAGACGAGAAGAAAACATTAAAAAACTTAGAAAAGGGATAGATTTAGCTTCATCTCTGAAGGAGCCAGGCAGTAAAGCAAAAAGGTGCAAAATGTTTTTGTGAGCTGCCCTGATTTATGATATTTAGATGTGTGTGATTGCTCAACTGACGTCAGCTGGCAGGGTAGGGTGGTGTTCTTCCAGAGCACTTGTTTTTTTCCTCATTAGCAAGGAAGAGCTATCAACCTTTTTTTGATATTATGTCTAATTGAAGCCGCAGCTTCTGCACCGTGTTTTTATTTCCAGCTACTTGAAAGGATCAAGGATGAACTAAAGAGCCTCCTGTGACCTGCAGAACATTAAAGCTTATAACCTCTGGGACTGATTTGAGAACTGGATAGGGTTTGGTGGGGATTTTTTTCCTCTCCAAGTATCTTAATGCTTTACAGAAAAGTGTTTCAGGATCCAAGCTGATGAGCCCTGTCTCCTTTCTTTCCTATTTTTTTTTGTGGTTCATTTTTTTTCCTGATCAAAGCATCTCAGCAGAATTTCTTTGATGTCTCCCCAGCTCTAGCTGTATCATAAGCAGTTTGACACATTAAAAAGCTAAAAAAGCATTTGTGAAAAAAATAATTTTCCAAACAAGACAATTTTTTACTCAACCAAGTAAGAAGCTCACAGAAGCAAAGGTTTATACAATTGATGTTTTGATTCTATGTGCAGCCTTCAAGAAATGGAGCACTTAACCAAGATAATTTTTTATATTCCTGCTGGCTTTTCTTCTGGAGGTTCTTGTATGGCACCTCTCAGGGCCTCCCCTGGCGCTGACCGCAGAAAGCCTCCTTGTTCCATCCCAGTTGGGACCTAAACAAGCGTGAAGCCTTTTGTGTGGGAGAGGAAAATCAGGCCAAGTGTGTTTATATTGCAAGTTGTTAATAACAACAACAGCTCTTGGCTTTTGTGGAGCACATGTCAGGCAAGGAATGCAAAGTGCTTTTAAAACAGGCATTAATTAAGGTTGACAACCTCCACCTTCCCTCTTCCCTTGCCATGAAGTTAGTAATGAGCCAGGAATGCTGATTGGCTTTAAATCTCCCTCCCCAAATGGTGACCTTCCACTTGCCTGGCATGGTGGCTATGCCAGGGCAAGGTGAGGGAGGAGATGGAACCTTTCCCTCTGTTGCTCTGGTGGAGCAAACCCAACCCCCCCCACCTGCCTGGAGGGGCTTATGGCACCCAAAAAGTCTTGCACAATCCAAGATGCAAAGTGACTTTGGGGGAATGGCTTCTGAGGCGTGTTTTGAAAAGTCTGTAGAAATGGCTGCTGTTCCTTAAATCAGAGTTTGCCCTTGCTCAGTTACCCATGGTGGGAAACAACAGGTTGCTTACAAGGTAATGGGCATGGTGGGATGAACTGTTCGGCTGAGCAGCTGTTCTTCCCCAATGGATTTCACCATCCTGCCATTTCGTTTAGTGATAGAAGTCTTTGAGCCAAGTTGGAATCACAAAAAAACCCAGCCGAAACCTCCACAAAAAACAATCAAACACTTCCCCCTCCTCGAAGCCCCAGATCACATCCCACAAACCCCCCCAAAAAATTCACAACCCCTCCCACCCTTTTGGACTAGCAGTGCTAGAATTTAAAAATACTAATATAGGGGAGCTGACTATTCACACTATTCATTGTATCCCCTTTCTGTAACTGCAGAGGGAATTTTGCTCATGTACACCTAGAGAAATGTAGCGTGACTATTTTGCAAGTTACATGTTGATGCCCTATGAATATAATGCTCTTGTCTTCATATACAAAATTATGATGAAGTTGTCTGTAGACTTCAGCAGCCTTAGAATTGGACTAAGATTTCGCGAACTGACCTCAGAACTCTTCTCCCAATGCACAATCCACGTGCTTTTCTGTGGACCTGAGCTTTCTCTGAAGCTGCTTAGAGTAGCCAAATCAGGTAACAAATCCAGCAGAAAACTGTGCTGCATTTGCCTGATTCTTCCTCTGCTGAAAATTTGACCTGAAATGACTTGAGCAAGGCCTAGAGAAACTATATTTTGATGCATAAATAACAAAGAGAGGAAGTATCCATTTGTTTACAAACAAGAGGGTCCTTTGAGGTGTGGTGGCATTCACCAAAGTGTTTTCAGTTTTGTATGCCACCAGTTTTTCCCACGTTTTCACATTGTTTCTGTTACTCATTCTTCTCTTTACTCACTAGCTGTTCCTTCATATAAATCAGCTTGTTGAAAAATACGTAATTTAAAACCTGTTTTGAAAGCCTGCTCAGTGGAACATCGGCACATGGGGGTGTTAAGTGTCTCTCAACCAGATAATCTTCTGAAAAGCCATTTGTCATTAGGGTTCAGTTTTACACACAAAAGAAAAGGTTACCTTGTAGTAAGTAGCTAAAATATGTATCTACACAGAAATACAAATCCCTGGATTTATTGTCTTAAATCCCTCAGTAGAAAGTCTCACCGACTTGAGAAAATCTGTGAAGTGTGGTAAGGGAATCTAAAATATATTAAATTAGGTTCCACCCTAATCAAAAGGTTCTTTGCTAAATAATCTTGTAAATATTTTAGCTGGAGCAGTCAGTCACTGCAGAAATGGATTTTTTTTTTCTTTTCCTGTGCCATGAACCTAAACAATAGTATGCTACAATTCCTGGCTCCAAGTCCAAAATCTGATTTTATGTCTCTACTAACTTCATCTAACTCAGAGGGAGTCTGATTTAATAATAATGAAGTTGTAATTGATAGACTAAATGTCTCTACCGTTTCATGATACAAAAGTATCTTAAATATAATTTTAACGTATTTTGTTCTAAAAGGTCTTCAAAATTATCTTTTACCAGCCTAATGTAAAATTAGTACTATATAAACTTCCAAATTAATTCAAATCTTCTAATATGGCAATTATTTTAACATAATAATGAATAATATACAAAGGTGTATAATTGTTATTCTTCCAAGCTGCTAAGGATCCAAACTGTGACTTATAAATTAATGCTTTCCTTGGGACAGGAAAACATAGTGTTCAGTGCCATGAACATTAGCTCACTGCTTTATTAAACAAAAAGGAATTGGTAAGAACTATATTTGACAAAACTAGACTGATGTAAAAACATAAGCCATGTATTTTTAGCATTGCTGAGCATGTCCTGGTCCTCTCTCATAGTTGTGTTCATGTTGCAATCTCTTGCATATATGTAATTACATAGGGAATAGACTCAAAATCCATTTTGTCCTGCATCCTACCCCTATGATGGGTTGTTTCTTCTTTCTTCAGAGGAGAGTATTCCAGTATAGAAAAGGGTTTCCTTCTGTCTTTGTAGCATCATTACAATCCATAGCTATCCCAAGGCTTGGAGTTCCAAGCTTTTGTAGCTGTGACTGATCTACCTTTAAGTAGGAACTGTTGGTTTCTTCTATTGCAGCTGAATTATAGATGTATTGTTTGTGTAAGTATTTTTTTTATTACTAATTATCTGAATTGCCACATTACCTGTATAAACCAGTTCTGAACCAGCTCTTTGCTGCACTAGGAGCTTTGTAAGCATTTAATAGGGAGGTCTTCTCTGCCCCAGGAAGTTTAATATCTCTATAAAAGTCTTAAGGTGGCAGATGCTGATTGACAGGTGTAAGTCACAGTAATCTATGGGCACACACACGACACACAAAACCACAGCTGGGACAAGAGCACTTAGAATACACAAAGGATTCACATATGAACAGAGCAGGAATATAATGACTTGGTTAAGGAAGGCATGACTCCTCAAGCATACTTTCTCTGACTTGACTTATTTTCATGAAGTTCTTTCCTCCAAAGTAACTTTAGAGTACAACTGGCTGCTCTGAAGTTGCTCTGTTGAGCAGTCTCCCCATTTCATGTTTCCTATGTGTAGCACCTGAGAAAACTTAATTTTTATTGAATTGTCAAAAATAGCAATCATGCTAAGAGCGAGGGATGAAGTCCCTGTGGCATATTTTCTGTCATTTACTGAGTAGCAAGCTACAATTCACGAACCCATTTTTCTGCTTTCAGTGCACAGTGCCCCATACTACTAAAATCATTTGGTTTCTCAAATCTGATTATGTTCATACTATTTCTGAAACAAGACATTTCCCTTTCTGTTATCTTGGATAATACAATTTCCAGCATGCATTTAGAAGAT
The DNA here is from genome assembly GCA_013398015.1 of Oreocharis arfaki. NCBI lineage: Eukaryota > Metazoa > Chordata > Aves > Passeriformes > Paramythiidae > Oreocharis > Oreocharis arfaki. Next base: position 163,512 of record VZRR01003705.1, on the reverse strand, counting down.
CAGAGAACATCAATGACTACAGATGCTCCTATTTTTATGGCACATATTGGTCATAGTTCTCCACAGCCAGAGATGACTTAGTTATGGGCTTCTGATTATTAAACCTTATAATAACATAAGGCATGCTATACAATCAATTACAATAAATGTCTTAATTGCCAATATCTACCAATTTCCTGTTATTCTTATCTCAATTATTTCCAACAGAACTAGTTGCCGAGGGGCAATTATGGGTGTTTTATGAGCAAATCTACATGGCTTTAAGGCTGCAGGGGCAATGCATGAAAAGGGGCAGAAGGAGCCTTGAAGATCCTCAGTTGTACTCACTCATTATTGCTTCTCACTGTGGAAAGTGTGAAAGGTCCCCACCTTGGTCGTGCACATCATAGCCCTGAGCCCCTCTGTTCATGTGCTGGTTGACTGGCAGCCTGTGGTGGTCAAGGAGAGGAGATGCTGGTGGTGGCAGTAATGTCTACCTGCTAAACACCTTTGGGTTGAGTTATAAATCAAGTGGAAAAAACCTTCAGTATTCAGTTGGGGGTTTTTTAGCTTTCTTATCCTTTGATTGTTCCTCCATAGCAATGCAAGGTAGAACAGTCTTTGAGAGAGGACTGAGATTCTTCCACAAACCCTCTGTGAAACAGCAAGTACAAAAGATCACAGGGATGACACTGAAATACTGCTAATACTTGGCAACACATCATGCATTGCTGGCTCTGAAGAAACAGGCTGAAGTCACAGGAGCATGCTGTGAAAGACCATCTTGTAAATGCAGAGAGAATATGTAATCTGTACTGAGACTGACAAACTATGGCGTTCATTTTACAAAAGAATTCAAAGTGAAGAGCAATGGGAAAAAAATTGGTCCAAATCTTGCATGCAGTGGGAATTAGAGCAGAGCCCAGAAGTCCTTATTTTAAGGTCAGAGAATTAACTAAAAAAATAATCTCATTTTGTTTTCAACATGTGCTCAAGAGCACTGAGAACATAGATCTAGGGATCTTCCTGGCACTTACAAATCCACCCTAGTTTGTGACTTCCACATGTTTTCTCTTCTTGTGTCCCCCTCTTTCCTGTGTTCATATGTTGCTGTTGCCATCTTGACCTGTGAACAAGTGAAGGTGTTTTCTCCTCAAACAGTTCAAGGTGTTTTCTCCCTCCTGCACATTACCAGCTTCCACTGGTATGGGATGTCACCACTGAGTTTAGTTCATAAACAATCTTTGCATGAGATATCAAGCAAGTTAGAGGTCCAGAAATAATTGGATTCAGATCAGATTCTTAGATTCATATCCAAAGTAGATAACATTTGCTCCTGTCCATAAGGAGTAACACTGTCCTCAGTAGATCATTCCCAACAAAAAGTGAGTATTTGGAAAAAAAAAAATATTGGACTAGGATTAACATCTTCACTATGGAGAAAAAGATAATAAAAGCACCAAGGATGTCTTTGAACTCCGCTTTCAGTTTGTTGTCAAAAAGAGGGAACCTAAATCAATGAATTGTTACTGTAAGGAAGAGATACTCAAGCTTTCCTGTTCATTATTAGAATACTTCAACTGGCTCTTGTGCTATAGAAAATTAATTAATTTATCAATTAGTGTGACAGACCTTATTGCTTGCTAGTTTTTTATAGAGTGATAACTGAGGCTTGAAAATACAGTACGAAGCATGTCTGGTCAGGTTTGAACAGGTTTGGAAAATACGCCACAAGAATATAGAACAAGATAACGAGAGAGTGCAAGGGAAATGATTTGTTGTTCTGCTAGAAAGATGAAGAAATTATGTTTCCATTGGTAAAAAGTGGAAGGGAAAAAATTATTAAACGAAGCAGGAGAAAGTAATGCAGTTTCAAAGTAAGCGATTTCGGTGACAAAAGGAAGATTGCTGTTTGCTTTCAGTTTTCTGATGCATTTTTCAAAATTGCATCAAAGGTCCATTCATAGGAAGCTTTTTCCTCAATAAGGGGCTACCTAAATTGGTGAGAAATTTTAGTTCAAAGGGTGTTTTTTGAAGGCTTTTTTTTGCCTATTTTGATGTTATTTCTTTGCATGAATAAGTTTTCTGTCATATAACAGCACTTGGTGTTGTGAAAACTAGGGCAGACAGTAGGCCAGCACTTAAATTTTTTTTTTTTTGGCAGAATAAATAATAATGAAAAAGTATCATTTGCCAATTAGAAGTCTGCAGAAGTCAGGAACCAGATCCTGACTTGTGTGTTTGGTTAAAAATCCATTCTACTGACCTGAGGGCCCCGTTCAGGAGCCCAAGTTCTTTGGGCTATGCTGCGCAGGATGAATGGTGCTGAGCAGGCTCTTCCCATTGGCTCTGGAAGATATCTGAACAGATGGATCTTAGGCAACAGGGGCCTGAGCCCACGAGCTTCAGAGACCAAGGACTAGCTCCGACAAGTCCTGATTCCTGATTTTCCTGCGTCATCTGTAGATGGGCAGCTTCAGTGATCTAAAATTTTAAAATAACTTTAAAAGTTACAGTACCCACATATAAAAGTGTCAGTCTTGCTTTAAGTTTGAATTATTTTCTGAAGCTTTGGCTTTCTGGAAGTCTTAGGCTTGTTCTAGCCTACACAGGTGGCAAGCTAATAAAGTGCTTGTAATAAAGAGCTTTTAAGGCTTTCTCCTTTTCCTTTAGGGGTTTCTATATTCAGACTGATCCAGAGACTGGGAGTTCTTGCACATATTCAGACTGATCCAGAGACTGGGAGTTCTTGCACCTGGGTAACAACAAGAGTTCTTCATTCATCCATGCAGGTCCCTTGCCCTCTTTTAGCAACTTCTTGCTCACCAGGATCCACCATTCTTGATTCTGGAGGAAGTGATCCTTGAATATCAACCAACTCTCTTGGGCCTTTCTTCCATGAAGGAATTTTTCCCATACGATTATTCCAAGAAGATCCTTGAAGAGGCTAAAGTTAGCTCTCCTGAAATCCATGGTTACAATCTCTCTAGCCTCCTTCTTCCTCACCCAATACTCATCTCAACAACTTCATGATCATTACAGCCAAGGATTACCCTAACCTTCACATCTCCAGCAAGGCCCTCACTGTTGGTTAGTATGAAGTCAAGGACCATTCCTTGTGGGATCCTTCACTACCTGTGACAGGAAGCTGTCATTAATGCTTTCCGGGAATGACCTGGACTGTTGGTGCTTCTCCAGCAGATGTCGGGGTAGTGAAATTCCCCCACAAGAACCAGGGTCTGTGACTGTGAGGCTGTTTCTAGTCGCCTGTAGAAGTTCTTATCTACTTCCTCCTCCTGCTTGGGTGGCCTGGAGCAAACACCCACGCCAGTGCCACCCTTCCCAGTCAGCTCTTTTATCCGGACCCATAAGCTCTCAACTCACCCATCACCCACCCCGAGACAGAGATCAGCACGCTCTGAGTGTTGCCTCATGTAGAGGGCAACTCCACCAGTGCTCATTCCTGGTCTGTCCCTCCTCTCAGCAACATGTAGCTCTTCATGACAACATTCCAGTCACGGGAGCTGTCCTACCGTGTCTCTGTAACCACCACGAGGTCAAATATCTGTGACAAGACACAGATCTCCTGTTCCTCCTGTTTGTTCCACGCACTGCATGCGTTGGTGTACAGGAACTTCACAGAAGCATTTGATGATTTCAATTTTCCAGAAGGGCTGCAAAGGGGTGCCCCATGCTCCTGTCTTGTGGTTACGTCTTCAGGTGCTTCTGCTCACTGAAGGTGTCCCCTCTAAAGGCTCCTTTTGCTGCTTGGGTGGTCACTCTAGCCCTCCCCTTCGCACAATTTATCTCTGTCAAGTCTGGTTATGTCCCCAACCCCCTTCAAATCTAGTTTAAAGCCCTCTCAATGAGCCCTGCTAAGAATTTTTCCAAGAAGCAAATTTCTTTCTACAGCTCTTGACCTTTTCGTCTTGTATGTAATTATAAAAAGAAAAATCCAACTTGCCAGCAGCTCTCTCTGAGGTCAAAGAGAAAGGGAAAGTGGATTGCTAACAATAGACCATTCTCTAGCTAAACAGGTTCAAATTTTGATTAGGTATAAAGTGGGGACAAATTTTTGACACATGGTTCCATGCCAGACCTTGAGCATTTTGGAGGTTTAACAACAGTCCTTGAAAGTATTTCTGCGTATGTACAGGAAAGAAGTTTTTTCCCACTCAAAATCATGTTATTTAGTTCTGTATTAATTCTGACAAAACTCTGAAACAGCAAAGGTGTGAATACATTGATTTCTTAAAACATACTTCTATAGCATAGAACATAAGCACTTCTTAGTACTAAATGTTAAATGAGGCTTATTTCTTTGCTTAAAATTAACTTGTTTCCAAATATTTTGGTTTTTTCCAAGTATTTGGGCCTAAAATTTTCTGTTATGCTTGAATATAGGGTAAGCCTGATTAGGGAAAAACTAATTTCGCATTCTCCTGGTGTAACCTGTAGTGAGACCCTACTTTTTTGAAATGTGTTTTCTGTACCTTTTTTTTTTTTTGAGAGCTGTTGCCTAGCTATTTCTTTAGTTATTCTCCTCAAGTATGCTGGATAATGGCAATAAAGTACAGACTTACAGTGTGAATGGATCAGTGTAGATGTACCTGCTGTGAAATCCTACTGGACACAGTCTGCCATGTTTGTATATGAAAATCTCCAAGAGGAGCCCAGGAAAACTTTTTACTGCACCCCTCATCAGGCTCATTGAACTTCCTGCTTGCCTCAGTTCCTTCACGGTCTAAAACTGCTGTTACTGCTTGTGAGAGAACTCAGTGGAAAATGTGTTTTACCGACACTTGCTTTACTGGGAGGAAATTTAATCTGTGACACTCTGGTCTTTAGCTTGTAGGGTCCAGGATATGAATGCTTTATCAGAAATTTTCCAAACAGGAAGGGACTTGTCGACCATTATCAAGCTCCTCAGTGATAAAGCAGAAGAACGTGGGAGTATTTCACTCTAAGCCTTGCACCTGGACATTGAGAGCTCATAAACAGATGGGGTTTTTTCCCATTTTGTAATTGGCAGTCCTTATTAATCCGGCTTAGACATCCGGAACACCTGGTATGGAAACAGCAGAAGTGCCAGGTGGGTCAGCTTGGATACGTCAGGACAATTACATTCCCTGTTGGCAAGTTGGGGTTTTTTTGGTTTTGGCTATCCAGTGTTTATTAATGTTTCATCCTGCTCTCTCTAAAAGGCAGTAAGAAAAGCTCAGGTGATCAAGCAATTTTGCATTCCTGGGAAAGGGGTGTATCCCGTGTTAATATAATTGGACATCTGCAGTGTGGAACTTAACCGGCATAGGACATAAGAACAGTGACAGTGCTTTCATGCAAGTTCAGAACCTTTTTAGTCACTTTTTTTAAACTCAGTGATAACATTGAGCCTTAGGAGAGAGAGCTCACTCAGGTTTTCTTGAGTTAAAATCCTTGGGTATTCTATTTTGAGATTATTGTGGTTTTATGTTATATACACTTGGTTCTTTGAAGTCATGATATTGCAGGCACCTCTTCATAACATGTAAGAAACCTGGGGCCTAACTCTGTTAGGAAGTAAACACAATCATGATAAAGCATGCTTTGTCTAGTCTTTGTAGCAATAAATAATGAATCTTATAATTAAAGGATGCTCACCATCTCTCCAAGAGTACTCAGCTGACAATACTGTAGTTGATAAAATTATGGTGTAGGTATATTGGTGTTAAAATAATAAACTTGATTACTTCTCAACCTCTAATTTTTCATGTGGGCTCCAGAACAAACCTCATTTTCTTAACTACTCTCCTTGCACCAATATACGCATCACTTAATTCTTGGCCACGATTGTGTTGGCAATTCTTTACAGTTAATGAAATGTAAATCATAACAATTGTTGGATGAGTCCTGTGGCCCAGGATAGCTTGCAATGCACTTATTAATTATTAAACGTGACCCATAGCCATGCATAATAATCAACTACTGATGGATTAACAGCATCTTTCCCTCTGAGACAAGGTGGCCATTCTTAACTTTTACAGGAAATGTCCCAGAGCAGGGACAGTGTCCCCAGATGACACCTTGCAGTCCCATGTGTTCTAGAGATACTGAGCATGTATTGTTACCATGAAAACAGCACCGTTCTACTTTCTCATTTAGCAAACCCTAAGAACTACTTGGGCTTAGCTGTTTAACTGTTGTTTTCATATTTAGACCGTTGTGCCAAGGGTCTCCTAGGGATAGAATTGGTGCTAACAATCGAGTATAAAGGGGGCTGTCAACACAGACAAAGCCCCCAGCTCCACGTGAGACCTTTTCCATAGAAACATCTGAAATTATGAAGTCTTTTCTCCAAGCTGGCAGCAGAATTTCTACTTCTACATGCATTAAAACAGTGGAATGACAATGAATATATAAAAATATATATATAAATTCTCACCCTGAAAATTAATGTTTTGGCCCAATTTCTATGAGTTTAAGGAAGGAGTTACCAGAACTGAAATCAGTATTTCATTGTGATGACCATCAGTGATACATAGGCCATAAAAGAGTCCCCAAGTGTACCACAGTATAATCAAGAATATTCCATTCACTTGCAGCATATCAAGTGAAATCCTCACCTTTGTGAGGCTCTTGCAGGTTTTGCAGTCAATCACAGTGATTCATCCACCAGACTGCTTGAAACTCAATAATGAAATATGTTTCATTAATAAATTCTGGGTAGAGAACTATATTCAAAGGCCATACACTGTAGTTCTCAAAATTAAGTTATTCAACAACAGGAACAAGTACATTTCTGTTGGAAGGATCTCAGAGATGAAAGTGGCCTCTTTGGATTTTATATGAATTTTATGAGCCAAAACTTTGTGCTAATTTTCAGTAAGCTGTCTGACTTTCAAATCACAACTAGAAACCATTGAGCTCTTTTAAAATGGTGTTGCAAGGAAGTCTGAAGATCTCATCTGGCTTACATCCCTGGAGGCTGAAAGCAGGAAAATTTGGAGCCTGTGAAGGATATCTGGAAGATGGATAATCTGTAGACAAAATTCACAGCGAATTCCAGTGTCAGGAAAATGTAGAACATGCCTTTTTCTTCAGTGGAAGAAGGCTTCTGGAAGCACGACTGCATTTGTGTATATTCCCAGGTTCTGTACGTGGAAAGCAGCAGGAAGATTGTGCAGCTGAGTTGGTGTTCAGTTTTAAAAAGGGAAACTGAAACCCTAGGTGAAATACTAGACTTCCTAGTGTTATGCAGGAGAAAAACTGATTACTCAGTCACTAGTAGAAGATGGTAAACTCCCATAACCCATGAGTAAGGTTTTGTATTGCTCACATTTCACTGTGGATGGCTCAAAAACAAACAGAAGAGCATGAAGTTAAGGCAGTAGTGTTATAAATATCTCTAACCATCTTTCTCTATATCTCTGTGGCAAACATTCATCTTTTGAGTCATCATGTGGTTTTTCAAGATTTCCTGGCTTGGTATCAGCCTCCAGGGCATGATGGGAGGACCCAGTGCTATTCTGCTGCCTTAAGCGGCATGATGTGTTGTTCTACCTCCATTTCAGCCACACACAACATGTTGGGAATGGAGAGAGATGGGAAGTCCAGCCCAGGAAACACCACACTATTCAGATCTTGAAGTTGGCACAAAAAAAATCTAACAAATATTGTCCAGCTTCAGGACACCATTAACAGCCCTCAGTGACATCTGATGAATTCAGGACAAAGGCTTACTTTGTTGAGAAAGTGTAAAGAATACAGATTTTGTGATGTTGTTGTGCACCAGCAGGACAAGGAAAAGCAAATACAAAGCAGAGATTGTATCTGGAGTGCAGTTTTAAACCAATTCTGTATTTACATGTCCACCAGAAAACCCTCGTAAATATGTTGGCAAATGTGGGCAGATTAAAATGTCTGTCTTCAGGAAAAATCCTCCTCCCATTAAGCATGAAGGAGAATAAAAATGTAATGAAATTTTTGAAATTTGGATGAGACTAAAATAAAATTATGTTGTTTTTGTAATCCTTGAAATCAAATCCAGAGCACTCCAAGACAAAACTAAGGAAACATTGGTCAGAACAGAAGCAATTTGGGCAAAAATGGGATGTTACTGCTAATAATGTGTGGTATTTCTGGATTGTTGCTCTTAAGTTACATATGTTGATTAAAAATCAGTGGCTCCAACACCAGCCTTGTTACAGATGGAATGCAGAAGGTACTTCTATTTATTTAAACTTTTAGTCTCTGTTTACAGATGTGTAATTAAGAATAATGGTGGGACTTCCTGCTGCACAGGTACATAAGAAGCAAGCTGATATTTATCCAGATTTTAGTGAGTGATTTTACCTTTGACAAATAACTGAAAAGTTTTAACAGTTCTCTTACCAGGGAGGTTGAATGAAATCAAACTGGGAGAAGTCTGTACCAGACGTGGCTGAGGCACAAGGTGAAAAGTATATTTCACTTGTTCTTTAATTCTTTCCTGGGAAAGAAAAGGACTTTTCTATGCGGAGTGGTTAACTAGTCTTCTTTCTCATGGGCTTAAAACAAAAAGGAGAAAGATCTTTAGAGGCAAGTGTGTCCATAAATTGTCAGCAGCAATTTGCATTGTTGATGTACTGTGTCTCACAGAAAATGATGTGTGAGAGGCTGACCATGTGCTAGGAGGAACTTCAAGACATAATGATAATTTATTTGAAGGAAGAAGAATAGCCATAATTAAAATACAACAAAAAAACCCCCAAACCCCTACAACCTGATAATAGCAGTAATAACAGCACGAGAGGTAATAAGACATGCTAGAGGTTTTTTTAATGCAGTAAATCCAGGACCCTTAGCCATGTCCTTAAATGTGCTGCTTTCAAGTTTCAGTCCTCCCAATTGCTGGGAGAACCTTGAAGCGTAGAATATGAATGAGTGGTGTCTTTTCAGTTTAGCTATTCCAAATTGAAAACAGAAGAAGCGCAATACAATTTCAAGCACCAATCAAGCTGCAATCTCAGTAAAAGGAAGAATTAGCCACTTTTCTGAGCCTTAGGCTAGCTGCTATTTCATGTTTGGAGGGCCAAAGCCTGATTAATCCTGGCAGAGGTACTGTGGTTTATATCAGAGAGAAGGGGTGTTCTGAATACCTCATTTAGCCTTTTCTGGCCTTCTGTACCAGTGTGTATTAAAAATGTATCAATTCCAGCTCTTAATGCCTGATCATCTTTATTTGTGAGTGAAATAAAAATGTGATCCAAGTGTAAATGAGGATCAGTCCTGTCAACATTTACAATTCAGATTTTTAAGCATAACAGTGATATAAATGTCTTCATTGTCTCACCCCCCTGGACTGTTGAGATAGTCAGCAGAATGCTTTCCATCAGCACAGAAAGATAACACCACCCTGAAAGGGAGTCAGACATACAGACTCTCCTTGAATGTCTCTTGTCATCAGTTTCCTTGAAAAACCCAGCGCTTTATTCGTTCACTTTGCAAATGGATGCTTCTCTCTCTCCCCGGATAGCAGGGGATAATTTTGAGTGAAATTCCACTTGCATGTGATGGTGCCCTTGAAGATTTATGCAGGTACAGGTTCAAGAATGCAGTGTCTCAGAGCTGAGGGCAAGATATAGCAGAGAATAATGCCATCCATAAAATGGTCCTCAAGAGTCTACAATAAATTTTAAACTCATGATTATCTGCAGGGATGGGCATTCTCAGTCTCTATGAGGAACCTTGTTTCAAGGCTTAACCAAAATCTTTTTTTCATATGTCCATCTGGAATTTCCCTTGCTGCAGTGTTCAAAAATTGCCTCTTATGCTTTCTCTTTGTACCACCAAGAAGAGTCCTGTCTTCTTGACAGCCCCCTTTCAGCAGCAGATTGCTGCTAAACCTCTCTACTTCTAAGGCAAAGTCCAAATTACGTAATGATTTAGTTATACACTTATTTTGTCTCTTTAACTCCACAAAAATTTTAATTAGTTTATAAAGTAGTTATGTATCATTAGTGCATATCATTAAGCACGCTAGTATAAACTGGGTACAGAGGAGTAGGGTTCTGCCCGATTACCTGTTCAGAGTGATTTTTATAGTTTTCATCTTTAAATTCACAAACGTCTCCAAGAAAGACATATTATTGCATACAAAGTACTAGTATCTTTTGAAAATATAGTGTTTGCACTCCATTGAGATGAAAATGTGGAATAAGTATGAATAAGTGACAAAAATTAGCAGTAAAATCACTCCATGCTCTACGACTCCAGTTTTGGATAGATTCTGGCCTCTATGTAATCTGTGATTGCAGTTTTCTTTCGTCCTCTAGACCTTAAGAAGGCAATCAAAAATGTGAGTCCCAAATTATGAAGAAATTACATCAAAATGAAAAAAAAGATCATCTTTCCCTTCACTCAAAATGAAATATTATATAAAGCTATGCTTCAAGCCCATATTTCATTGGAGTTGTTTGGGCTTCTTGTGCAGCACTGGCAAACAGAGGCAGGGGCTGTATGTTGCCTGTGTTTTATGGAGCCCTGTGATTTAGTGAGCAGGCTGCTACAGCCAGTTGGCAGAAATCTGCTGGAGGATGCCCAGAACCACAAGATTATGTGGTTATATTGACATGCCTGGTCATCTGGGGCACGTGAAACTGCTCTGCGTGGGCGGCCCTGCTGATAGATCACATGGGAGCCCTGATGACAAAAAGGATCCTCCCTGCTTCTGTCTGCACCCTGTTCTTTCTGGTGCCTTTGCCCAGAGGCAGTGTTGGGTGAGGGATGCAGGACAGGAAGGTCAGTCAGGGAGCACTGAGGCGATGGCCATGCTCGGTGCCGCGGTAGCAGGAGGATCACATGGGTGGGGTGCCATGGGAAATGGCCAATGTCACTGTGAGGCCACCACTGCTGTCCTAGACAGGCTGTAGCAGTCAGGAGAGGTTTCCCATCACCAGAAAAAGACAACTATATTCAAAAAAGAGGTAGAAGGAGAAATCAGGGAACTACCAGCTGGTCTCCAGGAAGATCACAGAGCAAACTCACCCTTCTTCGAGGGAGAAGTTGTTTGGGAAGAACCCATGGAGATTTGCTAAGAAAACTGTTGCTTGTCAAACCTCATTGCCTTCTACCATGAAGTGCCTGTTCCAGTGGGTGAGGTGAGAGCAGTGGGCAAACCTTCTGTTTAACACAGCTTCCAGCATGGTCTCATATGATTTCTGTGTGCCTAGACTGGATGGGTGAACAACCAGGAGAGTGACAAACTGGCTGGATTGCTGGGCTTCAGAAGAAATGGTCAGCAACTGTTGCCTGGATACTAGTGGTACTCCAGGTTTTTGCACAAGTAGCAGTGATGTGTATTGTCTTTGTTCCTGGACGGTGGGACAGAGTCAACTGTTACGAGCTCACCAATGACACCAAGCTGGGGAGCAGGGCAGGGAGACGCTCAGAACCTGGAGATGCTCAGAACTTGTCGACCAAGGATCTAAGCAACCTGATCAAGATCTGGATGAGTGAGCAGGGGTTGGACCAGATGATTTGCAGAGGTCCCTGTTTTATCCCACATTTCTATATATTCTGTGCAAGAAGCCCATGTTGTATATACACAATACATCAGGGTTTTTTCGTTAAGGCATGTCCAGCTTCACTGCAGGGACAGAGCTGCACAAAGCCCTTCATTGACTGAAACTGTGCTCCTGTGTGAGAAGGTGTATAAGATTTATAATTCTAAACAGGCTTATTCTATTGCTTATATGTGCAGAATCTTCTCATCTTTAAATTACAAAGCAATTTTGTTCCTCACAGAAGTAATGAACCACAAGAGATGTCATTAATAATGCCCCCTTTCAGATGTCCTAGATTAGAAACAGTATGCTAAAACAATATTTTTACCTATCGATCATCCTCGAGGCAAGAATTTATCATACTTTTACAAATAGTCCCTTTTGGCTTTGCAGCTCTGTCTAATATAAAGCTGCCACCTCTGTCAGCTTCTACTTCTCCATGGTAAAATTTACTTTTATTTGATGCCAATTCAGGCCAAGGATTTTGTAGGCAGAAGTTCAAAGTGGTTAGATACAGCTTGTGCTAGTCTAGAAAACTGAAAACCCTAGTGAGGAAATTTTTCCTTTGTCCAAACAAGTGCAAGAGGATTTGGTGGAGATTTAAATTGGGTGTAACCAAACCCAGCACTTAGTCACCAAGGCAAGCAGCTCTGGAAAAGAAAAAAGTAAAAGAAAAAACTAACATGGTAAGAAACCTACCAAAGTAGTTTCTCTCAGCTGGTTACTGAGCACTGTTGAAAGCGTATGAAAACTGGGAAAAAAGAGTTCCTGAAAGATATGCAGAAAGTGACCAGGGAAAAATCCAGCCTTTAGTACTGTGAGTTCCTGAAACCATGATAGCAACATGAGGCCTCTATGTAAATGGAAAGGTGAGGTTCTGTTTGGCCACTTTTTTGGGTAAGGTGAGGTTTTCTTTGGTTGCTGTATTTCCCGCTCCAAATAGTAAAAGCTGAATGAGCCCACCCTATTTCATATCTGAGAAGGGTGGAAGTGCAGCCGTCAGGAGCCTGCCTACCTGCCTGGCAGCCCATTTTAGTGACCACAGCTGTGGACCAGGACTTCCTGAGGGGCTGGGAATGGCACAGGCAGAGGCAGGAGAAGGTGCAGGCAGGAGATAGAACCTGCTTCGGAGTCTGCCCATGGCATGAGCAGCCCTAGGCTGCTGAAGGCAGTTTCCAGTGATGATCTGTGGCCTGAGGGGAGAGTCAGGGGGCTCTCACCCCCTTCTTTTCTGCTCAGTCCAGAGAGCTGACAGCTCTGTGGTTGTGTTAGGTGCTGCTTTCTGGATGCAGGGTCTGAGAAAAGGACCATAAAGACGACAGGTGGTGGAGCTGCCTTGCATGGCTTCGATACATGTGAGCTGTGAGGATGTCATGTGCTACCAGGAGGGCCCAAACTCTTGGCTACTGACAAAGAAGTACTGGATAATCTGTTGAACTTCGATTACTGCTAATTAGGTATCCATACTCTGATTCATTTGGAACCATTTCTGTTCCCTAATTTCTACAAAAATAAAATGAGAGGCTCTAAACCAAATTATTTTGTTCGTAATGCAGTTACCACTAATGAACAGCTGCCAAAAAGACAATTTTGTCTAAATAGTGTAATAACAATTCGCCAATGGGCAGCAGCGTAAATGAGCTGTCTGTCATGCAGCACTTTCTTAAATTGAAAACAAAAGAAGATCTCTTCCTTCTCCTGATTTTGATCTTGCATCGACTGAATTTGACAGGTTTTGAAAAAAAATCACTGCAGGCTTATACACAATATTATGACTGATATATGACTTTGGAAAGGAGCCAGAGATCAGAGAATGTAACTGCTCAAAATTGTCTATGTGTTTTATGCTACCAACTTGCTTACAACTCAGAGTAACGGAGGTGACAAGACAGTTCTCCACAGCAATGATTGTACAAAGTTTGAAGCTCGAATATCTTCTCAAAAATGCTTGTAAGCCTGTGCCAGAGCAGAGACCCAAAGCCCTGCAAGCAGACACAGGGCTGTTGCTTGTGCTGGGAACCAGTTCCAAAATCCTCTTGACTCAGCAACAAAATACCTAAATTCTTATCCTTAAATCCAAGCATAGCAGGCAGGTAATTGGCTGCAAAAATTGAGTGGTAACACACTAAATTTCAGATATTTGTTACATAATTACTTTAGAATTTATTTAATCTGAAAAAAACCCCTTCTCTATGAATGGACCTGCTCGCAGGGCTGATTTCACATTTTCCACATATTTCTTCTTCTGCCTCAAATGCGTCAGCTGTGTTTCTAGAATGCCTATCTGCATATTTTGCTGTTAGCATGTGTTTGAGAAAGTCTCAGTAACAACCCATAAAGAACCAGAGAAGGTTCTTCAGAAGATCCTTCTATGCTACTGTACAGCTGTCATTTTGAAAAGAGGAGATGACAGAACTTCAAGGTGGTATAAAGTAGAGAGAGGTTGAGGTGCTAGATCAAAGTCCTTTAAAAAAGAAAAAAAGAAAAATCAAGAGAACAAAAATCCCCACAAAACAAAAAGAGCTCTTCTGAGTTATTTGAACTCTATTATCTTGACTCAGGATTTTCTGTGCGTGGGTGTTTCTGATTTCAGTTAACATTTGGAGAGGTGGTGGTGATTTTCTCCTTGCTGGCAGCAGCTGTGCCCAGTCTCTCCAATGCTGGGGCACCCTTGCAGCTTGCTGCTGACCCACCTTGCACTGCAGAGATTGCAGCCTTGTCAGGGCACATCTTGAGGGCAGCTCCCAGCAGTTTCCTGTCCTTCGTTATTTTAGGTGGGACGGGACAGAAACAGTGAGTGCATGTTAGTTCATCCCAGTGTCTGCTGCACCAGCACGGTGTCGAAATAAACATTGCTATCCCTGCAGGAGTTTGGCAGCTGGCTTGCTCCATCCTTCCCTCCTTGGAGACCAGGAAATCCAGAATGTCTTTCCCAGGCTAAGCAGAAGCAGATATACTGTAGCAGTGCAAGGAGCCTGATTTGTGTGATTGCAAAGAACAAAATACAAAGAAAGCAGTACCTTTAAAATAAAATGTAGGGGAATGTGTAGGTTTCTTGTCCCTGTGATTCTACCATGGTTAGAGCAAGCAGTGTGGTAGGATGCAGGGACAGCAGAATGGGGTTGAGGGGTGACTTCTGTTGTCAAAAAAGTGCTGCTTCCTGGTACAGGACTAACGCCAGTTCATACAGCTGCTTAATTCAGCATACTAGCAGCAGGACTCTTCTTTGCGTGTAGATCCTTTTAATAATGTCTAATATATGACAATTTAAACTTTCTATTAGAGTCCAGACAGTACTCTACATATACCTTCTGCTGTTATAATGTAATAACATTTGGCACTTATTGATTTACCATGCTATCTTTTAAAGAAGACAAAATGCTTACCTGTGTAAAAATGCTTAGTTCAAATAATCCACATAGCAAATGCCTTGGCTTGATAGCCCATATTGCCACCAGATGCAAATTGTCACATGCTCTCTGGGAATCAGGGACTGAAGTCCACCTTGGTGTAACCAGGAGCAGAAGCAAAGGGGTGTGAAGTGGGACATAGGACAGCAGAGGATGTCTGTGCATTTAAAAAAATTCTGGATCCCTTTCTACATGACATGATGTGGATGACCTAATTCATTTGATGCTGTGTTATTTTTATTCTACCAATCATGGGTTTTTTCTTCTTTTCTTTTCTGGTGGGTTTTTTTTT
>VZRR01003705.1:137681-148272 GCA_013398015.1 Oreocharis arfaki | reverse complement strand
TTTTTTTTTTTTTTGTTTTTTTAATCTTACTCTCTCTGAGAGGTGGGAGGCTTATCTATGACTTAACCATGCTGTGCAGGACTGATACGCTTCTCTGCGCACCCATTCCTTTCCCAGAAGCTTTTTTAGACCATCAGTTACTTACAATACAGTTTAATAGTGAGGTTTCTCTAAGGCCTGTGAAAACAGGTAGGCAGATGAAGATGCAGACTAACTGTGGTTCTCTTACTGCTTAGTTGGAGCTTGTGCTTCATTAGGGAGTCCAGACAGGAGAGACCTCACAAAATCCCCCCTGCTAGCAAAAGGTTCAGTCAGAACTTGTACCTAAGACAGCAAGCAGGAGACAGAAATCAATAGGAAATCTGGCTTAATTAGCACCCCTGCTCTGCAGCTCTTTGTTTTCCCTTCACGTTGCACATAGGCATATTTACACCACTGTTTCCTAGCAAGCCTTGACTTCTCATTGACCTCATTTTGTCTCCCTTTTTTTTATATATTTCATGGAGGGACCTTCCTCCTCTGTAATTCACTCCAAGTTATTTCCTGTTCTCGTGGAGTATTTTCTACCTTGCCTCTTGTTATAGAACCAATTCTGATTATGATTTGGTGCACGTAAATAACTTATTTTCTGTGTAAATTAGTTAAATTGGTTTCTAGTACCTAAAGAAAAGTTCCTTCAAACAGGCTGAGGGAAAGAGGCAAAGAGCCTTGAAAAGCAGGCAGACATCAGAGACAAGCAAGACAAATGGCCCCGATTTTGTTCACAAGCTGTGTGGGATTTGAGGGAAGGCAAATTAACTCTCTCTTCATTTAGTTAAGGGTTCTCAGCGATGGCAGCAGGAGTGTTTTTCTCATCAAATGAGGAATGAGTGAAAACATAGGATGATTTGGAACCGAACATATTTGCAGTTGTTTATGTTTTTGGCTAGCAAGGTACTTCAGCACTCACTATCGTCTGCCCCACAGGTTTAAATTATGAATTATTTAAGGTGGAGAAAATATTTTTCTTTCCATTAGTGCAATTCATAGTACAGTGTGATGCTGGTCATGGCTGTGGCTTGTACGTTGCACAGATGCAAATTAAGGCAAGTAAGCAGAAATTTTGGGGTTTTCTTTTTCTTTTCTTTTTTTCTTCTTCACAGAACAAACACACAAGAGTCTGGGTGCTGAAAGACATTAGCTTGCAAAACCAGAAAGTCTCCCCAGTGGCTCTGTGAGTTAAGCACTGCTTTGCATTTTTGCTATTTCTTTAGAAATTGGAATTTCCAGCTTAACATGTGCTAAACTCTACAACATGCAAAATAGATCTTGTGTCCGCCAGGAAATAAGTCCCCAGATAGCTGTTAATGTAGTAACCATAAAAAAGGTGAGCTTTTTGATCTTATCTTTGGCTTGGGAAGGTTTTTCACATGTGAATTGCCCCAGCACTACTTTCTGCATAAGCACTTATCTTGTAGAAGACTTTAAGAAGGTTCAAGAGAATCATGCAAACACCTGCTTTGTGGGTTACTTGTAGATAAACCAATCCCAAAGTGTTAGAGGAACTTTTCTAGAAGTAGCAACAATATAGGAGTATGGTGTCCAAAAAGTTAGTTTTTCTCGTTGGAAGGACACTAGATTACTCTGTTTTCACAGTATTTTTATTGTTCCAATCCTGTTTACAGCTGGTTCTCTTAAGAGGTAGGGTGAGAATGGCTGTGCATGAACATTCTCCTCTTGATCCAACATTCATCTCACTTTTTGTGAACTATTGCAGAGCCACTGCAGACAAAACAAGAGGTGTTCCCACCTTCTCGTGGCACATATGACAGAGTTTTGCTCATATGCTCATGGCTAAACTGATTTAGGGCCAAGATCAAATTTCCTCCCTAGACACCCCTAACAGCCAAGCAAAGATTGTGAAAAGGTTTTTGTTAGTTTTTTAACACTTCTTTAGACGTCACAGTGCCATCCATTCCCGAGGTCTTCCTGGAGCTGTACTTAGGAAATCTGAGAGGGTGTGAAGTGTGGCAGTGCCCTTGGCATTTTGTGGCATGCTGTGGTTGTAGCATATGACGACTTGCTGCAGTTGAAGCATTCGGTAAAACGTGCTGGGAAGGTGCTGTATGTGGTGAAATGCTCCAAGGCACAAACTGTGCTACTTTCAGCTCTGCTCCCTTTGAGGGGGTTGCAGCAGCTCTGTGTGACAGTATGGTCATGTGCATAAGTGTGTAAGCTTGTTTAGATCCAGGATATTTAAAATAGCATTTTTTCCCATTCTGTGAACAGACCCTAAGTTTAGCACTGTTTTAGTTGGGGCCTTTTTTTTGTTTGTTTTGGTTTTTTAAATTGATTTCTATTTTAAGTGAAGTGGAACAGTTTAGCAAACCCAGACCCTTGCAAACAGATTGTGCTGACTGTGAGGATAAGTTTGTGGGCTGAGTTTTGTATCTGCTGAAACTATAGAAAAATCTTAGCGTGAACTGCAAGCTAAGATGATGTTGTTGCTCAATTTGCTTTAACTAAAAGTGCCTGCAAAAGATCAGACTAATTAAGGCTGTCTCTGAGGGCCTTAAAATGCACATTCTTACTAAAATACCCTTGAGCTTTTAATTATTTTCAGGTGGAAGTGCATTAAAGGATTGTGCCTGCATTTTCCTATCTGAAACCAGGTGGGTGCCTTAGAGACCTTGCTGGCAAACGTGCAGGTGGTTCTAGAGGACTGAAACAGGCGTTTAAGCAGAAGCTGGGGCACAGCATGAACCTCCAAACATACACTGTGTCTCTTCTTGCTGGAGATGCTTCACTTTGTGTAAATAAACCCCAACTCCTGCAGCCTCTTCTGGAGCCCCCACAGACCAGAGCCTATCTTGGTGGCCTTTCCTACTGCCCTCCATGAAGTGTCCAGGGGAACCCACAGCTAGACAAGCACACAAATCTGTTGCTTTCTCTTTCCAAGGAATATTTAAATTCCTTCAGCACAGAATTTATTTCTACCTTTCCTCTGCATTTTTATTTCATTTGTGTCCTTATAATGTGGTTTGCAGTATTGTTTTCTTTTTTTCAGCCCTCAAGAATAGATTTATTAGGAACACAAGCAAAACTATTTGTCAACACTTATTTGGGTTAAATGCCTGAGAAAAGAAACAAAAATCTGCTTTTCTTTGGCCTGTGTGATTGCATATGATTTGGGCACAAACAATTCCTGTAAGGGAATGCTGTGCTGATTCTTCAAGAGTAATTTCCAGCTGAAAATAACAATAATCATGAAGAGCTGTCAATGCACAATGTGGGCTTTTTCTATGTGGTTCAGTTCACAGCCCCTTACTAATCCGGAATTCATGCAGCTCTAATCGCCTTATTTTACAAATTTGGGAGATTCAGAAGACACGCATGCCATCTTTTTGAGGTGATAAAACATAGCTTGCAAAAACCCCCATAATCTTTAATAATAATCTCAATTATTCTGACACTTTGCAAATATCTTATTTTTTTGGCACTCAGAGATATCAAAGTGATATAGAACTAATGAAAATTTATTGAACTTCCAATAAAGCATGAGGAAATGTACTCCTATTTTGAGGGACTCTGATCTCTTCTAAAACATAAAAGCAAAACTCTAGACTTTTAATGTTACTTTACATACATTCTCACAGAAAAAGTACAAATATGAAAAGGAAGAATTAGCAGAAGTCTAGCCAGTTGGGGAGATCTGGTTTTAGTGGTGTTTGGTTGGGCTGAAAAACAAATCCCAGGTAATCAACAATGGGAAATCTACCCGGCAGTGAACACAGTGAGCCTGGGGGTGCCCCAGAGCTGGGCAGCTCAACCACGTGGCTGGAGAGCAGCTCTGCTTCTGCAGTGCTTACAGAAGTCTGTCAAAAATCAACACTTCTCTTTAATGAAGCCTTATAGAAATTAAGGGCTTGATACTTCTGATCAGAGACAAATATCTCTGCCTGATACTGATGACTCAAGAGCTGAAACACCTCTCCTGTGCAGACAGGCTGAGACACTTGGGGCTGTTCAGTCTGGAGAAGAGAAGGCTCTGGGGAGACCTTGCAGCACCTTCCAGTACCTGAAGGGGTCACATGAGAGCTGGAGAGGGACTTTCTATAAGGGCATGTAGTGACAGGACAAGGGGGAATGGCTTCAAACTGAAATAGAGTAGGCTTAGATATAAAGAAGGGTAGTGAGGGCGGTGAGGCACTGGAACAGATTGCCCAGAGAAATGATGGATGCCCTGTCCCTGGTTCAAGGCCAGCCTGGATGGGGCTTTGAACAGCCTGGTCTAGTGGAAGGTGTTCCTGCCTATGACAGGGGGTTGGATCTAGATGATCTTTAAGGTCCCTCCCAACCCAAACCATTCTATGATTCTATCATTAAGGGGGCTGCAGTTTGAACACTATTGGTATTTTCAGGCTTGTAGAAACAGAGACTGCATTATTTTGCCCGTCTTAGATGATCTCAGCTGATGAAATATAAGGATACAGCAACCAATGAAAATAATTTGTTCAACATGGATTATTCTTGAAATTAACTTCCATGCTAGCTGGATTTGTAGGTTTTATAGCATCTGCTAAGAGCTGAAATGCAGCAACTAGCCTAAATTATGGCTAATCATAAGGATTTAATGGTGTTGCTTCTGTGCTTGTCTTGAGCGAGATGAAGCCTGTATCTTCATGGCAGCTTTGCCAGCTCCTCAGCTCTAGAAAGTTTCTTAAATTTTCATGTAACAACAGAAAAAAAATCCTTTGTTGTCTCAAAGTATGAATCTGGGTTTGGTCATTCGGGAGTACTAGAAAAACACTCCAGGCCAGAGTGCTTGTCCCGCATGTAGAACCCACTCAGGGCTTGTAGCATCAAGTATGTGTCTCCTGAGCAGGAGATGCCCCAAAGTCCATCAGGCAAACTGCTTTTGCTACCAGATGAGTGGTACATGCAAACATTTTGTCTCACTAATTACTGCGCTAGTATGTAACTATGACAGAGCTGGCCAAAAAAATGAGGAGCCTGTAGCTTCCATAGGCTGTCTGGAGTGCCTGCTGGTACTGCAGATAGACATCAGCATTAAAATTCAGGACTCTGTAGTGCTCTCTGGGTGCAAGTTTCTGCCAGGATTAGCAAGTTGCTGTGATCTTTTGGACATTCTGGGAAATGGTTTTAGGAATGGCCAAGAATAAATATGCATGGGGGTCTGAAGCACTGCAAATAAAGGCCTTCATGGAGGTGTGTGCTTGAACTGAATGCAGATGGGTGTTTCCTGATGGCTCTGCAGACATACCTGAGTTATGGTTATGGTACACAATTTTGTCTCCCAGAGGCTGCTGAAACTGAGAATTATTTGTAATAGGGTTGCTTAATTTCACCTGGAAGTGGGCTCTCAGCATAAATAAAACCATTGAGGCAGGACAGAATCAGAAAGGCCAGATTTAGGATTGCACTAAATTAGGTGTCCTGATTTTAGCTGGGACAATTTTGTCCTTAGAAGCTGGTACATTGCTGTGTTTTGGATTTAGTATGAGAATAATGTTGATAACACACTGATGTTTTGGTTCTTGCTGAGTAGTGCTTACTCTATGTCAAGGACTTTTCAGTTTCCCATGCTCTGCCAGTGCAGAGGTGCACAAGAAGCTGGGACAGCTGATCTGAACTGTCCAAAGGAAAGTTCCACACCGCAGAACATCCTGCCCAGTATCTAAACTGGGAGGAATTGGCCACACAACTGTGTTGTGCATCACTTGTTTGTCTTGGGGAGTAATTATCTCTCTCTTTCTCTCCTCTCTTTGTTTCCTCTCACTGCAATTATTTGTTTTATTGTTGTTGTTATTATTATGAGTAGTAGTTTATTTCACTTTATCTCCATAATCAAATTGTTCTTTTACCTTGTTGACCTTTTTTTTTCCAATTCTCCTCATCCTACCTGGGGGTGAGGGGAGGTGGCCCAGCAGCTGCGTGGTACTTAGTTGCCATCTGTGCTTACACCACAATACAAAGTTATGGAAGAATCTCATGCTTTCAGTCAGGAAGTTCAGATGGCTCATGCCTCTGATCTTTAGAGAAGTTGAATTATGATTATTATGATTTTGGTCTTTGAATTATTGCATAAATTTTAGCATTTCAAGGTAACATGTTGCCTTTTACTCTAGCAGAGAAATAAATAAAATCATTCTGGCCTGTTTATCTGGAGATTACAGTGATGAAATACATTAAGATGTTTTAGCATATGTTGCTGGCCTCAGAAGAAAATGGCAAGTAGAGTTTTTAAAAATTGATAGAACTAGAAACCACCATTTTTTATTGCCTTTTTAAAATTATTTTTTAGTGACATAAAACATTTAAATAATAATATCCAGTAAATCAACAATCTAGGGTTTTTTTCCCAAATCAGTTGGAAAGAACTGGGTGCTGCTAGGCCTTATTAGAGGAGAAAATATTGCTGATGGTAAACTTGCGTGGGTGAAATCAGAGCTGAGGCAGAGAAGTCAGACTTAAAAACTGCAGAATTTGTATGTTGTTTTATCTTCTACTGCTTTGTTATGCTGATAAAAGAAGCACCCCGTATTGGGGGGGAGGATGATATCAGTGTTTTCTCAGAAACATAGCCTGTAAGGTTAAATATCAGCAGAACACTAATCCAAGACATTATTATTCCTTGCAGACTTGAAATAATTTAGCAGCCCTGACTGTACTGCATGCCACGGTAACACAGAGCTGAAGCAGGAATTTGGCCTATAAACATCCAGAACATTAAAAAATCAGCATTCTGAGTAAGCAATTCACAGGGTTATTATGAAGGTTTTAGTTCCTTTTGTAAGGGAAAATAGCTAAGTTTTTAAGAGAAAATAGAGATAAATGTAGTTTTGAATTAATAATTTAACCAAAAATTTTGCTGTAAGTGGGAAGAGGTATATCTTCATACTTTTATAATTGTTTATAGTCAATTGGTTTTAGTAAAGCATTTTTTTTACTACAGTCTGCTCTTTTCAAGTCTTCTGCCTAACTAGGTAATACTTACATTGACAAATTAAAAAGAAAATAGTTAAACCCAAGATATGTGCAGATAAAATCCATTACTAATGGGTTAAATGACATTTAGCATCAGAGAGACTATTCTTCAGATTAGAGAAAAAAATGGTACATTTTACATTAAAAGAGAAATATTGTTTGCACCCTTGGGAGGGCTTCACTGAACAACCTGATAATTAAAATAGTGCATTTGATTTCTGTTTGATAGTCATTTTAACCTGTCTGCTCACTTCAAAGTAAATCTGCAAGCAGGAGTCGATAGGTGAACGTGGACTGACAGCCAGCAATTGCTGAAATGCCACCAGCTACTCTGTAAAGCCATCAGAGTCTGTCACATCTTGACTGTGAAGTGAAAATGGCTGAACAGGGAAAATTTCTTTCATCAGAGCGAACATTTTTCAGTAACCTTCATGATTAGACTTCCAAAGAAATAAATACTAAAGCCCTGCATGAAGGACAGGAGCTCCTGTTTGTTTCGTGATGCGAGCACTGCTGCCTGGGCAATGAGAGTGGGCTGCTCCTCCCAGTGAAACAGTGTCTTAAAAGCTCTCTTTGAAAGCTCTGCTCTGCAGCCAGGGGAGCGACGTGCCATGGATTATAATAAAACCTGCCCCCTCCCCAGCCCCCCCC
Source organism: Oreocharis arfaki (assembly GCA_013398015.1). Lineage (NCBI taxonomy): Eukaryota > Metazoa > Chordata > Aves > Passeriformes > Paramythiidae > Oreocharis > Oreocharis arfaki. The sequence continues at coordinate 140,634 of VZRR01003705.1, read as the reverse complement.
CACCATGGAACGTGGTCAGCACACCAGATTTTTTTTTTTTAAATTAAATCAATCTGGATAGTTCAGGCACTTGAACTATGTATTTGCTAGATAAACATTTGCGATAGATTAGAACACAAAGTATTTTATTTCTTGTTATTTCTTGCGGCGCTGTTTGTTGTTTCACTGCTCTCACAAAAAAGCGTGCTCCGTGGGAAGGCATGCCTTGCATTTATGCTGACTTCACCCAGGAACCCTCCCTGGCTCCAGTGTTTACCTCGCGCCCAAATAAAGCACATCCAGATTTGAACTCTTGTCACTTGGATTCTGCTGAAAAGGAAAAAAACAAGGGGTTTGGGCCTGCTTGTGCTCAGAGCTCTGGCTTATTCAGGCTCTCGAGCTGCATGCGGTGTGTTTTCTGGAACGCGTTCTCGGGTTATCTCAGTCATAAAAAGTGGAGGAGGACACACGTTATGCTGTTTGTCTACTTTGCAGCTTGAGAATTGTCACCCGTGGCTGCTGCTCCTTTTTCCCCCTTGATCTGCTTTGTCTTGAGTTTTCTTGTGGCTTTGCTTGAGATTTGGTTGCTGATGTGCTGGTGCAAGAGGCAGAAAGCATCCATGCAGCAGGCTCGCCATGAAGGGACGCTCTTTTCCACACAATGGACAATGTCATAGTGGCACTGGTTACTGTGGGATGCTGTAGAGGTCTAACATCTAAATGGATTCGAAAGGTCACAGAGGATTACGTCCACTCAGAGTGATTATATGCAGAAACTTGATGTCACCTTCCTCAGATGTTTCTATAACTTCAGAAGTGCATGTAAGAAAGAATCTTTTGAGATGAGCTGGTTTTGGAATGCTTTTCTGAATATCTATTATTTGTCATTGAAAGAGACAAAATAATGGGCTAGGATGACTCTCTGATCTGTTCCAGTATGCCTCTTACCATGGCATAAGCTGTAAGAACTACAGGAACACCTACCTCTTTTCTGTGTCTCCTTTCCTAATGATTCCCTGTGGTCTGCATGGGATAGTTTCTTACTGAGCATGCTGCCTTCTGTAAATGCTCTCCATAAGTGCTCAGCTCCTGGGCCAAAGCTCAAGATTTAGATGCAAAGATACCCAATGTCAGCAAGAGCAGGGCTGCTCCAAGAGAGAGGACGATCTGAGAGCCAAGGGTGACACAAGAGGGCAGTCCCAAAATATCAGAGGACATAGCTGGATCACTCTTAGGGTCTATTAACAGTCCCAGGCATAGTGAGGTAAGCAAAGTAAGTCCAGTGTCCACTGAGGGATGCTAATCAGGGGCAACAGGAGATGGGCTGGACACAGAACACAGGGCTTGAGGTCAATCCAGGAAAACCAGTCAGCAAGTCAGGACGACAAAGGACAAGGCCAACCTACAACCCAGTTCTGACCTCGAATAAGCCATGAGAAGTTGGCTGGGAGGAAGACAAAGGTGAAGGTGGTCATAATAATCAAGGTCAGCCTAGGTGGCCTATTTGCAGATTTAGTCCTCGGTGTCAGGTACTGTACTGGGTTTGGGTTTTTTAGGGTGAGGGTTTATTGCTTTTTCTAATTGTCAGTAGGTTACTAATGTAAGTGGGGGTGACACATGAATCTCTGGTAAGATTTAGTGAAAAAGAGCATAGGCTGAGTGGAAATGACAGGTGGTCTGAAGCACTTTGGAAATAAAAAATAGGAGAATCCAAACTCCCTGTGCTATTTTAGCAGACCGAGTTATCAGTGTCTCACTAATCAATAAAGTTAACAGACATTGTTAGGATAATAGGCAGAAGGAAGTCTGTAGCAAACAAATAATTTTACTCTCTGGGACTTTGAAGTCAACATCTGCAGCAATAATAGGCAAACATTAACTATTAAAAAAATTGAGAAAATAAACCAATGAAAACTGTAATCAATGTGGATGGAATGTGCTAGGCCAAGTTCTACCCCTATTTGCAGTCAATGGATTTTCAGGCATGTGCATTAGCTTAAATCAGAGTAAATTTGGCTCATGTTTCAAAGATAGAACACTCCTGCATATTTTGACATAAATCTTAACACTCCACTTACCCCCTAATAGAATAAGATGAACTTCTTTGTAATGAACAGAATTGTTTATATGTCTGCTGTAAAGCAAAAATAGACTTCTGTCAGGTCGGCTATATGATTATTGATTTTTAAAATTAATTTTAAAAAACTCATTTGCAAATTTCTACCAGTTTCAGAGTCATGGTAACTGTGTAACTGCTTAGATTTAAATCTTGATTGATTATGCCATCTTCACTGTATGCAGACCCTCTAAAAGTCTTGTTGTTTATTTATAAATATGAATTTGGCTCAGGAAGATGGGTGTAGGATTGTCCTGCAGAGGGAGATTGTGCTTTATGGGATTTAGATACAAGACTGGGGCCATTCTCTGGACCAGGCTGCCCTAAAAGCAGGCTGTTGCTTCACCAATACCTCAGCTAAAATGCACTGAATAAAGTAGTGATGTAGAAACACAGAACCATGTTTCTGACATTTATCCAGAAATTCTAAAACTCTTACGATATGGAAATGCTGAAAATCTTGAGTTAATATTTTTTCAAATTGACTGTTTATTTTTATAAGAATTGATATTATGCTTTTCAGTCACATGGGAATGTTGTGTTTACTATGCAAGGATATGATAGCAATCCTTTAGACAAATTGAGTTCTGAGAACGGGCTAAGAATGAGACATCCTTCCTGGCAGAGAAACTGGTCTTGTCATGAAGAGTACTAAGCAGCCTCCTTTTTTGAGTGCCTTAAAGTTAATTTACAATTTTTTCTGTTAGTTTTTCTTTCTGATGTGCAATTTAATCCTGACTTTTCATGATGCCTGGGCAAAAACACAGGTACCATAGCACCCGCATAATGAAGGGAATTAGAAAAATAACAGTTTAATCATGATATACATCTCTTACATTATATATATATATATATATA
>VZRR01003705.1:120374-137676 GCA_013398015.1 Oreocharis arfaki | reverse complement strand
GCATAATGAAGGGAATTAGAAAAATAACAGTTTAATCATGATATACATCTCTCACATTATATATATATATATATATATATATATATATATAAAAAAAATACGAAACCAACAAGAAACTGATTTGAAGAGAAGGAATTAACTGCCAATGTAAAATCCTTGCCCCAATGCAGACATGAGGGTTAGCTCCATTACTGCAGGCTGAGCAGAGAGAATGAAAACGCAGATAGAAGCTGAGAATTACCGTCCTTCTTTTTTGGAGGGAGTGATGGAGGAAATGGGAATAAAAATTGGTTTTATCAGTATTATCTTATCAGAATTTGTATCTCTGTCTTAAATACGTGGCACAGCCAATCGTATTGGAGAAGGCCAGTTAGCTTGTCTTGCTTGCTCAATCTTCTTTCTCAGAAGATATGAATAGTGGCTCAAATACATACTTTATGAAGATGCCCTGATGCAATTTTCTTGTTTCATATAAGCATCCTTCAATTTCCTGTGCCACTTTAGTTATAAAACAATATATTTCAAAGCATTTTCATACATTTTTGATAATATCATGATTGGCTTAACAGATGAGATGTACTGACTGGCAAAGACAAGTGTGGAAAAATAGTCCCACAGCTGGTGTCATACACCAACTCTACTGCAGACTTTTCGACTTGCATGACTAATAACAATTGATGATTATCTGTGCCAAGAGAAAGCATATATTATCACTTTATATAACAATCCAAATTCCTGATGATTTACGTGACTCCAGATTTTTGCATCTATAGCTATTCTCTGTTCTCCTTTGTTATCCACACACAAGACAGTTTCCCTTCTCCTCCATCACTCTAATATGCCCAAGTAAATTATACAAATGGAAAGCGGCACTTTTTGTCTAACAGAAAAATAAGCATTAAAAGTTTTCTTCAAGAATTTATACACTGAAAATTGAATAGTAACACTTTACTGGAGCAAGGAAGAAAAAGCTATTTCATAAGGCATGCATTTTATGATAAAATTGTTAAGCAAATAATTTCCTCTTGAAAATTTTCAAGAGAATTTTTCTGGTAGGTGAAGAAAAGGAGAAAAGAGGTTCTTTTTTCAGTGCAGAGTTGTGGTTACCTCTGAATTTTCCCTACCCCAGTATTGTTTTGCTGAGTTTCTTTATCTTCATTCCAAAACCACAGCCCCCAGTGATGCTGTGGGTGGTATAGAATAACAATTTAGATGCACCCACACCACACTAAGCTCCTCCCCCACCTCTGCAGCCAGGACACCGAGTGACTTAGAATGCACCATTTAAAATTACGTAGTAGGCACCAACATTCTCATTAGATTTTTTTAGGATTGTGTGCTGAAATATCTCTGGAGACCTGTCCTCCATTACCAATTCCTGCAAGGCCTTGAAATGAACTAAACCTGTGAACACCTGACTCCCCCACCCTCAGGTTGAACCAGCATCTTCGAGCTCGGTATTTGGGTCCCTGAGTGGTTCATTAAGAAAAGCAGACAACAAAATCATCGTTTTTAAATAGTCAGGATGCTCAGCAACCACCTAAACTAATCAAAAGAGATCTCTTAAGCAAAATGTATCTTCCATCATTTAAAATCTCACTTGCCTATCAGGAAATGACCAGTCCTTCTGCCGTTCGTTACTGACTTCTTTTCCTAATATTGCCTCCCTTTTTGCTTTATATAAACAGATCCATTATCAACCCTTCTTTTCTGCCCCATTTGCTGTTTTTGTCACCACAACCTCCCTCTCCCAGAAAGGTACAAAACTAAGGGGGAACACCCAGTCACGGGTCTGACCTGCATCATGGTTTGACATTTTATCAGCGATTTGGCTGAGTGTAGTGATCCTTACAAAGCTTAGTGGCTGCTGGTTTTATCTCTCCTTGGTTGAAAAGGCTGCAAGTGTGCTCACCAGTGGGAATGTTTTGGTCCTAAAGACAGATCCCTGATGTTGGCAAATGGAACATGTTCCTTCTGGGGGCCGTGGTTTTGGGAAATATTGTAGCTTTTTAAGCAAAGCATATTCCTTGCTCAATGGGAAGATTTTGATTGCAACTAAACAACACCAGCTAGTGCAAGTTTTATTCAGAACTGTGCATTTTAACAGTTTCTATTAAAAAAAAAATCCTTTCAAACAAGCAAATATTTTGTCTAAAGCCCTGGGTATTATTTTAAAAACCAAACATATTGAACTGTCACACCCTGTCTTGTGCGCCTTCTACTTCATGGAAGAATAACCAAGTCTTGCCAAGAACTCACAAGCAGAACTGAGATCTGAGCAGAGGGCTGGGGGTTTGGATGACTCAGACCCTGGGCACAAGGGCATCAAAAGAAGCAAACAAGAGGATAGTAGCAGAGCACTGATAATTTAATCTGGAGAAATATGTCTTTTATATTAGATGTGTCAGTCTTCATGTTAAAAAAAGAAGAAAAAAGAATCAGAACTGAGGGAGTAATACTTTCCTTAACAAAGGTGTCCTCAGGGTGGGAAAGAGAACAGCAGAAGAATGTCAGCTCCTTGTTTTCCTTGATGCCTGCTACAAAGAACTTGTCTACTGTCTCCTACACATATTTAGAAAGAAGAAACCCTTCTCAAGAACGTGTTTTCAAGTCTATAACTTTGCTAAAATCTTCTGAATCTGTATACAGCTTCATCCCAAACTTTCCTTCTGCAACAATTCTTTTCCAACCGTGTAACACTGAGACATCTGTGGCGTTTTCTGCTGACAATAATTACAATAAATTACACAAAAACTTCTGCATAAAACCTTTATTTCTGAAGGCGATCAAATTTGGCAGCTCAACCTCAGAGCTGTGTATTTAAATCAGCTTTGAAAGAGTAATTTCATTACTAACATTAGGCCTTGGAACAGATTTGAAAAAAGAATAGCACTTCGATGTGTGGAAGATGCCAGCAATTCAATTCTGTTCTATTATCCATAGGATAAAGTAAAAGACTGGTCCTTTGAGCAGGGTCTAATGCCTAATGAATATTAACAGATGGGAGCTTGAAGGCTGTTTTCTTCATGAGGGGTTTCTGCTTTCCGTGCCTTGATTTAGACATGCAGTGATCATCCAGTACCACAGGACTCTTAAAAATATTACTTTTCTTTGTGTGTCTGCAAGTAGAACTTTTTGGTGTTAAGGCTATTTTAAGGCCAGATATCTCCAACAGCAGGATCAGAAGGATTCTAGGTTAGATATCCAGGTGGACTGGAGGGCAGTAACTCCAACTTTATCTAAAATCTGCTTCAGGCCCTGTTTAGACACCTACAGCCCTTTTTTTAATCTCTGATTTTGCTATTTTTGCTTACTTTCCACACCAGTAAAATACATATGACAGGGATTTCCTACACCTGCTTCATAGTGTAAATTCTCTAATGTAAGTCTGTATTTGTAGAAGCTTAAATTTTAGAAGCAGGCTGTGGATGTAGCCTGGTACATTAATATGCTATAAAGCAACAGCACATAAAAAGAGAATAATTAACATTTTCCACCAAGTATTAAATTTAATCTAAATTAAATACAGTTTTAACAATGAAATACTATTTCACCTCATCCATATTTTAATATAAGTATGAAATATTAGCATCCCCAAGGCAAAGCAGCTCCTGCAATTTAAACTACTCTAGAAAAAAAATGGCTAAAATATTCTTCCAGGGTAATTTCTTAGATTAAAAATATACAATTATAACTAATTTATAGCATTAAATGAAATACATTGTTAACAAAAACAAACACCACTGCTTTTACAAGCACCACTCCTCCTGTTAGGACTTGCTCCTCTGGCCCATGGATGAGTATTTCAGGCCCACACTCTAGCAGAGCACAGGGTCAGGATTAGGGCTGGGAGAGAGAGCAAACCTACAGCTCCAAGTGCTGCTGGATTACTAAGGGGTGACAAAGGATGCTGCTGACTGCAAACTCAATGCTCCTCAGACAGCTTGCTGACGTAGACAACAATGCTGGTCTTTGGCTGAGGCTTGGTCAAAGCCTAGTCTTTGGTTTTGAGTAAATGAGTAGGTGGCTACAAAGTCCAGAGCTTCAGGTGGTGTAGGGTTGGAAGGAACCTGGCAAAGGAGAGCACAGACTCTTCTAAGAACTCTCCCTTGAAACTGGTTTCTCTTTGCCACTGCTGTGGGTCTTGGGGTGAGGCTGTCCAGGAAACAGACTGAGCACTTCATGCGGCAGCCAGGGGCTGCCGAAAGATAGAGAAATATGCAAGGTTTCCTCACTGAGGAATCGTTTGTGCCCTAAGTGTGGACTTGGCACAAGCCTCTGACACATCCCAGAGCGTGGTTTGGTGTTGTGGCTGGAGGGGAGGGATGGCCCAGGCCTGCTGTCGGAGCTGGGCTGCAGAGAGAATGCCAAAGAACGTTTAGGTGACAGAAGGATTTCTCCCCCAGGAGCTGTTCATGTAGGCCATGGCTGGGTGTTTTGGGATAAGCCAAGGCCAAGGGTGTTTGTTAGGGTTTAGATTTAGAACAAGGACAAAGCTGAGAGTTTCAGGTAGTGTGGGGCTGCAGAGGGGCTGCAAGACTTCTCCCCATGGTCCCAGTGCACCATTGCTGGACTACAGTAAATATCTGTAATATGCTTCTATCAGGAGAGTGCTTAAAAAAATACTTATTTAAATTGGAGGAGAAATTTAGAAATTTGGTATTATATAGGGTTGGTTAGTTGGTATTTTGTTGGGTTTTTATCTTCTCTGTTTTGGTTAGGTTTGGTTTCCTGGGTGTAGGGGGGTTTTTTTTGTTGTGGTTTCTTGTGTGTTTGGGTTTTTTGTTGTTTGGGTTTGGTTTTTTTTCGAAAATAACATGAAAAGTATGCCAATAGTTGAAAAAATATTTTGCAATTCATGTTTTCATCGATGTAGAAGACTCTAGAGGAGGAAAAAAATGATGGATATTGCAAAACAGTATCTTTCTTTCTGAAACTGGAATAATAAATAATGAAACCCATAGGAAAATGTGACCAAAGGTCCTTTGATTTTCACAAATTAGGTGCATGATATTCTGTGATATTCAGCATCTATATTGTTGAAAAACTACTAAAAATATTTTCAATAAAGTATAAAGTCTTAAGTTGCACTGGTCTAGTTCTGTGTGTGGAGCCAGGGAGAAGAAAAGAGATAGTAAATAAAAACTTCAAAAGTTACTGAAGGACTTGCCACTTCTCAATCAGTATAAACTGGTCTACAGAGAAACACACACCAAAGTAATACTCCTTAATTCCATCCTTTTCCGTCTTGTCTAGAGCCAAGTCAGTTGCTGGAAATTATAGAAAAGAACTTTGCAAAGTGAGTACTAATGACACATTTTGTAGGTCTGGAAGTGGATTCCTTTCTTTAAATCTCCTGTCCAAAAGCAAGTATTTTATGGGGAATTGGGTCCCCTGTAAGATGATCAAAACCATCAGTTCATCTGTCTGCATTTCTTGTGACAATACTTGATGTCTACCATGTGAAATAAGAGTTTAGCCTTCAACATGAGCTTGGCCACCAGAGGCACAGAAAGGGTGTGGAGTGGCTGCTGTAGCCAATTTGCCCTGTGGGACAAGAGGCAGCATGGACAGAGATACAATTTTCTGAATCTGTATCTTTCCCCTAGGGTAACCCCCACACACAGGATAGATAGACAAGGATTCCAGTCCGCCCGAAGCGAACAGTTCAGGGACAAGCCCTTAATCTGTATTCTTGTGTCTAAACATAAAGTCTTGTTTTGACGTTCTGAAACTACTGGGAAAGACCTAAAGACCAATATTAGCTTCAGTTCACGTGCCTTTCCTGAGTGTCCAGAAAAGAAGGTGGAGGGAAGAGGAGGCACCGGCAGGATTAATTACATTTTTCATTTGCTGTAATTCATTGCCTGGGAGAAACTTATCAAGCAAAGTATTTAATCCATTTTTCAGACACAATAAAGGCTTCCAAACAGCATGTCCTCTTGGCTACAATTCCCTCTCAGTTCCCCTTCTCCTTCCTGAAGCCCAGAGGCAAGTAAAAGTAAAAATACTTGTAAATTACAAATTGATACAGGGTAAATCGACCTTCTGCAGTAATGCCAGCAATCCTCCATTCTTTTCTAAGGATGCAACTTATCAAAATAGCTGGCATATGTTTAAACTCTATTATTTTTAGAGGCCAGCACACTGTGGAGAGAGAAGTGGGAGCACCTTTTTGCCCTCTGACAGTGTGTGTTGTCAGCTGACATTTGGGCAGCTTAATCCATGGTCAGCTATGGCCGAAGATTTAAATTGCTTTATTCCCAAGCTGAGACAGACTTTGTCTTCAATTACTAAAAGGCATGTCTGCATAGACATAGCAGGCAGGTTTAAAAGGAATATAGGCTAAAGCAAAGGAGATTCGCAGGCTTGTGCTGCTATCTGGTGGAGTTGGCTACTCCAAGGTAGCACACCAGAAGCAAGGGCTTACTACCCTTCACAGTGCAGCAGCTCTTTCCTGCTATCCCAAAGACAGCATCCATCACAAAAGGCATAAAATCATCCTAGATGATGTCTGGCCTGTGGTTGTGTGTGTAGTGGTCAGCAGCCTCGAGGCTAAGATGTGAGCTTTGAATCAGAAGCACAGATTTTTCCTCTTGCCTCAGTGTGGTGTTAAGAGAAAAAATTCATTAAGTGCTCAGATAATCTTTGATGAGTGGAGCACTCCAAAGCCACATCAGAAATCTAATCCTTCCTGCCTTCTTCCATCCTCTCAATCTAGCACATATCTCCATGAGGAAGAGGTGTACAGCTGTGCACTGGCTCCTCACTGTCCAGCACAGATGTTGGTTTTGTGTGCATGGTAGCTCTTAGGTGTGCTGTCCACGGCAACTTCCGGCCTGGCTGGGTGCAAACCCTTGCTGTGCCTCCAGGTTTGGTGTTTCCCCTCCTCAGACCTCATCATTTCAAAGTGAAAGAAACGTCTGTTGTAGCAGGTGTCCCTTCACTAGAGCTGTAGGAGAGAAGGAAATAAAGAGTTTTGAAAGATAACTTCTGTGTCACTGTACTCAAAAGCACTAAGAATCACTCGGAACTGGGAAGGGGAGGATTGAACTGTCAAGATCTAAAATAACATCAACCAGATATCCTGAGAAGCCAGGAGGACACGGGCTGTCATTCAGAAGATCAGGCAGCAAAAAGGCATCCTGCCTTGATGTTACAAAAGCCAGATGGCTTCTCCTGAATGTCATACATGTTACTTAAACTCAGCTTCTTCAACTGATGAACTGCTTTAATACAGAGAAGCTAGTCTAATGATATTTTTGAAGATGAAAGTGTGATAAAAATTATGAGCATGCAAACTCCTAGATTGGTTCAAATTATTTATAACTTCTCACAGTCTAAGCTTCTGTCAAGTTCAGTTCCATTGCTTCTAAAAATGATATCCTAGACTGGAGTGCTAAAATGGGGAAAGCTGTCAGGAATGGAGAAATTTCTGCTATTCAGTTCCTTATTTTTTTCTAAACAAGTTTTATTTATTCTTCTGGAGCTCAGGTTATTTCATTTTGAGGGTCTATGGCATGCATTTCTTATGATGAGAAAACACCTCATATATAACGAAAAACTGCCTCTAGATTCCCCAAATATCCTGAATAATTTTTTTTTTCTTATGAATCTTCACTCACACTGAAAAGCTCATGGTAAATTCATAAAGAACTGTTTCTCTTTCCCAATTTTCTAATGTCTGAATTTATTTAGATATAAATCTAATGAGAGCCAAAATGAAAAATAAACATTACTTTCATTTTATTAATTTTGATATTTGGAGAGTATGTTCTCATGTTCTGGGTTATGAAGTCACCATTTACACTACATTCCATGAGATCTTTTGGTGGAATGGCTACCTGAACAGGAAAAAGCTCAGACAGAAATTCAAGACCCTGCAATGGGAGAGAAATTGTTAAAAACAGTCAATGACTGACAACCACTGACAGTCTCGTGGGCTCAAGCAGATGTTTCAGAATATCTTCTTGTGAAAATATTGCCTTGTTGGATGGACAGATGAATATATGAAAATAAGAGCTCTTTCTGAATATGCCTTCAGTATCTGCTGAAGCAGCCCATGGTTGAGGCACTTCATCAGAAGAGACACAGCATTTCATTCTTCAACTGCAAACAGACATCTTTGCCTGTTCTTCCTCCTTCTTCTGCATTCTGCAGCTGCCTTATTGCAACAGTGGCTTCATCTTGCTGGAAAATAATTACTGAACATATCAAAGTTAGATCAAATATTAATATATGCTCTTCACTGTATTTATAGGGATATTCTTACTTTGCTCAGAGTGAATAAATGTTTAATCTTTACTCTGCATCCCCTTTTGAATGAAGATTTTTAAAACATAACTTGTTGAGAAATCTGGCTCCACAATATGTATGAATGCATGTATATTTGATAAGGAGACTTCAACTGGTTAACTCATTTAGGAGTTAGTGGTTTTGAATGTAAAAATAAAATCCCTGGTGTTTTTAATGACATCTATTATTTTTTATTAGAGATTTATTTATATACTTGTATAGAAATATTGCTTATGCTTTTATGCAATGGGCATCCCTTTTAGAGGCAATCCTTCATTTGCCTGCGTAATTTGAAAGGAAAGTGTTTGCTAGCAAATGAGAGTCATTACTTTGGCTCTTAATTTCCTGTTTATGTTTGAATTGATAGGTGTCTCATCATTACCATCAAGAAAGAAGAAGTTGATCATTTATGAATAACTCATTTGCACTGTAATCACAAAGCTGCCGCAGATTGCAACCCATGATTCAATAATCAAAAGGTACCCATAGGTCTCAGCAAATTGGATGGCCCAAATCTTGCCCAGAAACTCAAGCCACGATGAACCAAAGCGCAACCCAGCAATCTGTGTGGGACAATCAAGACTTGGCTGGATATTCAATACAGGGTAAGATATTTATTACTGTAGCATTATTTTTTCATTTTGTAATCTCATTATTTCCTACCAGAATACACTGACAGAAGTGTTTAAAAATATATTTAACTTTATATGATGTTGTATGTAAGTAGAACCTTGACTTTCATTTAAATATTCGTGTTTCAAGTGTCATTCTCTTTTGCAGTAATTTGCTTTAATTTTTATTTGCTTTTACACTTGTTTTCCCAAAGATAGTGTTTTAAATGAAAGGTATTTGAGCACCTCATTCTCATAGATTTGTAAGGAAGAAAGTAGGCAGGGATGATGGAGGTTTTGGCCTGAAGTCCTTTGCATGTTTACAGAAGACTTAGAAAAGCATTGACGAGAAATTCACAACTTCTTGTCATAGCTGTGCTGTGGCAGCAAGTCTGTTTTGAATAGACCATGCCTTAAAAAAAAAAAAAAGGCAGTTTCATCTACATGCTAATTCTGTATTTAGCTTTTAATTATTGTTTTGCATTGATGTCACAAGTAAGAACCAAGATTTCTTTGATGAGTCAAAAGACCATTCATTAGCAATCAGATTCAACCACATTCAGTAAATCCTGTACACCAGTCATCAAGACTGATATGGCTTTCAGGATAAAGCTGAAGCTTTTCATAATTTGTGAAAACCTCTCTTCTTTTTTACAGTAGGATAAACCTGATAGTTTAACAGATCAGCATTTCTCCAAGAATCTTCAACCCAAAAGGCAACTTTGAAAAACGTGACATCTAGTTAGTACAAAGTGTCACCTGAATCATTTATGTAACATTCCACCCACCATACTGCTCATAATATCTTCAAAAAAGTGGGTGAAGAGCTACAACAAAAGTGATAATGGAAGAGAAAAGCCTGAGATGTGAAATGACAGCACAAGAGGTACAATTTATACTTCACCTTGTACAAAGGATAAAGCCAAGGCATTTTCAGGTCATAGGCAAGCCAGGAATTTTTATGTAAGACAAACAGCATCACTGTGGTTTTATAATGTAGCAGTTATGCATATACACTGCTGTATACATATATGCATTAGTCAAATAACCATGGTGTTTGCCCACAAATAGTATTGGACAAAACCAAAATAGGTTCATGTTCATGAGAATTTTTTTTTTGTCATCGTGTTTAGTAGCAAAACGATGGCATTTGAAAAAGGTAAATTTGTTCTATTTGTCAACTTCATAGAACAGGAAACAGGCGTTAGCGACTAGCTCTCTGTTAATGTTATGGTCACCATATCAATGGGAGCTGGAGTGTCACTAGATCTGATAAAAAGTTCAAATATTGTTCTGTGTTAGTTATCACTCTGCCAAAGAATCTTCCACTGTGCTCTGCATATTTAATTACACATGCTTGTGCAATACTGGGCTTACCTAGGTTGAAACAGGAATTCATCACAAGTAATCTCAAGACAACTGAAAATTAAAGTTCAGGAACTAAATCTTATCTGTCTTCATATTCATGTAAATTGAGATTAATACCTCCAAAGTCAACATAATCAAGGAAAGAATGTACCTTTAAGAGGTCTGCTCATGAGCAAACTGAGCATTGATTTTGCACTTTGCCAATGCCTGTGCTGCAAAATTCATGTCACCGAAGACACAGATTTTGAACACAAAAGGTATCAATCATACTTCTCTACACTGTTTTTCAACCAGTATTGTTATATCTTCTCCTTCCCAGTGGAGATAGCTTTTTTCTTCCCTGGAACAAGTCTCCAAGGCCTCCACCACAGGACTGGTGCAGTCACTTCTGCTGTTCAGCACTCTGGCTCTTTTCAGAGACCTCACCTGCCACACACAACAGGTCGGCCAATCTAGGATCTCCCACACAAATCTGCCACACAGAACTGGGGACACACTTAATCTTGAGCAATACTTTAATAAAAGCCATTCTGCTCAGCAAGAGTCTGAAGCTGCAGGCCCTCTCCATCATGCCACTCATGACTGCATCTTTGGTTGATGATCATTTTGATGCCTGAGGGCATTAATTGTTAGGGACCCTTAATGCCTGGAGCGTGTCAGCTCCAGCACCTCCACCTGAGCCCAGCCCCGAGTCGTTGATCTACCTCTGGGTTAAGGTGATTGCCATGCTTATTTTTAGACCTGCCCCCTGCTGCCTCTGGCTGGCAGAGTCTCAGTGTCCTGGGGCTCCCTGAATGACCCCTGGACTTGATTCATTCCCAGACATGCCTGGGGTCTGCCAGTGGACCTGTTTGCAGCACATGGCTTCGTTTGTCCAGCTGAGCCCCTGTGGGACTGTGCTGTGGTGGGTTAGGACACTGCCCTGTCAGGGTCACCCACAGCTCCTGCCTCATCCCCCATCGTGGAGCAGCCCTGCTTCTGCTGCTCCTTGGAAGAAGAAATATATAAGTTTCTTTCCTCTTTCCACAATAAGTTCTCTTCAGAAAGACATGGTGGAAGCCAGACTCTTCTAAAATTATTTCCTTGATATACTGCTACATTAGAATGCCACTGTGATATATGTTTTAAATAACATGAAGGGATGGAAAACAAAATAATAAAACATAGCTGGCATGTTTTAGTGTGCACTACTGTGATCCATAGTTCGCTGATGAAATAAGACCTCAGGGTGAGGTGTTTATATTAATTTAGTTTTAAAACCCTTTTGCGCTTTACCGTTTTGCTTTATTTTCTCCGGTTAAATTTTGTGCTTTGTCACAATGTTCCTTCTCTTTCTGCTCGAGCTGTAGTCAGGAGTTTATAACCACCAGGTTTTTCTACTGTAACTTTGCAGTTCTGCTCCAGCATAGTAAAACTAGGAAATAACTTAAAGCAAAACAACACTTCTCTGTATGCCACATACAAACTCAGTCTACACAATTAACAGAGGAATGGATTTCCATGGTCTCTCCCATAAATAAGAGCTGTTCACCCCAGAAAGGATTTTCAAGACTATTTATACACTTATAAAATATTTTTCACAAACTTCCACCACTGATTAGAGGATCCAGAATGTCTGGACAAGATTGACTGTGAAAGTAAATATACCTGACCTGCTGAACAACACGGCTGTAGGGGAATTACACCTTTTTAGCACTGAAGAGACAACTGTTTGTCGTCAAGAGGCATGGTGTAGCTCATGGCATTGGCTGCCCCCCTGCACCTGCCAATATTTGCCTCACAGCTTGTATGACACTTGCAATGGTGATTTTTCTAGCTATCGATACACCAGCTTATGAAAATAATATACTTATTTCAAAGCAGTCATTCAGTGCAAAGTATGCAGGCAGGGTAGTGTCTGTACTGACAATGATACCTGATCCTGTCACAGAGCAGGGTCTAGCCTTGATGGCACTCTTGGAATCTGTTTTAGTCTTGTGATTTGTAACGCAGTATGATGTACTCAATAAAACTACTCATGGCTACATCCTTGCTTTCCCAACAGATGAATCATTAATATCTATCTATACTGATCTATAAAACTAACGTTTTATGTGACAGACACCATTAATAGTGAACACTCAGTATGAGGAAGAATTGCATTATATATCCAAAAGGTCTGAGCTTCAGACATTAAAGCTACAGTGGAATCAAGCATGTTTTCACAGTTTAACAAAAATTAAAAAAAAAAAAATCTTTTCCCTATTGTGGTTTTGTCTTGGTGATCAATGGGTTTTATTACACCTCGGTTACGATCTGAAATTTAGAAACTGAAACTAATAAAAATTTTGGTTGCTCAATGCTTAACAAAATGCTTCCTTAGATTGTGCAACAGGATATTCTTGGCTGGGATAAGGGCAGCTGGTATTTCTGGTGAAGGATCTTTGCTAACTAAGAAAAGTCTTGTCTGGTATCCTATAGCTTGGATTTACAGACACCAATGCAGACAACATGCAGAATTTTCACTCCTGTCAGCTCTTTTCTGACAACAGCTCTGAAGTGAGAAGGAGAGTATATTACAAGGAATTCTTCTTATAGTCACTGGTCTACTTTCTTTTGGTTATTGGGGTTTTTCCGGTCTTTTACATACTCCACATTTTTATAAATACGACTCAGTAAAGGACAACGCACAGGGCATTCAAATGTCACTGTCATCTTGCTCTTTTCAAGCCTGTGTTGCAAAAGGGATTGAGGAAACCATATTGGTTGCTATTAAAATTATCTCACAGATTTTTGTTTTAAATATGCTTGTACATATACCACAACTCAGAAATTTTATTACTACGAAAAACTGATCATATTTCAATATTTTTAATGATCAAAATCATGAATCCCTTTGGATAAGAGAATCGCTGTTCTCTAATCATCGTCTATACCGTGCTGGGCTGCTTTCCTCTTTCTTTAAACATTTTTGTCCTTAACTTTCAGCTTAGTTTAAGCTGCAGCACTGACAGGTATAACCTTGATTATTAGAGTTCTGCACCGCTTCAACACCAAGAGTTGTGAAGCTGTATTTTGGGGTCTGCTCTGTGTGGGCTGTTTTGTTCTCCCATTTTAATTAACAGTATAAGTGTATTATAATACTACAGTAAGGTCCTTGTGAAAGTTAGGAATATTGAAAAGTGAAGAAATTATTCTAAGTCTACATTAGAAATAAATACATATTTTCACTAAACAAGACCCCAAACAATTAAGCATTAGGGTGGGTGCTTTTTTTCTGCTGAAGTTACTTGGCTCTTTGTATTTTCGGGTATCGGGGCTGGGCCAGAACACTTTGAGTATGGGTATCCCTGAAGTAACAGGATTCATCTTATAGATGTATCACTAATTTCAGCTATGGTAGATTTGACATCTGATTCTGCATTCTCTAATTTATTGTAAGTTATGTACACTCTAGTTAGATGTGTGTAGATGTGTGATTAATGCTTTCAAAAGGGGTATGTTTTATTTAAAGGTTATTCAAATATGTGGGGAGGTAGTATATGAATTACCAGTGTTTCATTAGAACAGATGGTGTTCCCTTTTCCTTCTTTCCAAGGAGAATACTAAGCAAAACTTTGCTGAAATTATTTCCGTAAGCCAAGGATACAAATGTTTAAGAGACCTTAGGCTCCAGTTGCCTGGGACCACAATATTGCTTTTGAGGTTATCGACCAAAAACCAATTTATAACTGTTACAGTACCTATGTGAGTAAGGAGGTATCACTGCCCAGATTTATTTCTTGGCCATAGGCAAATTTTATCAAATACTGTAAAGTGGAACAGACAATCTAAGAAAGTTTCTACAAGTGGCAAGTTCCTGCAACCTAAGTGTAATTACCTAACTTGCTACAAATACATGCATAACTTTGAGAACAATAGCAGAGAAGCTGAATTTATTCTGGCTTTTTAGCAGCCCTTCACTCTGTCAAACAAGGGAACAGTAATTTGGTGCAAGAAAAATTGTAAAACAGACTTTGTCAAACTCCAGGAACAGGTTAAAAGGCTTAGGGAAGATTTTTTGTAGAATCATTTAGGTTGGAAAAGACCTTCAAGATCATAAGTCCAACCATTACCCTAACACTCAAGTCCCCCACTTGAACCATGTCCTAAGTCCAGCATCTGCCTACCTTTTAAATACCTCCAGGGATGGTGACTCAACCACTTCAGCCGGTTCCAATGCTTCACAACTCTACCCAACCTAAACCTCCCCTGGTGCAACTTGAGGCCATTCCCTCTTGTCCTATTGCTTGTTTCTTGGGAGAAGAGACCGACCCCCATCTGGCTACACCCTCCTTTCATACAGTGATAAAGAGTGATGAGGTCACCCCTGAACCTCCTTTTCTCCAGGCTGAACACCCCCAGCTCACTTGGTCGCTCCTTACAGGACTTGGGCTCCAGACCCTTCACCAGTTTCGTTGCCTTTCTCTGGGCATGCTCCAGCCTCTCCCAGACAGAAAGGTTTTGTACAACACTTCCACTTTCTACAGTGATTCTGCTCTCTAATGACCTCTTTCCCTACATAGGTATCTTCCTGATCTTTACCCGTGTAGCTCGGCTTGGACAGCCCATAATTAAAGGCCAGCTGTGCTCCAGCTGGGACTCTACTATTTCTAGCTAATAATCAAATCTGTTTCTACAAACTAAGAAGTATCAGACCTCATCATGTGGCTAGAAGACTGCCCAGAAACACACAACATTACAGCAGTTGTTTTAGTGACTCAGTAGCTAGGAACCCTCCCTTTCATGCCAGTAACAACCTGCTGATGGGCTGGCAGCACAGCTATTGTAAGACCATTTTGTTTCAAGAGGTCTGTGTGTATTCTGTGTTTCTTAGCATCTTTTATAATGCCCATGAGCAGTGGATATGACTTGAAAGAATTTATTTCTTTACAAAATTGTTCCCGATGTCAATAATGTTTTGGTTTCATAATTTTTTTTCTTCAGAAGTTTGTGTGCTCATCTGAAAAGAACAAACCCCCCAAACTATAACTGAGATTAAAATTAGCAACTTTTTTTCTTCTAGCTATGAAAAAAAATAAGGATATTTTTGTTCAGGTGGGTTTCCATGGAGGGCCCTAAAATTTAGCCAACACAGAAGTTTTCTACTGAATTTTATGTTGCATAGAAGAGGCTTTAAATTAATCATTTTGGCCATAAGAACTCAGAGAAGGTGTCTATATGGAGGAATAAAATCGATTGTGCTTCCAAAGAGAAACAGTCTAAATAAAAAATGCTTTTTCTTGAGGCTGTTAGTATAAGTGCTGATGGAGCTGTGACCATCGAGAATAAAGGAAATCCGGCCTATAGATGTTTGGTTGGCAAATCAAAACAGAACTTTGATGTGTAAGATCATTATGGGTTACCATTTCCTTCTCAGTGTTTCAGGATATGTCTCTCTGTTTCTCTTGAGGTTACCCCATTGCTAAATATATGTTCTCATAAAGCTTGATTATGGTTTTATTAATGTTTTTTGTGTTATTGTTCTTCATCCTGCTTAGGATCAACATTATGGAGCATAGACAGCAATACTTCTAAAAGGAAAGAACAGTAGGAAAGAGCCATGCTTTAAACTCATTAAAAAACCCCAGAAGGGACCTGAAAACTCAATCAATTGTTGGACAAGTTAAAGAGTCTGTTACTCCAATGTTTTAAAACCCAAGGGGGTGCTCTCAGTGGTATGTGTTCAGCATCACTTTCAATAATGGTAGTATTCAGGTGACTCAGAGGTAAAAGATTCAGGTATTTTATCTTAAGTTGCATGAAATCCAAAGTTTGAAGTTCTGGTTTACTTGAACCAAAGGTAGGGAATAGGGACCAACACTTCTAAAACACAACGTAATTTTTATTCAATGCTTTAAATATGATTATCTATGACTCCATATAGAAATACTACTGCATTTTTGTCCACATTTTGCTATTTGCATTGAGCCTGAAGAGCTGTCCTAATAGAAATCAAATACCGAGACCAACTCCTTGTCTGGTTTACAATGGTGTTTTTTTGGACCTTTGATAGGTAAGCCGCCGTCCGTACTGGATAGATCACACTAGGGAAAGTTTTGCCTGTGAATAGAGAGCTTAATTTGATCCTGGAGAGCACAATCCTACAAGTTAACTTTTTTTTTTTTTTTTTTTTTTTTAAAGGAACATCGTATTTCATGGTTCTGCTTTTAAAGAACACTTTCTGGGAAAAATGTATTTTTGAATATTCCAAATTTATTGATATCCTAAGACACTCAGTGGAATAGAATGCAGAGTTTTGTTCCTGTCTTTTAGGGAGAATACCTTAAACTGCTTGTTCTTCCTTTGCTTTGACACTGATGGCCCAAAGTACTGATCATTGCTAATACAAGAATATAATCCTTGGAAATATTTGGAAGTCAAAGCCAATAATTTTTCTTCAGTGGTGCATAAACTGAAAGAGGAGAGTTGTTTCTCTACTCCTCCTCATGGAGGTGCATTTCACTCCTTGTTGGCTACCAGAAGAACTAAGAAAGGACGCTTCTCTGAGACTGTCCTAACATTATATAAAGCATCACAGCTGATTTTCACTACAAAAGAAAGAGAAGCAGCAAATACAATCTGAGTGAATTAGAATTGTCTAGTTTTATGGTTTGCCCTAATCTCCATGAAAAGCACAGTTCGATATCATTTGTTTTTAAATGCTTTTCAATTTACTATGGATTATGATCAGGAAAGGATCTTGCTTTCTAGAGAACTTGGAAGAAGGGTTTGTAAATCAAAGGTGCCCTTGGTTAGTTGTAAATTGGCATCTCTGTGGGTTTGCATTTGAAGGGCATCAGAGAGAGAAGCAAGTGACACAAGCACTGGCCAGGTGGCAAGGCAGGCGGCGCCTGTGACCGGCCGGCACTGCAGCAGGATCTGTGCCCCTGTGTCCGAGCCCAGCCTGAGCTACCAGCCTCAATGCAAACAGCTCGCCTGGCAGCAGGATCTGTGCCCCTGTGTCCGAGCCCAGCCTGAGCTACCAGCCTCAATGCAAACAGCTCGCC
>VZRR01003705.1:66195-119967 GCA_013398015.1 Oreocharis arfaki | reverse complement strand
ACACTGAAGAGAGGCAGACGCAAAAAGCACCCCGAGGGTAGTGACAACGGTTTTTAAGCAGACAGTATTGGAGGCAGAGATAACACAGAGAACCAATAACTGGTGAGAACAGGGGAGGAACAGTGGGTACAACAACCAATGGACTATAACAAGGGGAGGGCACAACAAATTGACAGGAACTGGGACCAATGGGGCATCGAGTAACACAGAACCTTCGAGAACTTATACATGTGCAATACAAGAACTGGATATCTATAACCTGATTATAATGAAATGGGAAGGGGAGAACTTATAATTGACATCCTGTTGAAAGATGGGGGATAGGGTCTATGCCCTAGCCCACCATCGGGCAGTGGTACTGCTTCCTTGACAGTCTGTTTCAGCTCCAGCTGCTTGTACCACCGCCACAAGCAAGTATGATCATCCCTTTAGGATTACACGCGCCTTAAAAGAACATTTAAGATAATAGGCCAAGTACTACCTAACAATAAGGAAACTCCCTAAATTTTACACTTACTGTATTCTTACCAGTCTCTGGGGTTTAATTGTGGAGTTTTTTTCCCCTGTTTTACTACATAACTCTGTAGTATCTCTTGCTACCTGCAATATGTTTACATGAATCACTACAGGCACCTGATGACGACTTAGATAAGGAACAATGTTAGGAATCTGGCAATATTAATCTTTACATAGACTAAAAGAGTGAGAAGCTATCTTTTTCTTCGGATATTCCTATAGAGAATATGTTTCCATGCTTTCAGGATATTAAAGTACCAATTCTCAAGCGCCTTTAATTTTTCAAGGGAGAATGATATGAAATGCCAAATAAACAGTAGCAAAATTGCCCTTTTAAAATTTTGAAAACAGCTTTATGATTTGTTAGTTTTATTTTATGAGAGACTAATAGGGTAAATATCTGAAAAGTAGGTAGAAAAGCCAATTTAGCTAGAATGTATGCAGTTCTTTTCGAAACACAACAAGCAATAATTTTGTTTACAGTCTTATACAATTCCTTAATGAGGACATTTTCTCCTTTTTGAAAGAAGGAAAGAATAGTATTAATATTTTATTATTTAGAGTGAAGTATATTAAAACTGATGCAGTTAATGCTATAGCCAAATACCCAAAGCCCCTGAAAATCACAGAATTTAAGTAAAGCTGTCATTCAGCTTTTGGCTGTTCTCAGTATAACTAATTAGATTAAAGAAAAGTGCACTCAACTTCCCATATCCTCTTTTATCACCCTCTTGACTTACACACTTTTGTTTTCCAGATTTCCAAAAAGCGCACTCAAAGCGTGAAGAGCTTTTACTTTCCATTAGATTTGATTTTTTTCCTAGGGACTAGAAAGAAAACCCAGCTCCATGTCATACGGCTCTCAGCTGAATACTTAATCATTCTCTCCATATCCATTTAGATGGATCATAAATGCTGCCTATTTTCATGTTACAGCAGGTCCATTAAAATGGGTTTATCTTTTGACTGGTTTAAGTTGATCATCATTTTTGCTTTTATGTATATATATTTTTTACTTTGAACAGAATAGTTCTTAAATAGCAATATATTGGTCATAGTGTAAAAGACTTCAGCTACAAATTCATGAGATTCATTCAAGTAACATCAGTATGCAGCATTTGAATATTGTTAGGCATCTTTTACTCTTTTAGCTGTATATTCAATAAAGAAAAATATTAGTATTTCTTTTTTTTTCCCCCTTATATTACTAATTCATTAAGAGTTTTAATCTACTTTGGTTTAAACAATTCCCTATTTTAAGTTTCATGTGACACTTTAGCAAAATAAGAAACAGCTGTGAGTTTTCTGTAAGATGATTCGTCATCACAAAATGTTGTTAACAAAATTTAAACAATGTGTTTTAAGTAGGCATCAAGTTCAGACCTTTACTACAAAACAAACAGTGTCTTAGACTTTATATTGCTTCTATCATGAAGAAAAGCCATTGTCCTGAATGCATTGGTGATAATCTTCATGCACTTACCACATACAGGATGAAGAATTTTATGTCTTCCCCTAATGACTGGCATGCATTTTGTTGGACTTGGCTGAAAAAGAGGAAAAAACTTTCTGAAGCCACTAAATTATGTAACTCAAAGAAAAAGAAAGCTCCACAGGAACTGGACATGAATAAAAAAAAACCAAGCACATTTACTTTACATAGGATAAAATACAGTTGTGCTTCCAGGCATAAGATATCCAGTCAGAGACAAGGTTTAGGAAGACACTTTTTCTTTGTTTAACTTTGGTCACTACAGCCTGGGTATAAAGAATGACCTGCCAATGACCATTGTCATCAGCAGGATGACAAGGAGATATTGTGGTCTTTAGGAAGGCCTGAAAATTATTACAGCATCTGCGCTGTGCTGTAACCAAACCTACTATAACCATAGCATTAAGTCCAGATCAGATTAAACAGTATTTTTTTACTCCAGTTTGTGCTCTCAGTTCAATTCTGTGACCCTGAATGGGAAAGAAAGTATTATTTCATTGGTTGGAAACAGGATTCTTTCTCTGGAACACGACCTGATGGCCACGGGAGACAGTAACTTGAATATTTGTGTGTGGCATGTGCAAGTAAGAAGTTTGGAGTAGTTGCTGACTGCCTTCTGAAAGGGGAGCCTGTGCTGGATGGAGCACAAGGTGGGGAAAAATAGGTGGTCTGATAAATGAGGCTAGCAAGGGGTAAATAGAGAAACACAGAGGTGCAAGCCTGGAGAAATTTAACGAACTTTTTTTGTTGTTTTTAAAAATATAACGTTTCTGAGATTAAAAATATGGTAATATACTAGCTGCTTAATTGATCAATTAGAAGACTTACAAATGAGAAAAGTCATCCCCAGCTGTTTGAAAACATGTTTCATAATCCTATCAATTTAGAATGAAAAAAATATACACAAATGCAGATAATATTAGGTGAAGCTATAGTTTATAAATAATTTATTTATATATTATTACATTACAGCATTTTAAATTTAATTCTTTTCCATATCAGGTGTGAATTGCATTTAGATGGGAATACACTACTGAATGGCTTTAAGGAACACAGCTCTATGAAGAAGTTTGGAGTGAAACCACACTGCTGCTATTTCACTCCCAGCGAGCTGCTACTGGCATTTTATCTGATGTGGTGTTGACTGTCTTTTCACATCTTGTGTTATTAAACTGACAATTCAACAAAAATCAGAAAAGCCCATGATTCATAAACTGGTATGTATATTCCAGTACGTGAAGCATTTTTCTGGAAATGCAGGAGATCAGAGATATAAAGCTAAAATATCCATTTAAAATGAGAAAGGAATAAGTAGAAACATTACTCATTAAATGCACTTTATTAAAGAAATGTCTCATTATCCTTTTATGTGACTCATGAAGTCACCATCAACCAGCTTGTAACCTGTAATTATATAGCATTTCTCTGCCAACCTCGGGGCTGAAAAATCTATAGCTGGAATTTTATTAACTCTGACTCAAGGCACTGCTAAAGGATATTGGACTTTATGGTCATGATTTTGAAAATAACATAACAATTTGCATACCTTAATATTTGGATTTTCAGATGGGGATATTTTCAAGACAACTTTAGAAATAGCAAGGCTCCTACCTGTTGAAAGTGAGTCCTTTTAAGCCAGTTCAAGGATTTCCAATGTCCAAAAGTAAATCTATTATAGAACAATTTAGAAATCCTGTACCAGAAATCTATTGAACAACAAAATTATGTGTTTCTTAGCACCATGAGGTGACATTTTGCCAGTAATAAACATGTAGTGTAACTATGGGTATTTTCATAATGCACATGCATGGCTAATTTTGTTTAAAAGCATGATACATTAACCAAAATATAAAATTCTTTTTTGTGTCCTTATTGTATTTCAGATGCACTTTCTTTTATTGACTTGGTTCACAGATTGCAAATGAGAACAGTCATCTTTTCTTCTCTTTGCTAATTTATGTTTCTGTATTCTTATTACTATCACTAGTTTCAAAGATCCCCTCAGCTAACTCTTTTTCAAATACTGAGTTAAACCAAGGACCTTTCAATATTAACTGTCATACTTTCTCCAAAATGCAGCCTCCACTCTTCTCTCACAACTCATTCCCTCAAACATCTTCTCTGAATTACTTCCTCTCCCTCCCTAAACCATACCCCCAAGGAAATCTTTCACATTTCTATTTCAATATCTGATGACAAGATGAAAAGCAGTATGCAAGGTAAGGATAGAACACTAATTGATATAAATATGAAATGACAGTAATGGTCTCTGTCTGAGCCATGGCTGGAGACTTCTGTGCAATGAAAACATTCCACAGTTAATATTTTTTGTCCCTCTAGTAATATTAGGTAAGATAATGTTTAAATAGATTTTTGAACAGACGTCTTAGTTCTGCTGTGCAAAGTTGAAGTACACCATGGTAGAATTTTTTTATCTTTGCAGCATTTCTTGGGATTTCTTTTTTCCAGAAACATGAAAGGAAAAAAATATTGGCAATCTCCATTGTAATGAGTCCATTTCAAGAAGCGGTGAACAGTTTCTTTATTATTCATTTCTAGCCTCTCAAGAGATTTCGGAAGTTTTATTCAAAATTAGAATACTTTTTTCATGAATAAGGCTTCATGTGTGTACGTAATGGTAACACAGAAAACTGAAAATTGCCTTTCCTGAGTCAAGCACTGTGACTGTAATATGAAAAGAAAGGTGATGCAACATTAATTGCTTCTGTGGTAAGAAAAAATTGTTCTGGCAAGGTGTGAAAGTAATACAGTTTTGCCTTTTACTTTATATGTTGTTAGAAGTGGATTTTGCACTTTAAATGTTCTTGTTGTTTGACATACTGCTAATGAACTGTGCCAAAATAACAGAGGTTTCTGCCATGCAACTCTGAGATATGAGAGACAAAGAAAATCACATCACACAACAAAAAAACTCCTACTGTTAGAAATCATCAATGAAGATGAGAATAGGGAGAACAAATAAGGGGAAGGTAAAATTTTCAAGAGTCTTCCAGGTGACCTGCAACAGTTTGGCTCTCCCCCTCTCTTGACTCCAGGTCTTTCTGCTTCTTATGGACCACTCAGGCCAGTCTGGAAGAAGCAGCTGTGTTGCACAGCAGCTGGGATCAAGGCTCTGTCTGCCTGCATGTACAGGCCTAATCACTGTTTCCCAGTTCCTCCCTGGAAGACTCCTAATTATAGTTTATTTCAGGAGGAAGAAAGGGGTAGCTGCTTCATAAGTGGAAATTAGTTTAAAATACAGTGAGATATCTATTGGTCCAATAATAGCATGCTAAGGACATTTGTAAATTTGACAGTCTTTCCAAGTGATGTTTCTCAGACTATGCTTTGAAAGTTCAGGTTGGTTTTGAACAGCTGGGATCTAGGTTTTCAGGTACTGACAGCTTGATCAAATTTCAGTGGCTGTTCATTAGATTGCTGACAGAGCCCATATTCCCCCATATTAGAAGGAGAAGGTCTTGCCAAATTTGAAGCCATGCTTAAATATTTCAAGTAAACCCAAGAATTGTTAGCCTCTCTAAAATGAGATATTGCCTCCCTATTTGAGATATACCGAAGAGTTTTCAGTGTTTCCAGTTTCCAAACTGGAAGAAATACAACCTGGGAAATTTCAGCCTAAATGCCTGAAGATTGGCAATATGATAAGCAACTGGAGAACAGCATCCTGCAAGGAGCAGAATCTGGTAACATGAAATTACAGATACTGTACCTGCACTGGCTGCTACAGAAAAAGCCACATTCTCTAGTTAGTTGTATGGAAGGTTTTACCAGTTTCAACATGACCTAAACCTCACAACTTAGGATTAAAGATTTTAAAATGTGTGTTAGGCGGCCAACATAAAAAGCTCTCATGAAAAGCTGTATAGGGAGTATAAATTATCCTTCTTTGACAACTTTTGGATAGAACAGACTAGATCAGTCTTCCACTCCAGAAACAAAAGTTTCAGGCACTAACTTAGCTATTACAAATCATTGTAAATAAAATATTTGCTAAAATGACCTTTTCTTACCCATCTAGAACTAAGCATCAAGTGGATACACACACATACATATATATATATATATATATATATATGTGTATATATATGTATATATATATATGTATACACACACACACGTTTTGCTAAGTGTTGGTTGACAGTCACTCAGGCAAGGTGCTGGCATTATAGGTGTTACTGTTTAAAATATTAACAGTATTAATACTGTTTAAAGTATTAACAATATTAATCTATGAAGAATAGATTGGTATTGGTGTTTAAATTTGTATTTTGAACCTCCAAAAGCTTCACCCAGATGTTCACACAGATATGTGTGATTTCAAAAAATCAGTGAGTAAAAACGGATATGGCAGTTCTGAACTCTTCGCAACAAATGAAACGAGGTAAGTTCAGGGCACCTTGCTCACAGGTGAGCTTTCTGGATATCTGGGTTTAAGTATTTATCAACTCGACGAGCATACAGTGGATCAAGCTGGAAAGACTTCGAGCAAGTATCTCTTCCTTCAGGCAAAGGCAGCGATGAAAAACAGTCAATAAGAAAATGTTTTGAAAACTTGTGCCCCCTTGTGCCGTTGTATGGTAGGAGACTTTGGTTTTTAAATAGCAGTTGAGTAGATCAGCCCACAAATACCCAGCTGAATACTCACTTCAACATTTCTTCATTAGGAGGCAAACTGATGGCTGTAAAACGAATGTAGACAAGAATGCATCGCAGAGATGGCATGAATTTTACATGGACAGGTAATTAAATGCTTACAGGTCAGCTGATGCAGTGGATTTGATTCCAATGGCTGCCCATCAGCCTTTCAGAAAGACATCCAGATCTATCATAAACATAGGGTAAGAGTCAAACTGAGGGAGAAGGTGTTACATAGGGTTATTTTGCTGGTAGGTTAGACCAAATGGCAGTTGTTCTTTGAGCTCACAGAAGTCAAAAGGCTTTTTGGTGTTCCAGGATCAACTTCACATACAGAATATGAAGTGTCTGTCTCTAACTCCTCAGTTGTTGCAATTGAAACAAGGAACCACAAAACAAGTGTTCAAATGGTTGAGCATAATCAACACTGATGGGCTGAAAAA
Organism: Oreocharis arfaki; assembly: GCA_013398015.1. Lineage (NCBI taxonomy): Eukaryota > Metazoa > Chordata > Aves > Passeriformes > Paramythiidae > Oreocharis > Oreocharis arfaki. The sequence goes on along the minus strand of VZRR01003705.1, from coordinate 112,860 downwards.
TGACATTAGGAGCATAAAGAGAACAACATAACTGAGTATATCAAAGTTTTTCACAGATATACGTGATATATTTATATTCAAAATTTGTGTTTTGTTCTTTAGAAAGTCTTTCCTAATATTCATGTTGTTTAATCCTCTCTGTGGCTCTTACAAACAAACCCAGACTGAAGAATAGGGATGCTTAATGCACAGCAGTCCAACGTAAGTGAAGCTCTGCTCCTCTACTGTGATCTAACCCTGTTTGTGTAGGATAGACTGCAGTCTCAGGGAAGATATTTGATTACTAACTACATCCAGATCATAAACAGAATCTGACTCCATACAGAAATGCAGAAAACTTTAGCTGAATGACTTAAATGATGAACACAAATGCATCCATTGGACACAAACTTCAAGGGGTTTTCAAATCAAACTGGAGTCTGCAGCAGTGGTGTTCTTCCACTGCCCTGAGAGTGAAAAAGCCTGGGCTTGCACAACTGACATGTACTAGCAAACAGCCCCACGCTGTGGACACTGCATGTACTGTGAAATCACTTGCAAATTTACTGTACTTGAGCTGTCTCAGCTCACCCAGCCACACCAGGATATACTGCAAATTATTAGGTTGTGATTAATTTAACACTTGCTTGCATAGTAAATTTTTGTAGACTATTATAAAGAAGAGGAACTTTACAAAAAGATTGTAGACTTGGATTTTTTTTTTTAGGGTTGGGTGGGGTTTCTTTAGTTTAGCAGGGAAAAAAATCAAATGCAGAAATTCTGACAGTAGACTTGGAGAGTGACATGCGGTCCTGGCAGTCAGCTGGGGAGCAGAACTCAGTCATGCTCTGTAGCAGGATTAGTGGACATCCCACACTCGGTAACTGGGAACAAATGTGTGCTGTGCTGAGCCATAAAAATAATCTCCCCTCGACTTGTTGAACACAAAGATTTTAAGTATTTTTTTCTGAAAATGAAGGATTTAATAATTTTTCAGGGACTCAGCACACTCGGATACATAATTCTTTACAGAACATTGATGACTCTTTCTTCCCCTTCTAGGAAGCTGCTTCTGACCTGGTTCTGGATCATCTCCTTCCTTTCATTCTATTTTAAGATGGGAAAAAGAGGCCTTTATAGACATTTCTGCTAACATCCTTTTTATTCAGCTGTGGGGTGGAGCTGCTCTGGGCAAAGGGAACGTCCTCGGTAGGCACCCACTGTGCAGCACTGCATCTGGACGCTGAAAAGAAAGATTGTTTCCTAATTTGCAAGCAACAACCATATGTTCAGGAATGAAGAAATGCATACTCCACCTAATCCCATGAGCTTCCTCTCTCGTCTGGGGCCTATTTAAAGTTATTCTAGCACTCTTTACTGGACGCCAGCTACTAAGTGAATTACCTTCAAACTTCAGGCCCTTCAAGCAAAGTGGTCGCAAGCAAAGCTGAGGAAAAACTGAGTGTGCATGAACTATTGTTCCTAGTGACTCATGGCACCATTTTCCAGAGTGACTTTACTAGGGAGGTTCCAAGGCTTCTCCCTTTAGAGCAGATGGTGGAAATTTTTTAATTTGGCATTGTTATTGTGTAACACCAGCAATCAAGATGGACAGTTTACAGGAAGCTATAGAGACAAGATCCCTGTCACAAAGGTCTCATGTTCCGTGAGAAAATCTCCCGCTCCATGGATCTACTTAGGAGGCAGACAAGGAATTTATTACTAAACTTCCCTTGGCTCCCTGGGGAGCCACATTGCTTCTCAGTTAATAACTTAGCAAAACAGGTACCTGGCAAACTTGCCAAAGAGTAGCAATTCCTCTCTAGACTTTTATTTTAAGCAGCTTAAGGGCAAGGGTACCATTGGGAGGTGTCTCTTAGTACAATTTATACAGCAGAATTGCCTTCTTTTGACTGGAATAATTAGCTTCTTAGTCAGGATACAGGGTGTTCCACAAGAAAACTGTACTAATACCCAAGTGCAAAAAAGTGAGTAAGAAATCCTTGCTTGTACTCTTAGCTTGAAGTATTGCAATTAAAGAAATCAAATTTCAATGTGCACTGCCTCATAGCCAATAACCCATTGCATAGGCCTCCTTATTTCCTAAACAGTACAATCATCCCCCAGAAGTATATATATTTTATTCAGATGTCTACTTTTTGCATATGGGTCCATGTGTGACCCTTCTTTGACTGATTGCTGGGAGAGGGTTATGAATTAATAAAAAGATTGCAGAAACTAGCAACATAAAGTTGCTTTGTATATTAATATTGTATAAATCTGATGTGATGTGTGCTTTGAAATGGGCTTGGGGATTTTTTTTTTAGTGATTGCAAGTCATGTACTTTAGTTGCAACATCAAGAGGAAAGGTCGTGATAACATGCCTTAAACGGTTAGACTAAACAGGAATTACATTTTGGAAGTTTAATAACAATAGAGGCATCTAGTGGAAGTGTTTGAGGACTGCAGCTGTCAGAGAATGCATCAATGCACAGCTGATTTTCTTGCATTGCTTCTTCCCAGATGGAATTACATTAATTGAATGACAAAGACCAGTGATGGTTAAGTTTTATTTAAGAAGAGGCAAAACTTAAATTTCCTGGTATTTAGACACTGTGAGGCAAACACGGTTTAGGAGCCAAGCTGAGGGCTTGAAGTAGGGAGTGTCAGTCTTCCTCTCAACAACAAGAAAAGAAATATCCTGTCCCACTCTCTTATCCAATATTCTAATGGTTAGAGGACTCCACCAGGACATAAAAGAAGAAGTTCAATCTCCTTCTGTGCCTGATAGCACACCTGCACATTTATTACTTCCTATTACTATAATTCCCATGAAAGGAGAAGACAACTCAGCAGAAATCTGAGAGCATGTCTCTTCTTGAGCCCAAGAAGAAACGCAAACTACAGCCAGACTCCAAAGCATACAGAAAGCACGAAGGCCGAGGGCTTGGTGACACGTTTGGCTGCTTTTTAATTTTCCTTTTCCCTCGGGCTGTAGGGCAAAACACACCATAGAAGCAGCTGTAGTAACACACTCAGAACACATTACGGAAGTATTCAACTTTTACACACTATGCTGGTTAGACACTTAGCTCCAGACATCTAGCACAGCTTGTTTCTCCATGATAGCTATAGGGCCTGGTGATAGAGAAGTCATTCCTCCAAAAAGCTTCATGGTCTGGCAAGGGCATCTTCATAACTTTGGTCAATTCAGCTCTACAATATGACTAGAGGAATAAACCTTTAATTTTCAAGGTATGCAAGTGAGGAAGCAGCCAGGTAACTTGAAGCAGTTTACTCCTAGGCTCACAGCGTTTTCAAAATACCATTTCTGAGCATGCCTGAAGTCTATCAATTCATTCTCACAGAAAAAACATTAGGTTTAAACAGAGCGTGGATCCTCACAGTGGATTTTCAACGTCTAGGCAAATTTCACTTAAAATTTAGGTTAAAATACCAGGCTCATGTTTGCTTACTCTTTTCCTTGTTTGAGTGTAAGAATTGATCATAAAGCCTACCCTCAAAAATATAAACCACGATTTTACGACTTCCTTTCCTAACCGCACTATCATTTATTTCCACCTCAATTTTTCTTTATGGGGTGCTGTGATAGATTTTTTTCCTGAAACTGCATTGTGGGCTCGGATTTGTCATGTCTAATATTTTTGTCTTTTAATTGGTGAATTTGATTAATGATTGCGGGCTGCAACCCAGGCTTTAAACTCCACGGCACTGCCCACTGCCTTCTCATCGAGTTTTCAAGGAATTTTCTGTTTCTACAGCTCTCTCACATGGAATTGGCATTTACCAGGTGGCCTGAACTCCTAAGCCTCGGGGGCCTGTGGGTGGGGGGATGCAAGGCCGAGTGAGCCCTCACTCTAGTCATGGTTTTCACAGAATTAGGTTGGAAAAGACCTCTGAAGTCCAACTTATGACTGAACATCCCCTGTCAACAAAAGCCTGGCACCAAGTGCAACATCCAGTCTTTCCTTGAACACCTCCAGGGATGGTGACTCCACCACCTCCCTGAGCAGTCCTTTCTGTGATGGAATTCATCCTAAGGTCCAACCTAAACCTCCCATGGTGCAGCCTGAGGCTGTGTCCTCTTCTCCTGTCACTGGCTGCCTGGGAGAAGAGACCGACCCCCACCTGGCTTTCAGGCAGTTGTAGAGAGCAATAAGGTCATCCCTGAACCTCCTTTTCTCCAGGCTGAACACCCTCAGCTCCCTCAGCCGCTCCTCATAGGACTTGCACTTCCAGACCCTTCGCCAGCTCCGTTGCCCTTTTCTTTATTTAAGGCGGGGGTCGCTGGCGCCTGATGGCGGCACGGGCGGCTCCCCGTTCCTTTCAAACCACACAAGACGAGAATCCCGGTGCCGCGGCTCCTCTCCCCGAGGCGTGACGCCGCTCCCGGGGCGGGTGGGTCCCTGCCGGCCCCTTCCGGGCGCGTCGCTGCCCGCGGGGCGCCCCCGGCTCCTCCCGCCGCAGCCGGGCCGACCCCGCCTCCTGCACCGGCCGCGTTCCGCCACCGCTCCGCGGCCTTTTGGTCCGCGCCGGCCCCGCTCCTCCTGCCGGTGCTGCCGGGCTGCCANGGGCGGGGAACGGGGGCGGCTTCGCCGGCGCCGGGAGCGGGGAGATCATCCAGCTCAACGTGGGCGGCACCAGGTGAGCGGGCGGGCCCCGGCCCGGCGGTGGCGGCCGGCGCGTTCCGGCGCGCAGCGGAGCGAGGGGCAGCGCCGAGGGGGCCCTGCCGGGGTCCGCCCGGGGAAGCGCTGCCCGGCCCTGGCGGGGTTTGGCCCGGGAGGGCGGCGGTGATGACCCGTCTGTGACTGCCCGCGGGGCTCTGTGCGCTGGTGCTGCCGCCGGGACGGCCGGATGAGCCTTCGCCCAGCACAGTGCAAAGGCCGGGGGTACCCGGGGGCGGACACGGGGCGTGTTGGCTGCTCCGCGTGGTTCTGCCCGCGGTGCCCGGGCAGCCTAGATACGTACTGCTCTACATACACCTTAGAGACTCTGGGAACACTGCTTCTTCAGGGTTAGAAGCTTTGCTTTGCTATCACATCCATAGGCTTCTGGTGAACAGTCTTGTCTAGCGGCCTCAGGGACTAAGATATTAAAATCGCTGATACGATACCGCTGGTATCAACGAGAATAAAGAGCTGTATTGTTTTCGAATGAACGCTGGAAGTGTGGAAGCTGGCAGATGTAGGCATTTTGGCAGGCTGAGGCAGAGAATTGTGGGACAGCTGTGGTCAGAATCTGCGTGATAAACAGTGCAAACATTCCTGTCAAAATGCTCGGGCGTGAAATCATTCGGATTACCGTAGCTAGTGGAAACTGCGGTAATGTGTTTTCCCAAGTAATGTGTACAACGTGGAGCCAGCTGTAAGTAGTAGGAACTACTACTGCTATTTTAAGAATTTTCTTGCATTACTCAGAACATTAACTTGATCTGGTAACTAAACTGTGTGCTGCAGCCTTTCTTAGAGTGCCATAGAAATCAATGCAGAATTCCTCTGTTTTAATAAGACATTAAGAACCTGGTTCAACTCAGAGAAACTGCTTGTAGCTTGCACAGGCAAAACTCACCTATAGTGATGCTTTCAGGATAATTTAGATGTAGGCTTGGACCAGATTTCGCGTTAATGCAGAATAAGGTTCTTCAGTGGATTCTGAAATTACAGGGCAATTAATCTTTTAGGATTTTATTACCTGTGGAATCTAAAAGCTGCTTCAATTTCTTAATTTTATCTTCCTTATTAAATGCCTCTGCAGAGAACTGAGAATTTTGTACAGGATACATGTCAGGGAAAAAATACACGTCCTCGGAGGGCATGCCTACACAGAGAAGAAGGAAGAATGAGGCAAACTAACAAGTGCATGTAATTAATTTCTATCTGAAGGTTTAGATTCTAGTCAACATTTGGGTGTAAGCAGTAGGAAATGTGTGCACATATATTTCCTGTTTGATAGAGACTCTCTGCTATAGTACTTCTATGTGAGAAGTTTTGGTCTTTTGCAAGCTCAGCTTCCCTTATAGTGCCCATGTCTTTGAAAACTACACCTGAGCCGTGTTTTTCAGCTTGCAAAGGCCGGTGACTTTTAGCTGATGGTGGAGTGGATGATGTGCACTGCAAATGGGCAAGAGTGGGGTACTGCACACATTTGTTCCTCTTCATTAGTTCCCATTACTCTCACTAGAAACTTGAAACTCTTAGTTTTGTTTGTAGAACTGTGTGAGGAGAGAAAATGAGCACTCCCCTCTCTATCTGACACCAGTTATACTTTGGAGCATGTACTACAGAGACCCCAGCTTTTCCATGGTCAGACACCAGGTCCCCACTGCTCCCTGGGATGGTCAGGGCTTCTCTGTTGTGTGTGATTGCTCCGTCACTTCCTGGTCAACTCTTCTGGGAATTCCTTTGCTGTGGACAAAAGTCTCTTGCAAGTTAACATTCACAGAATTTACTGTAACAAATTGGGTGGAATCTTTTGACTCTGTATCTCCCTCTGGTTACAAGGTAACTCCACAAGGACAACAGACTATGGAAATGTCGGTTTTGTAACTGACACTTGCATGTCTGTTTCCAGCTGCTTATATTTTCTTTAAAATAGCTGTAAACTGGCACATGCTTAGGATTATTTTGAGGGTATTGCACTGGGTTTGCCTAGTTTTCCTTATACAATGCCTGTCTGACCTCTGCATGGAGCTGCAGATACACCTATGCATGTAAATGTTGCTGGCTAAGCTGCTTTCTGCATCCTGGAAAGGAGGACTCTGGTTGTTTACATAGATTAATGTCTGTGTATTAAAAGTTGTAAAGTATATGTTAGTGTGAGCTATTGCTTACTAAACTGGTACCATAGTGCTAAATTATAGACAGGAAATCCTGGTGCTGTCTAAACACGCTGATAAAATTGAAAGAAGATGATGGTGGTGCTGCATCAAGCCCCACAGTTACAAGCAGTGTCTGGATTAATTCCGGATAAAATTCATGTACTTCATTGTTTTCACATGCTATAATATAGTTAAATGAATCATCCCTTACTCTTAATGTAGACAGAGGTAGTGACCTGTGTTACTGATGAGGAAAGCTGAGCAAAACTACTTAGAAGTATGTTAGAGAAGTGCTTTTTTTGTTGTTTTTCAGAAAAGGCTTTGTGCTTGCTTGTGCTTAGAACGCTGATGCTGTAGGTTTTCTGTTCAGAACAGATTCGCCATTGTGATGTTTGTAGTGAGCAGATGCACAATCCGCATTTCATGCAGGGTGGTAGTTCCTTAAAGCCTTTGTGTTTCTGCCTCCCAGGGGACATAAAGTAATGGGGTTTGTTTACATTTTTTCCCCTTCAAAACTGGAAAATACTAGCAGTGAAAATTAGATAAATTGTGACTAAATTATTTGGTTTTATTCCAAAAATATTTTGTATTTTGTAATCCTGTACTAGATGGAAAGTTGTACTGGAGTTTTACTTTTGCATATCCTTGTTTTCCATTATGGAAGAGGTCACCAGAGGTTTCTTAGTCATGGCACTAGTAAGAGGATATGTACAGCCAGAGAGTGATGCAGAGCATGAGCTCATTGTCCAAGCTGCCAGTTCAGTTGTCTTCCTTCATGTTAAATCAAAACCAGAAGTAGTATAAAATAATCCATGGTTATTTGTTATGTAAATTACTGTCTGGCATCATAAGTAATATTATAATTTGTATTATTTCACAATATGATTCAGAGTAAATTATTTTTTTCTTTTAACTGTTATTGTTATTGCCCTTCCCTTGTTCCCAAGAGGGGCCCAAATAGCAAAATGGCAAATAATTCAAGTTCCTATAAAATATTAACTCAAAGCTCATTGTACTCTTCTGCAGTGTATAATGTAGCACCCTTTGAGTTCTAAGCAAGAGCAGCAGACTAGTGTGCAGTTATTGACAAATATCGCACACTGTTGATAAATCTATATTATAGTGTTTGGATTTTGTGTGTGTGGAGCAGTGTTTGGGTTTTGTGAGCCTTTTTTCTTTTTGCAAGCATTAATGTTTAAGTGTGAGAACCAGGAAATGCAGGATGTTTGGGTCAGTGTGTTACAAACAGATAAAGAATGATACTTTTGTGGTCTCCAGACAGTCCTGCTTCATGCATAAGGACGATCTGTGCAAAGAGTCTGCAACTTCTGACTTTGTGCAGATATTTAAAAGATCTCAAGCTTCCCAAATATAAAGTTTGATATTAGCTTTGTAGGACAAATCGAGGAATTTTAGATAAAGCAGGCTTCTTTCCAACTTTACAGCTCATTCTGAACTTGTAACTTTGTTTTCATAGGTTCAGCACATCAAGACAAACACTGATGTGGATTCCAGACTCATTTTTTTCCAGGTATTTGTAATATATCATCACATTTAACAAAGACAAATTAACAGTCATTAAAATAATATTTATGTTGTCAGTTCTTAATTTATTTTGGTAATGGTATCTATATTAGTGTTCTTAATGCTTTTTCCCACCCATCTCAAGCAATGGGACAGATTCATTTGAAATAAGCTGTGATCCAAGAGGCATCTTCTTGCTTGAATGTAGCCATGGCAGCTCATACATGCTGAGGAGTTGTCAGTTTTTAGAGGGATTATTGTGGAGATAACCTCCAATTCTGCAGGAAAGGGACAAGCCACTGGCTGTGACTCTATTACCACTTGTGATCTTACTGGCCATGTGCATTAGCACTGCCTGTAACATTTTTGGTTTTGTTTGCTTTGGGGTTTTTTGGAGTTATTGCTCTGCTCTGAGTTAACTCAAAATTTTGAGGGTTTTAACTTGTGATACAGGAGCTGCTGAATTATTGAACATCTTCCTTTTATGTCACTGCCGTTACTGCTTCTGCAGGTTTGTGTTTTGTTCTGCAGCTGCTGTACCTCTATCACCCCAGTTAATCCTAAACCCACAGAGGAAAACCTAAATGCTGGCAATTTTGCTTGCTTACATTTAATTTTTATATTCTAGACTTCTTTCCCAATAAAAGCCTGGCAGCTGACATATGCAGCATTTCCTGTTCCTATTTTACTGAAATGTTCAGATAAATGAAATACCAGGGAAATGTCACCTTCTTTGAGGCATGCAAGGAAAGGCACAAGGAGGATGTCTCATGCTGTTCACCAATCTCTCAACACTAAATATGTTGTGTAAGCAGGTTGTCCTGAAAGTTGTCCAATACTGGAAAATCTCTTATAATTGTAATCCAGAATCAAATGAAAGCTGTTGGTGTCCATCTTACTTGTAGAATGAGATTTTGGCATTGTGTTTTATATGGGTCTGGAGAAAAAATATTTTGATCTGATGGGAGAAAACCTTTGAAGTAAAATTGTGTAAAAATAGTTCATCCCATTTTTGTCCACTAAGTCCTTGTAGTCTGGGTTGTTTCCTCTTCCTTTTTGCTTCAGCAGCTTTTATCAATTTAACCAGATTTTAACAAACTACACAGCCCTCTAAGGGCATGGGAAAACTTTTTCATCCTTTCAGGCTAGGCCTTGTGTCTGTTTTCTTTGGGAATCTGAAGGTCCTTATGATGTAGCTCTCAGCCTTTTCTTAGGTGTGTGTACACTGCCACTTTGTTCAGGAGAGATATTTCACTCCTCTGGCAAATGTTTTCTTTGCTCAGGTACACTGTGTTACCAAGTGTAACCAACGAGGGCTAACTGACCCAGAGTGTTGCTATCTTGTGTTTGTGTCAGTACATTTCTGGGGAACGTCTGATGAGGATTTCCTGTTTTTCAGTTTGCTGAGTGGAAGAATTTCAACACTAAAGGATGAAACTGGTGCTGTGAGTAATGAACGGGCTGTAACTCATTAATTCAGTGTTATGCTTTTGGTTAGGTTCTCTCGTAAAGCATTTTCACTGTGAGTGCTAATGGAATTACACTGCCTGAATCAGGCTAAACTTTCATCAAAATTAGTGACATCTCTGGCTTTCTGGGTTCTCATCTTTGTTTCAAGCTCAGTGAAACTGGACCAATGTACATATTTCTATGCTAATTCTGCATTGTACAGGTAATGCAGAAACAGCAACTCTGCTTTTCTTAAGCAGAGAAAATGCTGATTGCTGTATTGTAGGGAGGTGCAATTTTCTTTAGATAGGCATTGCATTTGTAGTTGAGTAATCCAACATGGAAATGTAGCTTTTTCTTTTTTTGGGAAAAACACGTAGCAAAATGGCCATTCCAGTCAGTGGATATGATGTTCTTAAATGGGAAACTATAGTTACAATAATGTTGTTGAGTGATAGTGAGGCACACAAGTGCTTTGCTAAAAGTGTAGAGGTAGTTTTGATGGTAATTGAATTTTAAAAAGTCTAGACCTCTCCTGAGATCTTATTACAGTTAGTGTATATTGAACACATGCTAGAAAGTGAAAGCATCCGTTGTCCTTTGTGGAGATGAGAACCTAAAGAACAGATTTATTAAGTGCCATCTGTTTGCAACAGTGTTTATATGTACGTCCTTTAGGGATGTTAAATTAGTGGATAGTAGAATAATGAGAACAAAGAAGAGGCTCAAAAACTTTAAGTTTTGTTTATCTGTTGACTAGCTTATCTTCAACTCCTCTTTGATGCTACACTCAGCATAGAAAAGCATTTTAGTTGATGGTTGCTCCATAATAGTACTCAAATACAGAAATTTTTCTTTGCAGATATTTATTGATCGAGATCCAGCAGCGTTTGCACCCATTTTAAATTTTCTTCGCACAAAGGAGTTAGACTTACGGTAAGAAGTTCTAATTATTTCAAATGAAAAGTAATCCAATCAGAAGCATTAGAAACTTTTTCAAATGAGAAACATTAAATTTTACTTATCTGGTTGGGTGCTTGGTATATGGCTGAGCACTGCCATGGATGTGGGGCCATGTCTAAGTACATGTATGTCATGGTGGAGGCAGAAATGGTGACATTCTATTTTGTGGTAGATTCTTGTAATTTAGACCACTTCTCGCAGTGTATTTCCTTATTGTTTCTGTATCTTTGTTTTAATGGAAGTTAAGTCAAATTAAGATCACTTTGTAATCTCAAATGTCGACATGTTGAATGCATTTTGTGGTAATTCTGTAAACTGTTAGGTAGCTTGATATTTAGATTGTGTAATATCCAGTTATATGCAAGCATTTATATTCAAGGTATTGACTCACTTTGTTCTTGTTGGTTTTTGTTTTGTGTTCTTTTTTTTTTATTTATGTAGGGGAGTGAGTATTAATGTTCTCAGGCATGAAGCTGAATTCTATGGAATCACGCCTTTAGGTAATTTTTTTCTTAATGTAAGGTCATATTATTATTGTAGTAATGGTCCACTGACAAATCTCGAACAGTTGTGACCCTGAAGGGTAAAGGGTTTGTTTTGTTTTTCAAAGTAAAAGGTTTCAAAAACAGAAGGATATTTGAGATAACGTGATGTTTTCAAGGAATGAAAGCTGCGGTCATATCTGGGTTTCCTCCTTAGTGAGAAGATTGCTACTATGTGAAGAACTGGAACGCTCGTCTTGTGGCAGTGTCCTTTTTCATGGCTACCTACCTCCTCCAGGTATTTTTGTATTCATGGTCTGATGTTGCTTGCAGTCTCTTGCTGCTTTGGTTAGTGGGGATGATTGGCTGAGGTGGTTACCCTGGCTGTCAGACTGTCCTGAGAAGGCCTTCCTATGGAAAGCTAAGGACAAATGGTTGAACTGAACATTATTGGGATTAAAACCCAAGACTTGCATCTCTGTGCCGTAACAAACAGCATGTTTAGAGTACTGGGCAGGGGCTGTGGCGTGTTAGTACTAAGCAGGCTGTGTTTGGTTGTAGTCTAGAGCAGAGGTTCTTCAGGAGCCTTTCAGTTTAATGCCATCAGCATTAGCAGCTTTCTTCTTTCTGAACGTAGCTACCTTGGGTGTCCTACTGCCTAGGTGACAAATCACCACTTACCTACCACTTTCCTTACCAATGTCAGTACCTGTTAGACTTTTTAAATTTTCTCTAGAGATGAACACAGTTCATGTGTTAACCTGAAGTCTAAAGGATGTCTAGCCAATTATCGACAAGTTTTCTGAAGATAATTCCTGAAATTGTGGATGTCAACATAGAGAGCAAAAGCATTTTCAGTGTCAGCGTTACAGTATTGCCTGTTTCTTAGAGCAGATAAATTAAACTTTTCGTAGAATGCACAGGCATTAATCCTGTATTTTGAAAGTGAACTAATATTTGTTATATTGCTGAAGTTTAAGGAGGGAGACAAAACTTTCTTTTTTTTTTAATAGGCATTCCCAGCCGTAAAATAAATAATACTACTGGGCCACTGACTGACATCAGACTGGGTCAGACTGAGAGTGAGATGCATGGAGGTGGTGTCCAGCCAACACTTGCTGGTACGGGAGAAGGTACAGTCAGACTAGGTGAGGAGTGTCAGTTTTAAAACCAAAGCAAACTGCAAAGATGATTCTCTCTGGGATATAAGAACTGTGTGCCTGTATCTGGTTTAAATCTGCTATTCTGTGTTTGCCTTGTTAAAATTGCCGAATGCTTAGTTAAACACTACTCCCTGTACAGTATTGAAGGCTCACTGCTGCACAGTCCAGGTGTGAGGCTTGAGAGAAAGGCAAATCAAAGTCCTTCATGCAGTCTTAGCACGGCCCCTTAAACAAATGCCTTACACTGTAGTAAAGCCATAATACAACCAGAGAGCCACTGTCTCTTTGGTCTTTGTTCAGGGCCTAATTCCTGTTCTTCCACCTCTTTCTTGTTCCTGGTGCCTCACTTGCCCTGCAAGAGTTGAGTTTTCAGAGTGAAGGTAGTCTTCACAGAAAAATTGTGAGATAGACCTGAATTCTGTCGTTTTCCAGCTTTTGACTTTTCAAGCAACATGATGCTGTTAGGAGTGTCATATTTCTGTTACAACCCTGTAAATTGTAGCAATGTTAGGAAAATCTCGAGTATGTTAAAGGTGTATCTATGTAATACAAAATAAGGATATGAATTGCTGATTCTTCTGAGTGAGCTGTTGTAGGTTTGGAAGCAGGGAGTAGTCCTGGGGGAAATGAGGTAGAAGGTGCAGTCTTCAGGCATTAGTTCCTTAGCATATCAAGGCTGTGAGGAGCAGTATTGTTGCTGTTGCAACACGGACAGCGAGGAAAAACGAAGGTCCAAGCCAGAGAAAAGATTGAAAGAAAGTGACTTATTTAATTACAGGCGGGATTTATATATATGGCAAAAGGTCGTTGGTCTCTGGTCCAACCACCTCTCCAAGCGATTGGTCGGATTGCACGACACCCATTTTCAAAATATTTCTACTTAGATTCATAACAACTCTACATACAAACAACAGGTGCAAGATGTTTAGAAAACTGTCTTGCTTGTTCCTGTGAGACCCAACAACTTTCTCACAGAACACTTGCAAAATGCTGGATTTTTCCCTGCCAGCAGCTTTTCAGCATCCGCACAGTACTGCTAACTAGAATCTTGCTGGAAACGTTTCTTGAGAAACTTAATTATCGAAGTTTCTGTTGCACATCCTATCAGAGAGCTCTATCCTGTTATAGATATCTTTGCTCATCTAATACTTGTCACTTGCCTGACTTCAGCTTTGTTGTTTTTAGGATTTCCTGTGGATCCACGGAAAGTCCTAATAGTAGCTGGCCACCACAATTGGATAGTAGCTGCCTATGCCCATTTTGCTGTTTGCTACAGGTAGGAATAGAGTTGCTTGTTGGGTTACAGGAATCTTAAAAAAAATATAATCATTTAGAGCAAAGCAAAAGGTTTACTCTGAAATAGCAGTAGACAAATGTAATCAGTCTGATCCTATAAATCTCAGTTGCTGCTTTTTTTTTTTTTGGTGAAAATAAGCTGCTTGATAGGAACTCAGATTTTGCTGCTTTGATGTGAGTTCTTGATACTGTTGAAAAAGTTGCAAATTGACTCCAATATAACTCCTTCAAAAGCCTGTTTTAAAGTAGGCTTTTAGATGAAAATTAGTTTAAAAGTTTTTCCTGCTGTGAGATTGAAAACAGTCTATGAAGTTACAGTATCAAGGAAGTTGAAACAGTTAATGAATATTTGCTACATAATTTTGCTACCTTGTCTTAAACTTCAGGATTTTTTGCTGAGCAAAAACTGTTCAACACTTGTTACTTCACTTCGATGGCTGAAAAATATCTTCAATGTCTTGAAAAAAAACTGGCTAATTTTCAAGATAGATGAACATAAGCAATACTTCCATATTACAGAAGCTGTTTTTAGTTCATTGATTTAATTGGTGGCTGTCTTTTGGATGGAAAGTAATGTTTTAACAAGAGTCCTGACCAGTCTAACAGGGCTGTTGTACTGTGGTTCAGAAACAGAAGGGAGAAGAGTGTAATGTGAACAGCTTCTTTCTGCTTAGTGCCAAGCTAAAGCCATAGTTTGCTGCCTTATTCACTCTCTAGAATACTAACTCAGTTGCTTAAACTTTGTAACTTGCATTCACCACTGCAATTTTTTTGGCTTTAATTTTTATTAAATACAGCTTCTCTTGTTCTCCCTAATGTTTTTGTTTTCAGTTATGCTTCATATGGCCTGACAGAGAAAGAGGCAATGATTTGCAATTGGTTTTGTGCTAATTGTCCCCTTCTTAGGATTTTATCTCTGACTGTTTTCCTTGGCTTTTAAGTAAAAGATTCTGCCTCTTTCCTGCTTGGCAAACTACTTAACAAGACTCGTTGCCATTGAAATTATGCCATTATTGATGCTTTTGATGAACCGTGTCAGACTTGAATGGTTGCTGAGAGAGGGTGCAGGTCAACATGCCAGTTTAAAGTGCTGCTCTTCTTCACAAAGACTCAAGGTAGCAGTCTTGTATTTTTTTTTCTTCCAAAACTTGAAGGAGCTCTAGGAATACAATGGTGGAATTTCCCCTCCTCCATTTTTCTACAGCAAAGTACAGTGCATCTTAGAGATTGTGTCTTTTTTTCTCTTTTGAAGTATGGCAAAAGTTTTTAAAATTTGATCATAAAGTTTACAAGAATGAATGCAACCAAGACAAAGTCTTTGCTATTGCAATTGTGCTCTTAAATGTCTTCACTACAGCTTGTGCATGTTGGATGGGTAGAGCACGGTGATCTGGGGTGCTTCAGCTCCAAGCCAGATGCAACACTGAAGTGAAATAATGGCAACAATGCTAAAAAGTACACATCTTTCTGGTTTTAATTTTAACAGTTACATAATTTGACTGCAGAGATCTAGTCTGCTTTAGCTCCGTTGCAAAGTACTAAATTATTGCCTGAAGCTGTCAGATAAATTGTGCTGAGACCATGTAAGTCTTTAAAATGCACAGGGAAATGATTCTCTAAAAATAAATTTTACAGTCAATTCAGTATTATTTGCTTACAGTATACCATAAACAGAAAATATGTCTGGAGAGCAGACCTTTGTGCTAAAGCACGATTGGGTTTCTTGCATGATATCTAAGGATATTAGTAGAGTTTTCTTCTCAAGTCTTATGCTGAACCTCGTTATCTAGCGTTTGTCTAGCCCAGGCTTTTGACTTCATCTTATAACTTCTGTATCAGGTATGCTTATATGAAGAAAAAGCTCAGCACAGGATTCCAGTAGCTGCAGAGCACTGAAATAATATGCAATATCAGACTTCAAAATGGGAAAAAATGCAGCTCTTTTAGACTGTAGTTCTTAACTAGAATTTGAAGCTTTGTGGCTTAGAGTGTAAGCGTGAATCATCCACACTGGTTCAGGATTAGACTGGGTTGTCTGTTCCTGAGTCTCTGACATCTGCTCCCTGTTCTCCCCTTTGCCCTTCCAGAATCAAAGAGTCATCTGGGTGGCAGCAGGTGTTCACGAGTCCTTATCTGGACTGGACCATTGAGCGAGTGGCTCTCAATGCCAAGGTGGTTGGAGGACCTCATGGAGACAAAGACAAGATGGTTGCAGTTGCCTCCGAGAGTAGCATTATCCTGTGGAGCATTCAAGATGGTGGTAGTGGCAGTGAAATTGGTAACTATATTTACCTGTCTTGTTTTTCCTTTTGTGTGTGTAACTAGAAAGAAGTCTGAGACCTTGTTCTGAGGTATGTGTGACTTGTGGTGTTCAGTATTCACTTTCACAGATTGACAAAACAAGCTATAGTACAGCAACCTGTTAGAGTGTTTTAACTTTCTTCAGTTCTGCACCAGGAATCCTGTCTCAAAATCAAAGAGATGGAGAATAAAAGAGCACTCTGTTTACTGAAGAGATAGTAGCCAATACTTACTGTTCAGTTTGAGGTTTTTGTGTAAAAATTCGAATTAAGAGTTAAAATTTTCCTTAGACTTGCATTTGAATTTAGGCCATAACACAAAGGAACAAAGCTTTGGAGGTGGAAACCTACACATACAAAAAGATTCTGCTCTTTTCTTTGTGTTACTAAAGCCACATTTTTACTTAGAGATGATGAAAATACTGCAGTTCTCTGTCAAACATGGTTCATAAATGGAGTTTGGAAGATTAAAATTTCTTGGGTTTATAACTTGGGTGTCAGGGTAGGAAAAAAACCCACACTATTCCTTTAAGCATTCAGGAATTACTGCTTATACACCTTGGCACTGAAGGACACACAATTGTTAAGCTTTAGAAACAGGAAGAAGACATTTCCAGAAGTAAATATTCCCTGGTACCGATCTAATGACTCGTCTGAGTTATTGCTGTTCAAATATAGGGCAAATTTGGGAGGCACTGAGGAGAACAGTATTTGGAACTTCCTCTGGCCTAATCCCTGGTGTTTGAATAACCACTGCTATGCCAGTAATGTCTGTTTCCTCTGGCAGTGGATACTGCTAACACAGTATGACAGCAGTCTGGTTATGTGAGCACTTTTCTCTGAAACTTAATGCTGAGCTAATTTGTTGTTAGATGTATCTCCATAGTTGAAGCCTTGAGAATTATAGTGGCCATTAATTAAAGTCAAAATGACCAAATTCAAGTTTTGACCCATGTGCCTTTAAAGAGCTTACTTGACAGATCCTCAGGCAATTTCTAGCCATGTTTATGGATGTTGCTTTGTTTTTCCCTTCATGAATGTGTGGAAACACTAAGTCTTATTTGAAGATGGGGAAAGGCAAAGGTCTTGTATGAGCTGTGTACTGCTCTTTTACTTGCGACTCATAGAGTTCTTTATATATAATCATGGTCAGCAGAATGGAAAAGGACATTCCATTGTATTAAAAAAAACCCCAAAAGGTGTGTCTGACAGCTGAATATGAAATTATCTCTATTAAACACAGCGAGTAATTATCGTACCCCAGAAGCCTTTTCTTCTCTTATGCTCCTGTTGACTAAATCTTAAGGACAGGGAAGAGTTGGTGTGACAGCTGTACTCCTGTAACAGGCATTGCTTTAAGCAGTGTGCCATTACATTCCTCCTGCATTTTCTGGTTTCAATTAGCTGCTTGTGTTACCTTGGGATTTGCAGTAAGATACAAGAAGCAGCATTGTGGATTTTTTTTAAATGAAGTGCAAAGAGACACAAAAAACCATACGTAGACTTTTATTTCAAAACTAAAATATGCCAGTATCATAAAGTTCTGATAGCTTAGACTATGACTGAAAGTGGCAACAAAACTGAATCAAGGACTTTTGCTAAACAGGCTGTACTGCATTGAAGTGACAGTGAAACAGAGTAATTGCCACTTGGGGCAGGAGGAAGGGGGAAGCAGAGAGAAAGTGCCTACAGGATGAAATTCCCAGTCAGGCTGACATTGACCAAAATGTACTGCTGTTCTTTTGGGTAATAGGTCATGTTGATTGGTTTTAAAAAAGTGGTTGTGTTTAATAGTTATAACCTGAATGTAGCTGTTTTGTTTCCTTGTAGAGACAAATGCTTGCAGTGCTGCTTTGTGCTAGAGATACAGTGCATTGCTGTCATCTTGTGAAAGAAACTACTTGTTCCAAACAGTTGCTGGAGCCTGGCGACACCATCCCCAGCAAATTGTGTGGGCTGGCATCTTTGTGATAGAGCTCTCCCAGAGCGCTTTCTTCCCCTTCAATATTACTTACACAAGACACTGCTGCTGGGTTGCTGCTGTAAGCAGTATTTTACTGAGGGGGACCCTTAGGACAAGAGCCTGTCATTACATATAGTGTTGTCTCCCCTGTGGACAAGTCTCAAGATTGTTGAGCCTAAGCAGGACTGACACTTCAAATTCCTCCAGACCATTCAAGCTGTCTTCCTTGATTTCCTTGAACCTCATCCTTCTCTGGAGTAATCAATTCTAGTTGTTTCTGTGGATTTTTTATTACTGCCTTTTTCATGTGGCCTCTACTGCTGAATCTTATCTGCATTGAATGATTGTACTTTGCCCTGGAAAATGGTTTAGCACCATAATTAAAACAACTTCCTGAGATTCCTTCTTGAGTGTTACAGAGGGCTGATTCTTGTGTGGGAATGACACTCTATTCATTTGAATTTGTCCAAAACAATCTTGTGGAATTTTCCAGCTATTGGATACTCTTGTTTTGACAACATCTATCTGGTGCAGTTAATTACTAGTGAGAAATAATATAAATATGTAGAGTGAGCAAGATGGAACAGGAAACTTGTGAGTGAAGCTTGACACTTTGGTGTTGTAATGTATCCCCAGTACTTTTGTACTTATTGGCAGGAAAACATAGCCTAGGATTATTTACAAACCGAGTTAATTACAGGGCCAGTTTCCTGAACTTCATAGCTGGCAAACTTGGAAATTACCTCAGACATTTTGAATTTGCTGTAACTTTAAAATACATGGACAACAAGTAGTACAAAAGGTAGTATGCTGTCCAGGTTTACAGTTCAGCTGAAATTATTCATGTTGGATCTATGATGAGACTTGGAATCTCTAAAGAAAGAATCAATTTTGTGGAAAGCCTCAGATGTTAAGGTCAGCTACAACCACAGCAATCAATGCCTGTCAGGCTCTGCACTGTTTTGATTTTTATGAAGTGAAATGTTGTTGATGACACATTTCCTTCACTTGGGAGGCCAGCATTTGCTGGTAAGGTTTATCTTCCAAATTTGAAGTATATGTGATGATTGGTGAAACTGCTTCCCTATATAGCTTCAAGTTTTAATAGCCTGTTAGCCTGTACTCTCTGCTTATGGGCTGCAACCAAACTAAAAGATCTGGAGATGGAAAGAGAAAGAAAGAAAGAAAGAGGCTTTTGCAGGCTGCCTATTTTTCTGAGTTCAAGTATTTCTGCTAATAGAGAAATTAGAATGTATTCAAGTTGGGTCACATTTGAGTTGTTCAGTCTTATCCCGAGAATAAGGCTGAAGCCTTGTAGCCTTATTTAGTTCTTCAAATACATTTAAAAAATATTTTTGCTTGACTGGACTTTAAAAAAAAGGGCAGCAAGAACCTGTTATATTTTAACAGGTAATTGCAAACTAGTATGGTACAAATTTGTAAAACCCTTGGAATTACTGCTTCTTAAATGACACTTCATAGTCACAGCTAAAAAAAAACAAACCACGACACAACAACAAAAACTCCTGCTTGATGTAATACGATTTTTTTTTTATTTTAAAGCCATTTGAGAACTTGATGGCTGTAGAAAAATGTTTGTATATTTCCTAAGCATTGTTCTATCTTCTCTTGCCTCCTTTCTCCTTTCCAAATAATGATGGTATTAGCAGAGATGACATCATACTGCCATTTAATGGAACCCCGTTTGCTGCATGCATGGTGCCTCACCTAGCACACTGCAAACCCAATTTTGGCTGTTCTCTGCTTGCTACTGGAATAAATGTGATGTGATAATTATGGAGAGATTCCATTGTTACTGTGCTTTTCTCTTTATTTTAGATGAGCTTCACAGCCTCTTCCTTTTTTGTAGGAGTGTTCAGTCTTGGAGTCCCTGTAGATGCTCTCTTCTTCATTGGCAACCAGTTGGTGGCTACAAGCCATACAGGGAAAGTGGGAGTATGGAATGCTGTGACTCAGCATTGGCAGGTTTGTTCAATTCAATTTTCCACTTCACTTTTTGCAAGCTGGTATGTCTTTCTAGTAAAAAGAGAATTAAATAATCTAAAAGCATATGGAAAACGCTCATCATAGTGTTTTCAGCCCTGACTTGTGTTACGGCGTTTATCACCTGGGTATTGTGCTTGTGAGCAGAATGTTGACTTGTTTGGTGCTACTACCAACCATGCTTTTTAGGCTTTCAAATCAAAGGATGTGGTGTGATTTGGGGAAATAATTGTCAAGTGCCAGTAGATTTAAACTTCCTTATGGATTACTAACTTTGTAAAAATTCACTAAGATCATAGGAAATAAAATTGTGGGGAATGTGTGGCAGCAATTTCTGGGCCATCTGAAAGAAGAAGAAAACAATAAGGCATTCTGGTATCTGGGGATCTCCAAAGCTGCTTTACAATGGGAGACTGTTCTTCAGCAGAAGAGCACGTGGTTATCCTTTAAAGATGTCTGTCTTGTGTGTGGATGCTTCTGGCTGCACTGATTTGATTCCTGTTGTCAGAATGCACATTAAATAGAGAGATCCCCGGAGTCAGAATGAGTCTGAGAAACAGTAGAGCATTCAAATAACAAAGCTTGTAACACAGCCAGATGTGCACCTTGTGGCACAAAACCTGGATGCAATAACAATCCCAAAAATGCCTTGCAAATCTCAAGAGGCAGAACTGACCTGAGGTTGCTGCACTGTTTGCTGACTGAGTTCTGATTTGACTCTTAAGTGACGGTACTGGTAACAAATAACACAGGTAATAGGTGTGAGATAGCACTGCTTCTGCAGCAGACACGTTAGCATGGCCCTGAATTAAACAAAACATTATTTAAAGTTCTACTGATGCCTTGCAAAATCTTCTGCAAAGAGATGATTTAATGCTATGTGGGAACCTGGTGTTTAACAATATTTTCTAAAGGAGCAAGTCATAAGAAATAAAAACTGTTCTCCTATTCATCATCTTTGTTTTGAGGGAGTCACAGAAATCTTTCTGATCACCTGAATAGTTCCTCAGTTTGACTGACTGTTCCTTTGGTGAAACCATTTCTTATTGAAGAGTAGAAAATCTTTGAGAGGCTTATATGCCATTATGTCTATAAAACATTTTGGCTGTTTTTTTTCCAAGAGGATGAGAATAGCTCCTTTTATAAACAAACAAACAAAATCAACTGAACGAAAAACTAACAAAACCCACCCACATCAAACCAAACCAACAAAGAAAAAACCCAAAACAATACCATCTCAGGGTGCTTTCTGTATCTTGGGACCTTTTGTTAGTAAAAAAACCAAAGCAACCCACAGCTGTCTTCCTGTAGATCTTCATTCCCTTTAGAACACATTCTTTTCTTGAAGAACCCCATAGAGATGTAAAGTGGCAGGGCTGATCTTAAAATTCGTAATGAGAATATCTATATTTGACTGACTGCTTTCCATGAGTTGCCCACAGCTCCGGACTTAAGATGCAATCATACTTGCTTCAGCGAGAGAAGTTTTTGTAGAACAGAGTGTGCTGATTCTCCATTTCAGAGCAAGAACTTTGTCTTCTTTCAGGCTGATTTCTTGCTGGGTTCTGTTTTAAGGAGGCTTAGTTTGTGCAAATCTGTTCTTCCTTATGTGGTGATCTCTGTATTACACCCTGAAGATGTAATTCTGATCTCTGTATTTGATTGGTTCTTGCATCTTCTTCCTTTCTTGGAGATTTGAGCAGACTGCTGAGGTGGTTTCCCTAGTACTTATTCCTCTGGCAGTGTTTCAGTTGCATGCTACACGGAGGAGGGTGTGGGTGCTAGATACATCAGTAATAAAATTCTTAGCAAAAGAGAGCTTAAAGGAAGCGGAATATTAAGTGCTATAGGTTAAGAGGTAACATAAAGTAGTAGAGTGTGACAGAAAATCCTACTCTGCAAAGTGAGGGTTCTACTGGCAATGCTTTTTTACCAGTGACTGTTGTACAGAGTTGCTCTGTTTCCTAATGAAAACGATCATCTTGGCAGATGGCAGTTGCTGGATCACCTCTGGTGCTCCTATCTGCTGCAGAAGAAAAGAAGATAACGTTTACAATATGTTTTAGGGGCTTACAGCCATCCTTAAGTTAGGAAGGGGTACTGGTTTAGAGTCTGAGCTCTTTGTGATGTGGGGAAGATTGGTTGGTTGGTTTGTTTTGCTTTTATCCAACTGATTCATTTTAAGTATTTAGCAAATGATTTTTCAAGTCTCTGTAGCAATTGGAAGGATGCTGCTGGTCAGAGAGAAATAAGAACATAGGCTGAAATGTCCATGAATTAGTATTGAATGTACACTAAATCAACTGACTTAAACATACAGAGTACAGGACAAATACCATGGCACTGTGCATGTTTGAATGCTCTGGATAAAATGGCTTTTGGCTTTTTCTTCCCTGGGGCTGAAGCAAAAAAGAATTGCTTGAAATAAGATGTCTTACCTAGGATAAGCTAAACTTTTTCTTTGCTTGAGATCTCTGTCCCACTAAAAGGAATAAGCACTCCTTGTAATCCTAGAGGGCGAAGAAAGGGCACCTCACCTTAAGTTGTAGACCAGTAAGTAAAATATGACAGGGCTGTCTTCCAGTTTACTTGGTGTGGTTGTGTACTGTAACGGAACAAGAATTTTTACCCCTCATTACATATCTGCTAGAGGCAGAGATTTCCGTAGTTTGGCAGAGGGATACAAAACTTGGGATAAAAGAAAGCATAGAGCAGTAACATCTAGTTCCTTGGCCCAGAAATCTCCTCAGGACTTGTCAGAAATGGAAGAAGGGAGAGGACAGAAAGGGTGAAATACACTCACTGGCATATAGGAAAAAAATCCACTTTTGAAGATGTGGTTTAGCTGCAACTCTCTAAGCTCTGTTCCTTTGCACGGAGAAGGATCTTCCAGAGCAGTTGTGCTGATTTGTCTGCATGTGTCTGCTGAGCTCAGGACTTCAGATCCAGTTTGGCAGAGGAACATGCAGTACTTCAGGAATGCTGTTGTACGTGCAAGTGTGTGCGCAATGGCTTCAGTCCAGTACCAAACTCAAGTGATATTCACCAAAATATACCAAAAATGTCTGAAAACTGAGGAAGTAGCAACCTAAATTCTTGATCTGATTCTTTTTTCCCTTCTATTTGCGCTAGGTTCAGGATGTTGTTCCTATCACAAGCTATGATACTGCTGGGTCTTTCCTGCTGCTGGGCTGTAACAATGGCTCTATCTACTATATAGGTAAGGAATGGGAGCAGGGTGGAATAAAGAGGAGTAGTACTGAGCAGCTTTTTTGTTACACTCTTTAGTTGATTTAAGTCACATCAGAACAACTCTGGCTAATGAGAGTAATAAATGTCTCCTCCCCACAGACATGCAGAAGTTCCCACTTCGAATGAAAGACAATGATCTTCTGGTGACAGAATTGTATCATGATCCTTCCAACGATGCTATAACAGCTCTCAGTGTCTACCTCACACCTAAAACAAGTCAGTATTCTATCACTGTCTCTTCACTGAGTCTGTTAGAAATGTGCTTTTTTTTTTTATAGCAGGATTACACAAGGTAGCCCTTACCATAAACAAAGAATTTTTCTTCATTTAGTCATCTTCAAATGAATGATTAACACTAGGCATAGCTGTTTTCCCTTACACCTGTACATCTGTATAAATAAGTACATATACTTACAGGTATTCACATATTAATGCTTGTGCCTAATGTCTCTTGGTTGGTTTTAAGCCTTTTGCACAAGAGAAGCACTTAGATTATGAATTGTATTTGCTGAAATAGTTGTGCTGAACTGAGTAAGGGGGAGGCACAACCTTGCTGTTGTGTCTGACTTTATAATCAATATAGTAAGAAACATTTCCATATGCAGTTGGATAATGCTTGGCTATTGTGTCTGTGCACCCTTTTGTAATCATGCTGCAGGTATCTTTTAAATTAAAAGAGAAACAATAGTGACAGCAAAAACTGAAAGCAAAGTAAAACTCAAAAAAGCCCAGCCTGGGAGAGAGTGGTTACTCACATAATAATAGTGATACCACAGTGACTTTTTAAACTGTAGTTCTTCCTGTTTTGCTTTGCTTTCCCTTTTGCCTCCAGCTACAGCAGAAAAATAAATATTACGTGGCACATATAGACTATATCCCTGTGAGGAGTGCCAAAGTATCTGATCATATGACTTTAGCCATTTCATTTTTCACTTTCAGGAGGGAGGAGAGAATGAGAAAGAAGGCTTTTGTTAAGACAATGTTGAAGCATGTAGTATGGAATTGCTACAAACCTTGGGGTTATTTTAGTTGCAAAATGCCCTCCCTGTTTATGGGAAAATAATGAGTAAACAGTGCTTAAAAACCATAGCTTTCTTACTGTGGAAGCTTGGAAATACTGTTTTCTACTGCCTCCTTCCCTGGCCCCCAGTAAGCCAAGCTTTCATTCCTGGGGGAACAACTGTGTTCTTGCTTGTTTTAGGTGTAAGTGGCAATTGGATTGAGATTGCATATGGCACCAGCTCTGGAGCAGTGAGGGTGATTGTACAGCACCCTGAGACAGTTGGGTCTGCCCCTCAGCTCTTTCAGACCTTCACGGTTCATCGAAGCCCTGTCACGAAGATCATGCTCTCAGAGAAACACCTCGTGTCAGGTAAGGTGTGCACAGTGTGGATTGGTGGTTCTCCCCTCCTCCTGAGCAATTCACTATTTGTGTGCTATGCTCTATAACTTGCATTGTTCCCACATGTAATAGAAATGAGTTGGACAGATTTGGGGGCAGGGGAAGGGCTAGATTTGCTTGGATCCTCTTTCTTAAAGTAAGCATCCTTCAAAGCCTTTAGCAGTTGAAAGGCACAAGTTTTATTTGACCAGACACTAGCACAACTCACTCTTTCATTTGTGTCTTATTCCAAAGTTTCCATTTGTGGAAATAAAAGGGTTTGTAAACAAATGTATCTCTGTCAAGTTTTATTGTTGTGCATAGGTCCTTCAGGACTTGTCTTCTTTTAACAGCCTTTCAGGAGCTTTCTGGGCTGCAGCAAAATGTTCACCATCTCCTCCTGGGCCCTAGAAAAAGCCTTCTTGTGACTTCAAAGGGCTGTCTCTGTTTCTTTTCTCAGCAGTCTCCCTGTGTTTGTTGTGCTATTCTGCTTGTCCTGTCATATGCTCAGGAACGTGTCTTACTTGCAGAGAAGATGCTGTCACTCCTTCCTCTGTAAAAATCTATTTCACCCAGAATCCAGCAGCCTGGGCATGGCAGAGAACTGATTTACATCTTGCAGCTATCCCATTATTTAAAAAGAAGGGACAGGAACATGGTATCCAATTATACTGCAAATAAACAGCCCAGAGGTCATCTGTTCCCCTGCAAGTTGCTGCTAAACCCTCAGTACCAGGAGAGGGCACATCTGTATGTACAAAACTGAGTTAATTGATGTTTTAAATGGAATAAGACTATTGTGCGAGGAGGGTTCTGTTGCCAGGCTGCTCTCATGCCATCTTAAGATGCTAGATGTCCTAGCATCTGCTCATGGGGGATTGATGGGGGCTGTAGGCTATTGGTGCTAAACCAGACCTTAGATTTGTGTTGCACCTGTCTCAGTTTCTTAGATTTCTGACGGAAGACACAAAACCAATAGAAAACAGGACATCAGCAAGAATTTGTAGGCTGTTAAAAAATTGTCTGGAGATGCTGTGTGATCTCACATTGACTCAATTCTTGATTGCTCAGTCTTGAAAAACTATCATATAGATAATCAGTAGAGAAGTTAATCTAAATGTTTTGTCATCCTTTGTAAGTGCACATCTTTTCCTTTCTAGTTTGTGCTGATAACAACCATGTACGGACATGGACTGTGACTCGGTTCCGGGGCATGATTTCAACTCAGCCAGGCTCAACACCTCTTGCATCATTCAAAATCTTATCCCTGGAGGAAGCAGAGAGTCATGGCAGTTACTGCTCTGGAAATGACATTGGTAAGATGTGTCTTGGTTGTGCTATGCCTGTACCTTTGCTAGTTCCATAATGGTTTAACAGACCTTCAGCCCTATAACATGCAAGTCGATGGGTGTAAGCTCTTATACACTGCTCTCCCCTTGAAACAGTGGCAAAGATCTGTAATAGTCATTTGGTGGAATTATTATTTAGGCTGTAGAGAGTGAGTACACTTAAAGGACTTACTCTGAATGACAGAAAAAGGGACAAAAAAACCTTTGGAACACAGATACTATACCTCTTCCTTGAGCAAACTGATATAGCATTTCAATCCTGATTTAAGTAGAGAATGAGAGAAAGCACAGGAGACTGTATTAAACAGATGAGCATAGCAAACATTTGGTCTGCAAATTCGAGTTCACTGTTCAGCTGGGGTTAAACAAGCATGGAAAAAAAATTCTTAAATGACTTTGAAGTTGTGACAAAGTTCACTGAAGCCTTGCAGCTGCAGAGGCAAATGGTGCCAGCACATTGCTGTAGCAAGGTACTGAAGGAATGTGTGTTGGTAAATAGGGGTAGACAGCTAGTTTAGATTCTTTGGTGGTCTGAGCCTTGCAAATGAACCTTTGATGAATAAGATGCCCTGTGAACACAAGCTGGGGTCAGTACTATGGCAAGAAATCTGATTAAGCCTTTAGACATCTACGAGCTGCAAAGTAACAAAGTACTTATTGTTATTTTAGAGACCTAATGTAGGGTTTGTGCTGACATAGTAATTCCTCTAGGAACACACAGCAAACTTAAGAATGTGTGTCCCTTAGAACAACAAAAACTGATTTGGATCTGTAGAGACTGCTAACCATTGGATGGCTTTTGCTAGCTACTGATCATTTTTGGCTCCCTGCTTGTGATGCTTTAAAAGTACAGTGGTCATACTCATATAAGTCTGGGTCTTCAGAACTGTTTGGGGAAAAAGGTGAGGGAATTGAAACAAACAAACATGTGATCTTTCTTTTTTTCCGCTAGGACCCTTTGGTGAACGTGATGATCAACAGGTGTTTATCCAAAAAGTTGTTCCCATTACGAATAAGCTGTTTGTAAGGCTGTCTTCAACTGGAAAAAGGTACATCCATGTTGAGGGTTTTAAGTGGGAAAGGAGCTAGGACTAGACCTGTTCAGGTGGTGATGTCTCCCTCCTCCATGCTGAGTGCATGCAGTTGCACATAATAATCTTCTACTGTGCTTGACAGCTCTGGCTGAACTCTTGTTTGTGTGCTAGTAACAGAACTGTTACTTAACCATTATTATAACCTCAAAGCCAAAAGGCTTTTTGAGAAGTGTGATATCAGAGGCTCACTTCATGATGGCTAAACCTGGTGAGCTCACAAAGCAAACATTTCTGTGCCTCTACAGAATACGTGACTTTCAACCATGGTACCATGCTAACATTACATTTCAAAACTAATGCTGAAGTTGATGGTGGCAGAGATTATGCTGCTCACAAAAGTAGACAGGGTGTCTCTCTTCCTTTGCACTTTGAAGGTGTTAGAACCTTTAGAACAGAAATACTGTTTTCTAGGTCATCTATTCAATTATTTCTTAAGTTTGACTTCTTAATATTCTACTACCTGGCTGCCAACATAGTAAAAAAAGTTGTCAGATAACCACAGCTGCTTTTCTTCCTGTTTGGCTAGGAAGATGACAAGAGATCAGAAAAGACAGTGCATCTCAGTTCTATGCTGCTTCATTTTTGCATCTCTTGCCTAATAACTTTGAATCTGGATGAAAACATTATTGCCTCAACATTATGACTTATTTTAGCACTGCTTGGGTAAAAAGTTCACTACAAAGAGCCTGTAACACAAATTACCCAGAGCATGAGCAGAATAATTTTGGGAGTCTTTTCTTCTCCTCACTCCCCATAAACTTCTAAAATAAAGGGGAAAAAAGTAATGGAGATCTGCCATGACAAGTGAAGTTGTACTTCTGATATTACAAAAGTTATCTGTATAGATAACATTGGATGTATCATCTTTGGATTTTTTTGCATATCTTTTATGTGGTAAATGTGCTGTTTCTGCAGTTTAGTTTCCTAGATTGTCTAGCATATGAGGGGGCTGGTTTCTGTCATTCTTGTGAGAGCATTGGCTTTCTAATCATTGCAAATAGTAAACGGACATAGAACATGCTGGAGTTGCCCAATAAACAAGCAGTAAGAGTGCAGATGGACTGGGGTTAGGAGGGATTGTTTGCAGCTGAGCAGTGTGCCAGGCATGCAGGGAAAGGAGTTTCATTTGGAGGAAAGGACTTTTTCCCGATGGCAAGTTTGGTGCCTTCTCAGAAAATTGAACTAGTTCTGACTTTACTGGCCAAACTCTGCCAGGTGCAATCGTTCTGGTAATTTGGGGTTTCTCTTCCTGTAGGATCTGTGAGATCCAGGCAGTTGACTGCACTACCATCTCGTCATTTACTGTGCGAGAATGCGAAGGATCCAGCAGGATGGGCTCCCGGCCACGCCGCTACCTCTTCACTGGACATTCCAATGGCAGCATCCAGATGTGGGACCTGACCACAGCTATGGACATGGTTAATAAGAGTGAAGATAAAGGTAAGTTGTGTTATGCCACGACTGTGATGTGGTTCTTTTTCGTGTCCTCAGATGTGCCTGACTGCAGTAAATGAAACTGTTCAAGCTCTTGGCCTCTAAGAGCTCTCTCTTTTGCAGATGTTGGTGGCCCCACAGAGGAAGAGCTGCTCAAGCTGCTTGACCAGTGTGACTTGAGTACATCTCGCTGTGCCACACCCAACATCAGTCCTGCCACTTCAGTTGTTCAGCCAAACCGGCTTCGGGAATCTAATTCCAGGTAAGTCACCAGCTGCAGACACCAAAGGTTTTACTTTTGAGGTAGGCAAAAGAGTTTGGTGACTTGAATGCTGTAGCTAAGCCCCTGAATTTATGCCCTTAGTGGCTTGAACTGCTCACACATACTCCCTGATTTCTACTCGTTTGTATTTGTGCAGACTGAAGTATCCTCTGAGTGATATGAAGTGATCTGGAAGCCTTTGTGTAGTGGCTGTGATGAGTGTATTGCTATTGTAGTGGGAATTGCAGTGGTAGGTGGGAGCAATGGTGTGCAGAAGAGCTGGCTGCTATTCTCAGCCTAACATCTGCTCTTCTTGTATTTTCTGAAGCCTCCAACTGCAGCACCATGAAACAATCCACGAAACTGCCACGTATGGTTCTGTGCGGCCGTACAGAGAAAGCCCCCTCTTGGCAAGAGCAAGGCGGACAGAGAGCTTTCACAGTTACCGAGACTTCCAGGCTTTTAACTTATCCAGCAAAAGCCCAACAGAAAAGGCAGCTGCTGCAAATGGGAATTCAAGCCAGACAGAGGCCAGGAAGGCAACAGCTGAGGGCAGTGCAGCTGAGAGGAAGGCAGTCCAAGCAACAGCACTTGAAGTGCGAGGCACAGGCGTGACAGATGCAGGTGGGTGTTGCAGTACAGAGGTTCACCGCCTGCCAGAGAATTCTCTGGATCTCAAAAGAAGAGGACCAGAAGAAGAGAATGAAACCAAAGCAGAAAGCAAAAAGAAAATGGGATTTGAAGGAGCTGGTTTCCTGGGAAGGAAGAAAGTGCCTCTCCTGGCCTCTGCACCAGTCCTTGCTGAAGGTGGGCCTGAATTACCTGGTGCAGCTTCTCCATCACCTACAAAGACAGCTGCTTCACCACGACACCGGAAGAACGACTCATCCTGCCAAGACTACGGCTTGTGAAAATATGTCTGGTGGCAAAAACAAGGTGCAGGTGCCCTCTGGCTGGTAGCAGGCATAATGTTACATGTTGTGGCTTGTTTCTTGAATGGGATTTTTTTCTGATACCAGAATAAAATTTGTAAGGTTATGAGAAAGTACCTAGCTGCTGCCAAAGCTTTGAAGGGTTGTCCACATCAGTGTGTGGCTCTATGTAATGATCCCAAATGTAGTACGGTACTTGGTCCAAAATATTGTTGTGCATTCTTGCGTAAATGTGGTCAGGCATGTGATATGTTGTGATTATTTTTGTTTTGGGAAAGGGACGGTGCTAAAGAAAAACTTGGTTGCTGAGCAGAGGATGCCCTTCAGAGGCAGCCACACGTTGCTCTACAGAGCTGCTGGTGTCTTGGGTGGTGGATTTTGCCTAATTCACAGAGCTGCCTCTGTAGTCTTGTTTTATGAATGGGATCCTTGCTCTGTATGCTGCTGTCTGATATCTGAAATGTTTTGTGCAAGTTAAGGAGGAAGCTATTCAAAATAGCATATTATTTTGCCTCTTAGTCCAAATAAATTGCCAGAGGAAGTGTTGCTTGTACTTTCTGAAAAAGTGTGGTATCAGATGATGGATTTTGCTGATTGTGACTCAGAGAATGCATAAAAATATGCTTGGCAGAATATACAGAACTGGCAGTCTCTTGAGGGCTTCCTTGTCACTTTCTCTGGAAAAAGGACAGAGATGAATATGGGAGTAGGTTTACTGTCATGGTGTAATAATTCTCAATTACAAGTGCCTTGACATGGTATTTCATACCTGTGTCGCAGTGGCTGCTTGCTGTTTGCACCTAGTTTACTGTGGAGGGTGAACAAGTTTTATTGCCTGTGCATTAGTAATACATAAGCAGAAGGGAAGGATGTGACAGCAAGTGAAAAAGTATGCTTGGAGTACAGCATTTATTAATGACCTCTTTTGCTGGGTTTTTTAACTTGAGCCAAGAGGGTGGGGAAGAGAGAGTGAGAGAACACAAAGGCTAGAACAACTTCGTAAGAATTCCTTCAGTGCTGTTTATTCATCTGTGCATGAACACAATTTTGTGGTGGAGCTCTGTCAGGCCAGGAGAAAACATGGACATCCTGCCATGCAGGTCCCTTTTAGCCCCATGCATGGTTTTTGGACATTTTTAAGACTTTTCCTTACCAAACATGCTGTCCCCTCCCTCCCTCCCCTGCCCCTACACCCCTCCTCAGCTGGGAAAGCTGGATGAGAGACAAAGATGAGAGCCTCTACCTTCACAGTCTTTTACTACTGGGATCCTACTAGGGATCTTACTCTCTTACCTTTCTGAGGTGTCAGTGCTAGCACACAGCTTTTACTATACACTGAAAGAGATGTTGCAATAAAGGCCAACTTACCCCCCACCACATCCCCTCCCAAAAAAAAAGTTTTATATTTTAACTCCAGGGCATGGGGTGGGGAAACAGCAGCCCTATCCCTGCCTGCAAAGGCCATGCAGGCTGCTTTTGGCAAGTTACCCACTTCCATTTTCTAGAAAAGGTGGTTTTGTTCTTCAGAGGTGGGTGTCAGTGAATGTGGTGTGCTCTTTGGTGACGGTGCTGAAGCCTTTGATGACATTGACAAGATCTTCTTCATCTACGTACTGTAAGGAAGGGAAAAAAGCATGTCAGCCAACACTGTACCAGACTAAAGGGGATTCCTTAATTTCTCTTTCCTTCTACCCACTAAAAATAGTTCTTCAATAGATAAATAAGTGCATTTCTAATGTCTTCCCTGTCCTCTCAGGACACGATAAGAATGTAAAGCATTCAAGCACCTGAATCCAAGCCAATTAGATTTTCACAGTAAGCAGTAAGTTAAAAAAAATACAATCAAATACTTCAATTGCTCTATATATCTGACAAATGGTCAATAATAGAGTGTTTGTTACAGTGTACTGGGACCTTGGAGCCATGAAAAGAAAAAAAATACATGTTTACATATTTGTTTTGTGTAACCACATCACACATGATTTAGATAAGGTTTTGTTCTTCAAGCTTCCAAGGAGTGTCTGAACTTCCACCTGCACTCCTGCATTAGGCCAGACATAGGTGAAAGCAGGAGAGAAATAAACTGTTTCCATAGCCTAGAGAGGGCATTAGCAATGTTACTGCAGATTTGTGTCCTGGGCCACTACAGCCATTCACTGTATTCATTTGCAAGCTGGACAAAGGGGTGAACCAAACTTTGAAACCACCCTTCATAAGCAGCTGAGTGCAATAAAGAAAAGAACTGACTCAAAAGCATTGCAGGAGGTTTGTTTGCAAGAGAGTAGGTGAGCAATACACGAGCAGAGTCTTGGGTTCAGGGCAATGTAAAGCAATGTACAGAGGATGGACAGAAGAGCTGCTGATTTGATAAAGCAGCTGAGCTCATGCTGTCAAGGTTGTCTGCCACCAAAAGGAAATGAAAGTTTTTGTTTTCCTGCTCCTGCCACTCGTGAATCTCATTGGAGTATTTTTAAACTCATTCTAACGTGCATATGCCGGGGTTTGCAACCTAAACTAAGTCATGGTGTCAGCCCAGGATAAGTGGGTAGAGAAGGAGCTTCCTCTCAGCAGCAGGAAGCTGTTCTTTTGGCTAATGAGATCATAGAGCGGTACACCCTGGATGAGTTGTTAGTCCTCAAGGAATTAAACCACAAGGATGTCATAGCTCTGAGAAAATGGCAAGGCTGACTCATGACACCTCGGAATCGGGAAGTCCATGAGCTGCAGAGTGCAGGCTCAAGATTAACCTGTACCTATAGGGGGTTTGCCTGAGTTAAGTTATCCCTGCCTTCTTAATTAAGCCTTACCAGCTTCCTTGGTCCTGCTTTTGGGGCTTAAGTGGGTTTGGCAGTGATGGAACCAACACCCCTATACTTTGATAAGCCTATATGTTCCAGGCCTTCCAGCTGTTTAGTGCACTGAAAAAGTCTGAGGAAGCTACTTAGATTTATGCGCCAGACTATCCTCCAGTTCACTTGCATTTTGGACAAGATCCACTCACTAACTTGCACACTCCATCTAATTTTGTTACTAGCTCACAGGCTCTTCACCCCCATTCTGGGTCCTTTCTAGGAACCTTAATTTTCATCTTTTTCAGGAAGCAAACTTGTGTCTCACTGACCCCTGAACCCCTTCTCACTCATTTGGTCAGGGAAGGGTGGAAGTTAAAAAGCCTGTTTCCTGGTGACAAAGAGGGAGGGAAGTCATCACTATCCTTGGCTTGAAAATCATAATGTCTTGTATCTGTGTGTTCATGTGCCTGTTGATGACACTGTCTAGTCCTGTCCTATATTAAAAGAGTAATACTTTGCCTGCCCCCAACATCCCATGTGGGCAGAGTTTGAATTAATTTGTCACACATGCCAGGAGATCTGAGCATTCACATAATCTCTGCATGGTGACAGAGCAGAGGACAGAGAGCAGGTCTCATCAGCAACTGAGTCCCAGTTAACAGAACAGGAGTCACTAGAACACAAGCTCCTGCCTCTGGCATTAAATGTGTGAAGGATGCCAAGACATCCCACCTCAGACATGGACATTTGCTGAAATGCATGGAAAAAAAAGCCCACCAAATAGAAGGGAATTCTTCAAGGTGCACTTCCTTGGTAGACCATGGAGTTAATAGTTCAGTGGAAACCATAAAGAGATGCACATGGATCCCTTGCATCCTGTAAGAGCAGAGTGTGATCACCTGCAACTCTAGAAGAGAGCAGTAGACTTGAAGAATTTTGACATTCTAACTTCTGCCCTGTCCTAGGCCTTTTGGCTTTATCTCCAGGAACTTTTGACACTTAGGCCTTTTCATGATTCCAGCAGAACAGACGAATCTCTAGCAGGTGACGCACAGCAGCGTCCCAGAGGAGCAGGAGCCCTTACCAAGCCACGGCCAGTAGTGCGATGGTTGTGAAGGATGGCATCCCAAGGTGATTCTTCAAAAGTCTTCTTGTCGTAGAGGTCGAGCAGCTGGCTGACACTGCGGTGGAGAGAGGCGGGGGAATACGTGCGACTCAGCTGGCCCTGACTCGGCCTCCTCCCCCCAGGCGTGATACGGACACTGCGGTTGCTCGTGGGAGAACCAGCCCCTGGAATTTTCGTATCTGCTAGTCCCTGCAAGGAAGACACAAAGTAATAAATAAAAAAATAAAAGGCACGGTTTAAAATACTTTATCTGAACAGAAACAAAGCAGGATTGGAGGAGAACAGAGAAAACCATGCCTCAAAAATCATGCAGAGTTATAAATGGAAAAAAACCCCAGACCTTTCCCCCCGTAGAACAATCATATCATTAAAAACAAACAAAAAATGCTAAACCAGGATTTTCCCCAATTTTTTTATTTTCTTCTTCTTCCTAATTGTTTTTTAAAGTACCAACAAGCAGAACTCCAAGGATTTTGATTACCAGAATGATAGCCCAGACTTGCACAGCAAGGGGATGTTTGCAGACCTTTTCATGACCAGGGGAAAAATCATTCACCCACCAGAGAAACATGCAGTGTCAGATGCCTTTGTGCATGCTTGGGTCATCTGACACATCACACGTCTGGCCCCTCTGCAAGCTGAGGACTCTACCTCAAAGTGCATCGTGTATCTTTTGAGAGTGACGCTGCTTGATGAATCGGACGTGTCAGCAATAGTCTCGAACTGACATTAAAGAGAGGGAGGAAAAGCATTAGGGCAGGGCAAGGTGCAGTGTAGGTGTACCTGACAGAGGGTGTGAATTAGCTGCAGCTCTGTGAGGGAGAGCAGTGTAGCAGGATGTGGGGCAGTAGGGGAACTGGTGAAGACAGGCACTCTTTAACTTTTAAGTGGTCAAGTACTGTGTGGGCAGCTGACATTGCTCACCATGACCTCACTAGCAAGTGTAAAACAAGCCATTTTGCCACTCCATAGTAGCTCTGTCCTAACTTCTCAGATCAGTCCTTCAACTGCTGCACTAAAGAATCTCCCTTTCTATTAAGTTCATGAGCTTTTGGAAAAAGAAAAAAAAAAACAAAAGAAACCAAACAAAAAAGAAAATAAAAGAAAGGGCAGGAACATGAAAGGGAATTGTGCAGGCATGCCAACAGCAAAGACATTTTAAAGTCAAGAGGAATAACACAAGATGACAGACTGTAGAGGAAAAGGAATCAAAACCATGAGACCAAAAAAAGAAGTTTCTTATGCTCTTAGGCTTTGCCAGGAGAAGGGGCACACTGGAAATCCCATTGTTTCCAAGAGCTTCTTGGTTGAGGCACAGATGCAGTGTCTTGGCACCGAGACAAGAAGGAACAGAATGCGTGAAGGATGCAGGAGTCACTATGCTGCTTGATGGCGCTCACAGGAAAAAGAAGCTGAGAAGTGACAAGAAGAATCATCTCATGGCCTGTGCCTGGGAAGAAGCATGGAAATGGAAGGCATGGCTGCTCCCATTCTCAATCCCCTAACAATTGCCATATTTCTTTTGTTTTGCTTTTTCATGGGGTAGGATAACACTACTACTCTGCTACATG
This sequence comes from Oreocharis arfaki, assembly GCA_013398015.1. NCBI lineage: Eukaryota > Metazoa > Chordata > Aves > Passeriformes > Paramythiidae > Oreocharis > Oreocharis arfaki. The sequence goes on along the minus strand of VZRR01003705.1, from coordinate 77,705 downwards.
ATGGAACATGTTTTTTATGCAGTTTTTTTCAGAATTACAACTATTCATGATAAAAATTACACAAAGCCTTCCTCTTTATCACTCCCCAGTCATCCTCCTCCCACCTCTCTGATGGTCCCACTGTGGATCTATGTGCACAAATGCACACATGCATTTTGTGAAGTTCCCCAGTTTTTCCCCTGATTACTCTCACTCTACTCCAAACCTTCCCGGCATGCGGCTTGTCCTAGAGCAGTCCAGCTGGGTGGTAGATGGATACTGGCAAGAAATAATGCCTCTCCCTAAGTCTTGTTCTTTGCAGGCATATCTCCTGGACACCTGACAAAGACTGTCAGATTGATCCTGGTTAGCCATCCGCAGCAGGCAGCTGGGAACACATGAAAGGTTCCTCTGAAAAGCACATTTTATCACCTACCTTCTCACAGCATGCCAAAGACTTCTCAGCTCTATTGCAGATGTCAGCTAACATGAGGTGACAGCAGTGGCTTTGCATTTTCTGTGACTCCAGATCCAAAGCTTGTCTTAGGTATCAGAAACATTTCAGGGCCTGCAGACCAGGTGCCCCAGGGCTGTTTGGACTAAGCACCTGTAACCTTGCTCTCTGTGCCCACGTAAATATGGCCTATATGGACCAGACAGTCCTTTCCCTACACTGAACAGCCTCCATTTGGTAACCCACTGTGCAACAAAATGTTGGAAGGAGGAAGAAAAAGTCTCTCTGTGTGTTTGACAGGGCAGATAGAAGTGTAACATGATGGATACACAACATTGCGTTTTTCCAAACGTACCGGGTGGGTTTCACCTGATGAATACACACTCATTGGTGATGTTCTTTTCTGGAGTGGAACTAAAGGAGGCCTGTCTCGTGCATAGGGTTGCTTGTGGACCTTCCTCTGAAGAATTAAGGAGAGAAGAATAGCCAAGAGGATCAATCCTAGAACTACCATCAGCACTGCAAACCACAACTCGTTGTAGAATTTTGCATGTTTGGACTCTGCTTTGTCCTTCTCTCCAGGCGTTGTCAAGATCAGACCTGTAAAAAGACGGATTAGGGGAGAAAGGGACAGTTATTTCAAGAAGCATTTAACAATATGCTATCCCTTTCCTCACTAATAAATTAGGCAGAAATTTAAGTAATTTTGTCGTCATGTGCTTATTTGCACTTATGTTCAAGGTGGCATAATGGTTCAATATGCTAGCGGGCTGTAATAAAAAACTTACTACCCTCAAGAGACCCTGCTTAAAGCTCTGGCATTGCTGCTTAGGCTGGAAATCACCCCTGCATCAGCAGCTCTTCCGAAAGGAGGTGGTGGAATGTGAGGAAAAAAGGGTTCTCCAAGTAACCTTGAAGAGTGGAAATTACTACAGTAATTTCAGAGCAGTACAGACAGAGGACATTCTCTCCAGAACAACTGTGCAGTTACTGGCCTGCGCAGTTAACAAAAAAAGAGGGAGGAAGGCTTTTAATACATTAATACAAAAGCAATCAACATGAAACATTTTACTATTCCTTCCTCCCACCTGCTAAAAAACAAAACAGTCGCTTGGTTGGCTTTACTCATACACAACACAAGTGTAAGAAATCTGAGTGACAGGATTTCTGGTTATTAGCAATCTTACATGTATAACCAAACTCTTGGCCAAGGAATTTCCAACACCTTTGCTTGCAAGCCTCCTCTGCAAGCTGCCTACGGTGCCATGCAAGTTTTCAATAGACTCTGGGTAAAAGCAGCAACCAAAAGAACAAAGGGGCAGAGGGTGGAAGGTGGTGGATGTAGAGCAACTGGAAATATTTTATAATGCCTTTAAGACAGCCTTGCCTGAAATTCTGCAAGATAATGCAGAAATTAAAGCATGAAAAGGGATATAAGGGAAATGCAGAGTAAAGAGTAATTGCAAATATAAGGCAGATCTATTATAAAAAGCTGAACAAGATGCTACATGAAAAAGAACTTATTTAAACCAGTTAATTAATTCAGTTAGAAACTGTTTGAACTTAGCTTTGGTTCACAGAAAACTAAAGACTTAAAAAACCTGAAACCTTTTACTGGTAGGCATCTACTATGCAATGGGCAAGAGGATGACACCACACCAAACTCCCTCACTTTCACAAAACAGGCCAAAGCCTTGTGGAGAGAAGAGAAATGGCAGGTGTCATAAACTGGGTCCTGACAACATCTAGTTTGACATTCTCATAAACTGGCAAAGGGAATACATGCCAGGTGAATCTGCTGGTCGGTCATAGGAAAGGAGCAGGCGGATATGCCTTACTGGGTTTGGTGGGATACTGGAAGGAGAAAGGATGTGTATTTTCACTGTCAAACTCAGGGGGAACTTAAGAGGACGGGATTGAAATTCAAGATGATCCAAATTTGGAAATTAAATCTGGAAGCAGCAGATTCTATTTAGCAGGAAAAAGCACATTTTGGAGCAATATACTTAGGTAAAAATAAAAGAAAAAATATTACATATCTGAGGAAAGGATCTGAAGCTAGTTGTGGGAATTGTCCCACCCCTGTAAGCATTCAAGGCCAGACAGGATGAGGCTTTGAGAAACCTGGTCTAGTGGAAGTTGTCCTCCATGGCAGGGGGTTGGAAGTAGATGATCTTTAAAGTCCCTTCCAACCCAACCATTTAATGATTCTGTGATGGTTGGACTCAGTGGTTCTAAAGGTCCTTTCCAACCTAAAGGACTCACGATTCTATGATGTAAAGGAACAGAAATCCATATATGGCAAAAAAAGCACATTACACACACACCTCATACACAAGGCACTAAGGAAGCCCCTGATACTGCAGTGAGATGCCATCCTGCCTGGCATGCACTACATGTCAAATTTCAAGCACAAACACATCAAATGAACAGGTGCTAGGTAATTTCTTCACTTATTTACCAATTCCCTCTCCAGCGTTGTACTTGATGACCGGCGTCATGGCACTCCCTTCATCGGTGATGCAGGTCACTTGAAACAAAAAGGCTGAGCAAGAAAAATTAGAAAATACTGTCAGCAGCAGAAATAAAAATTCTGTAGGTGCTGCTTTTTCACCATGATTCACCAGCAAACAGCCAGCTCTAAAAAAATCAAGGCAAGAATAGCACATAACCCATCATAACCCACCTGAGTCCCAGACCAGAGCTTCACAATTCTTTACACATGGGTATTGAATTTCTAAACTATGAACCATGGCAGATCATAAGCCATCGTCACTACGATGTTGCTACAAGATATGTTCCTCTTTCACCACTCAATTCTCCCTCTTCCGATGTAACTGGCAACTTCCAATTTTTTCACCAGTTTGCCCTAAATCCCTCATACTTCATCATAGCTAAAACAAACATATGAAGAATATTTGAATAATAATAAAAAAAAGGTGTTGGCACCATTGTAGTAATCAGGAAGATAAAAAATAAATTACAAAATTCTTTGACATACAAAATCCCAATGTCATTAAAACGGAAAACATTTTTCTTGCTGCTCATTCTTTTCCTTTTTTCCCCCCGTTGATAGTTTCCTTGTATTTTAAAGACTGCAAATGGTTCCAAGAGCTACTGACTTAATTTGATTCAAATGAAAATTCATGCTTCAGTCTTTCCTGAAACTGAAGATTCCTATACATTTCCCAGACCGTAGCCCTGAAGGATGGAATTGCAACGCAGCTCTAGGATTTGGGAGAGCTTGATCCTCACAGTGAATCAAAACAGTCTCACCCAGTCAGGTATAATGTTTAAGAGAAAGCTCAGCTCCATGGATTTTATTTCAAGGATTTGCTTAGATACATTTTGGCGTGCCTGTACGCTCCCTTGTCTTAGCTTGGGGTTGCAATGGAGAAATTTTTTTTAAACTTTAGCACACACTAATATTAACTTAGCTCAACAGCCTTTCCCAGAGAGGAAGCTGTAGGAAACTGACTTTTGTCAGACGTCCTTGGCAAGTAGAGCTCGGTGTCGAAGCCGCTGTAGATGCGCTGCCCGCTCTCGGTCAGCGCGTACTCCTTCAGGCGCCCGTTCAGCACGAAGGTGCGGCTCCAGTCGATGTGGATGGTGGATAAATTGCTGGCCACGGAGAACGGAGCCATGTACCGAGGTGCTGCAAAACAAGGAAAAAGAGCTCATTTCTAGCCAGTAGGCTAGAAGTGGTTCAGTGACTGAGTTATACAACGAATAGAAAGAGATTCTGCACGATACAAGCTCTGCCACGTGCACTCCCTCTCTCGCATATCCACGTGTATGATTAGGGAAGATACAAGGAGAAAAGAAAAAGCTGCTCTAGCATGCCTCTGCACTGAGAAAGCAGAAATACATCCTGAAAACAAATATTGAACTCCCTCCCTTTGCCTTTGTGTTATGTGGTACAGACACTAAAACTGTATAAATTAAGGTAGAGGACAGGGAGACACAGGAGGTTGTGCAAGCCTCACTGCAGCAGGCTGGGCTGTGGGAACTGCTATGAAGAGGGTTCTTCTGCAAGCCCCAAGAAATTGCCAAGATCATCTTTAACACATGCGCATACATGAAAACATGGTGTTTCAGGAAAGCAAGAACAGATGGCAGGCAGACAGAAAAGAAACCCAGAACTCACTTCAGGGAGGAAGAGTTCATCAGTTGGGCTCAACAACTTGCTGACAAAAAACTTCATTTAAGTCTGAGGTGGTCCTGTCTTGTGGTGTTGCCATTAAGCCATCTGCCCTGTATTTGCTGGTTTGTTCATAAGAAAGCTGCTTGTCCAGCTGCACTTTGCTGCTAATTGCCCACTGTCACTAAAGCAAGCCTTGAAGGCAAGAGGAAGCAGTCAGAGGGACTCAAGGAAGGAGACAGTCAGAGGGACTCTGGAAACCTGGTGTGTAGAGGTCAGCAAGGCAAGAAAAGCAAGACTGAAAGAACAGGACTTTGGACCTAGTGGGCAGGGGTTTAAAATTGCTTTCAAATCCTTATGTGTCCCACCAGTTCCTTACGAATTTTCTCCATTTGGAAGTTCATAATCATGTTCCAGCCTTTTAACTGGCAATTTAATAAAACACAGCTTTGGAGATAAGGGATCTTTCTTTTGTTGGCTTAGTTGTTTGGTTGTTTGGTTGTTTGGTTTTTAGTGCTTTTTTTTATTTTTGGGGGGATTTTTTGTTCTTTTCTTTGTTTTTGGTGTGGTTTTTTTTTCAGTGGTGACATTAGAGAAAATCTAGGCCTGTTCCACCTGAAATTTTCAGCTAAGGATGTATCAGATTACAGATTTTTAGTAATTACTTGGCAGAACTACCAAATGATGCAAAAGGGATTTTTAGAAAGGTGATTCTGAAATCCTGACATGAGATAAAAAGTGAACATCATCTTTGCCCTGACCTGACAGACCGAGATGAAATGCCCATCTCATCTGTTATGGAATGACTCTGGCTACAGCACTATAGATCTTTCTAATAAAAGCTGATGTTAGACTACTACAAATTCAGTTTTGATGGCAAAATCTATTCTGCCTGTAGGCACAGGTCCTGCATGTTTAATTTCCATGCATACCCCCACACAGCCTTAAAGCACTGCCTGTGGTGGTTGGACAGCAACGAATTCTTACTTCAGTGTTCACAAGCATCCGGTCATTCAGATGACATCCAAGGAAAACTTTTATGACTCCTAGCAGAAGTGTGGCATGAATTAGGACAATAAGATTGTTCCTGAAAACAATCACCAGGCCTCTTTCAAGATCTCCACTTTTCCAAAGCATTATTTATGGCCGTATATTTATTACTACACATCATCCTTCTGGTAACACTTGAACATTTTATGTTCTGCAGCTTTGCTGCCCATTTTCAGTAAAATGAAATGTTTCCAGGCTCCCAAGATAGAGGATGTGACATCAGACGATGAGCAAAGAAATATTTTTGAAGGAATGAGCAGTTAAGCCCCAGAGTAGAATTTCAATGAATGTGCAGTAGAGATGCAGTGACCAGGGACATGGAAGAAGAGGTTTCTGGGGACCTCCTCTTTCCCAGAGGTGGGGAAGTCATTTGGCTCTGTGCAGCCCCGGGTCTCAAAGCAGGCATCACTGGCTGGTGGACCATTTCTCATACTCACGCTCCTTTTCCGTAGTGAATCTGATCCATTCGGAGGCGCTACTGCCAACAGAGTTGTAGGACACAACTCGCAGGTTGTAAGTTGTGTAAGGCTCCAGGTTGGACACGTTGGCACTCTGTCCTTTCCCTGTGTACTTCACCTCAGTCGGGCCAGGACTGCAAGCCTTCACTGCTGGCTGTAGGTTCAGAGGACATGCCATGTACACATGGAGCTCATAGCTGAGAGCAAAATTGAGATTTTGATGAATGAAGGGCCTTAAAAATATAAAAGCCAAACCTACATGTCACCCTAATTGCTGTCTAGCTACCGGAGAAGAGACCTGATCCCAGTTTTTCTCTTGGAGATTTTGGTCCTAACTGTCAGATAACTGAGCAATTGTGGTGGTCCATAAGTCACACTCACAATGAAACTGTTGACACCTGTAACCTTGCTGCTCACTTCTGCAAGTCAGGATTTTTGCCTAAGTAACTCCAGATTGCAGCTATCTCTTCACTGCCAGTTGAACTCAGAACTATTTGACTACACAACCACAGCTGAAAACAAATCACCTCCACTCACAACAGCTCATCCTTTCCACCTTCATCCTCCCCAATATCCTGCTCAGGAGAAAAGCAATCACATAACAGTGTATGTAAACACTTCCCAGATGGTGTTCAGGCCACAGGGAATGTCACCACCAACATGCCAAGGAAGGAAGACGACTGCCACAACTGTTCAGTGCTCTCAGCCATGCAATTCCAGCTGAAATTGTTCTGGCACCACCTCCAGCCAAGGTGTGCAGGTTCAGCTGGGCGGCAGCTCCTACCTGGTGACAATGCCGTTGGGTGACTGAGGCGCACTCCACTGGAAAGAGGCGTTCCTGGAGGTGACGGTGCGGATCTGCGGTGGAGGCTGCTCTGAGGGGGGAGCCGGCTGCGTGGTGAACTGAGCCATGGGTCCTTTGCTGCAGCAGTTGAAACAGGTACAGGCCTCCACACCAATGGAGTATGTCGTGAAAGGTTTTAGCCCATGGATTGTCTGTTGGGTGGCAGTCCCTTCTGACAGCTGTAAAAATTCAGAGGGAACTTGTCATAGCTTCAAGCACCACAAGTACTAAATAAGAGTTGTGGAGGTGAATTAATCCCAGAAGAAGATGGGCAGAAGATTCTGCATGTCCTTTAAGTCTGACAGTAATGCAGCTGTTGTGTAATGAGAACTGGGCATTTTTCTCCCAATACGAAGTTAAAGGACACTCTTAAAAGGAAAAGACCATGCCATCAATGGCCTCAAGACATCTTTAGTTGAGCTGTGACCACTGTATGTCAACTGCAAATGTCATTCTCAGTGACAGAGAAGCTGAAAACCATTACAGAAAAACTCTGAGATAAGTGGTACTGAAGCAGAAAAGAAATTAATGAGGAAAATGGGTCCATGATAAATGTGCTAGCAAATAATCATGCATATCTCACAAGCTTCCTCAATGTGGAGGCAGGAAACAGTGCTGGGCAGCGTGACACCGATGTGTCTGGTGGGTCAGGTCACTCCCAGACAGGAGAATGTGCTCACTGGTAGGTACATCTAAGTCAAGGGCCAACGTGATGCTGCTCTGCATTCAAACAGACATTGTCCTGGGTAAGTCTGTTAGGAAACTCTCCTAAGCTCAGCGAGGGAGACCTGGCAGCTCTGGCAAAGGAATCAGTGCCCTGTTCTGAAACTGCTCACAGGAACTGGCACTTCACCTTTTTGCTGTAGTCATTTGTTGGTATAGCTTCTTTTAAGCCAAAGAAGTAAAAATAATGTAGAAAACACCAACAAGGGGCAACATCTGCTCTCATTTGGCAGCATGTGATTTAGCAGAGTTCAGCAAAAAACAGGAAGGAGAAAGTCAAGCAAGCAAAGGGAAGCACTTGGTACTTCTTGATGCCAGAGCCAGAGCCGAGCCAGCAGCATGGCAGGTGTGAGGGAATGGAAATGGAAGTCCATGCAGGCACCAATGGGATAAACTGGCTGAATCAGACACAGGCACAGCCAAGTGCACTGGAAGGAATAAATGGGTAATGTGAAATCAGTAGACAGCTTAAGCTCACAGACAGGACAGTGCATTGCAGAGCAGCTAACAGTGGGAGGCCAGGAGAGGAAGGCAGTCTGTGACCAACAGTAGCAGCTTGTAAGAACAACATTGTTAAAGCTAGAAAATACAAGTGGAAATGGAAGTACAGAAAAAGTTCTGACAATACTCACCACCACATCAGTCCCTCTGGTATCATTAGAAAACAGCCTGTAGATACTGACCACCCCGTTAGGCTTAACAGGGGGGCTGATGCTCACCACAGCCACAGTGGACGCCACTGTGTTGAAGACGGGAGCTCCCAGGCCCTCGGGAGGGGCAGGGCCTGTCCGGCAGCGGGACCAGCTGCTTGGCGTCCGGCCCACGGAGTTTACTGACCACACCTTTGGCATGAAAACAAAGAAACTGTTACCAAAGGACTCAAGCCTACAAAACACCTGCTTTTAGCCACAGGGGCTACTGCAGCTTTACGGACACGGGGTAAAACATGGTGCAATAGCACCCGTGGGAAATGTCCCTTGATGGCCACCCAGCAACTGTGTTGACAGAGATTTTTCAACAGAAGAGTGGAATATTTCCCACTGCCACACTTAGGGAAAAGAAGCAAAAGTCATGTCTCAGGTAGTTTGTGCTCCCATGTCTTCTTCATACTTGATCCCCCCCACTCTGAATTCCTACCACTGTCTGTGTCATACCATGCCAAGAGGACTCTTGGAGGAGCTATGATCAAAAAGGACAGCGTTTTCAAAGACATACTGATATCTGTCCCTGGCAATTTCTCCCTTCTGCACACTTTCTTCATGTATGCAGGCAGCCCCGATGAATTCAGCCTGGCCTTGAGTGGCACTTAAAAGTTGCATTCACCTTGACTGAACCACACAAGCCAAATTCCAGTTACTCTTTAGAGCCAGTGAGTTTTACAGGAACATCCTTCTCCTAAAAATTTTAAGTTTTTAGGCAAAAAGTTATTTGGCAACATTTTCAGTAACTCATAATACAAAAAAAGCCCACTGAAGTGTATAGTTAATTCAGCATCTCTCATTTATTTTCAAAACAACATTTGCTTTATTGCATGAGCACAAAGGCAATGACTTCAGTTCCAAGATTTCAAAAATTAGCAGCTTGAATTAGGCCTGATTAAAACCCACATGTCTCTATGAACTATGCCTACTGATTTTGTCAGCTACCCAAAACCAGAGTGATCTGCAGACTACATAAAACTCAGCACTTATTAAACACACTCTCCAACAAATCTGCATGAAAATTAAATTTTGCTTTCATCAAGGACTGAATAAACATATGGAAGGATGTATAATCTTATTTATCAAAAAGCATTTGTATAATTAAACACGAATATCATAAAAGGTTGCCTTAGGTCATCATTTGCATGAGTAAGTAATTTGTAGAATGTCAGGTACAATAGACACAATAGATGGATGCGTGAGCGGATAGGGTTAAATTAGACTCAATATTAGCCAACCACATAGTGATCAATCAGAATGATAGATCTAAATGGCAATACAAGAGGACTGTCTGAGCAATTTTTAGTATGAGTATTCCTTAGTAAGCTTTCATGTTGAGCAGCTCTAACTACAGTAAAACACATTCTTATGCGATCTACTTTGGGCACTGGTCCTGGGGAAGGGGATGGTGGGATGATGTCTTGAAAAAAACCAGGAGGTTTAGAAGTAAGAGGTCTTCAAAACTGACCCTGAGTCCTTCCAGCTTGCAATACTAATTTCCAAGAACACAGGACACTTCACAAGAAGTCTAGGGAAGGAAAATGGATAAAAACAACTACTGTGGCTTTGAAGGCTGTGCCAAATTGTAATTGCAAACCCAAAGATCCTGCCCGATTCCACCAGTAACGTACCGAATATCCTAAGTACAGATGATGCCCTGCAATAAAAAGCTCAGCCAAAGCACTCTCATTTCAGTGGAATCAGTAATACATCTCTGTTGTGAACGATTCATAGAGTCGAACTCTGTTCACTTTACTGCAGTAGGTCAAACCCTGTATCTCAGTTCAATTCCAGCTGCTACAAAGATTTACCCACAGTCATTCATTTCAAGGGGCTTATTTCTTTGTGGAAAGAATTAACCACATATGGAAAGAGCAGGTCTGAGTGTGGCACTGGCACCAGCTCAGCACCCACCTGGGCTCAAATGCTCCAGTTATATCCAGGCTGTGGCCTTAATGAGCACGGAGCGTAACAGTGCGGGACCTGACCTGCTGAGCAAGCTGCCCACAGCTAAAGTGAAGGTGATGAGCTAGGAACAGAGCCTTCCTGCGTAGCACAGGAATTCAGCTTCAGAATGGGATTCCCAAGGAATTTTGGAGGAGAGAGGGATGCAACTCACTTGGCAAGGAAACACTTCACAGAGGGTTGGATAGAGAGAACTCCCTTTGTCAATCCCTCACCCATCACAGGTGCCTACACCTTGTCTTTCAGAAAGAAGTCTTAAGTCACAGAATCACAGAATAAGCTGAGCTGGAAGGGACCCACAAGGATCATTGAGTCTGACCCCTTGCCCCACACAGGGCCATTCCCAAGAGTCACACCATGTACCCAGGAGTGTTGTCCACATGCTTCTTCAACTCTGTCAGGCTTGGTGCTGTGATCACTTCCCCAGAGAGCCTGCTCCTGTTCCTAGGAAAGGGCCAGGAGCCAGAAAAGGTGACTGTCTTAGACCAGAATGATGATTGCTTCCCCATCCCAAGCTGCGTGTGGTCCTCTCATGCCACAGAACTGGAAGATTTATAGCAGAGATGAGTCCTGCAGTGCCCTGTATCAGACACCATGGTTATGGGTTGGGAGCCCGACTGAGGAAGAGAAGTCCTGCTTGTGTGAGCAGGGGGGTGACAGTGACATGCAGATACTCCCTACCTGGGTCCTGATGCACTTTCATCTCCTTCCTTAGGTAAGAACAATGTGGCAATGTCTCTTGTACTTGAGCAACCTTCCAAGCACCATCCTGAGCTGTCCTCACACACTGCAGTTCATTGTCACCCCACTGCCAGGTCTGGGGCCATTAGTGTGGCCTGAGGTTATAATTATAACCCTGTAACAACAATTCTCCAGTGCAGCTTGGAGAAGAGGAGACTGAGGGGACACCTCACCATGGCCTGCAGCTTCCTCATGAGGGCAGTGAAGGGGCAGGCACCAATCTCTGCTCTATGGTGACCAGTGACAGGACCTGAGGGAACAAAGCAGTGTCAGGGCAGGTTTAGGTGGGATATCAGGAAAAGGTTCTTCACTCAGAAGGAGGTTGGGCACTGGCACAGGCTCCCCAGGGAAGTGGTCACAGCACCAAGCCTGACAGAGCTCAAGGAGGATTTGGACAACACTCAGGGACATGGTGTGATTCCTGGGGTGTCCTGTGCAGGGCCAGGAGTTGGAC
>VZRR01003705.1:37569-66075 GCA_013398015.1 Oreocharis arfaki | reverse complement strand
TATAATTATAACCCTGTAACAACAATTCTCCAGTGCAGCTTGGAGAAGAGGAGACTGAGGGGACACCTCACCATGGCCTGCAGCTTCCTCATGAGGGCAGTGAAGGGGCAGGCACCAATCTCTGCTCTATGGTGACCAGTGACAGGACCTGAGGGAACAAAGCAGTGTCAGGGCAGGTTTAGGTGGGATATCAGGAAAAGGTTCTTCACTCAGAAGGAGGTTGGGCACTGGCACAGGCTCCCCAGGGAAGTGGTCACAGCACCAAGCCTGACAGAGCTCAAGGAGGATTTGGACAACACTCAGGGACATGGTGTGATTCCTGGGGTGTCCTGTGCAGGGCCAGGAGTTGGACGTTATGATTCTTGTGGGTCACTTCCAACTCAGAAGATTCTGTGATTCTTTGACTCTACGCTCATCCCCTTCCATACTACAGCTAAGTGGTTAAAGGACTCCTTCAAGAGACAGGTAGTTGAGGTTCAATCACATGCTCCAATGCAGGCAGTGGGGTCTGATGCCCTCTGGAGTGGGAATGCCAAAGTGGATGACCCATCTCTGTTCTTGGGATGCTTCCAGTGATCCCTTCGAAGCTGTTTCATTTTGCATGAACAGAGTAAACCCAAGGTTGACTGGGCAGAGGAGGAGCAAGCAGGAGCAGACATGATTCCCCAGCCCAGCACTTCCCTACAGAGGTCGAGGGGGAGCTGATGTCCACACCATGTTGCCACATGCCTGTCTCTCTGGAAAAAAAGGCTGAGGTCATGACCACGTTTGTGCGGGCCTGACAGACACGCTTTGAGCCTGCCTTCTAGACAGACACCAGCTACTCAGCCCTGCCAAGACATGTGTCCAGCAGAAACCCCCTCGGTGTCTGTGAGTCTGTAACGCCAGCTTCTGAGACAGCTGTGACAGCTAAACAGGACTTCTGAGGATCTAAATTCCAGATTTACACTGACCTAAGCTGGATTCCCTTAACTCCCTTTGCTTCTGCTCAACCATCTGTAAAAGGATGGATGGTTATAAAAATATTTCCCTGTGAGAATCGCTGTCCAAGTAAATCCTGGTCAGTGTTTGGAAACCCAAGGCAGTAAATCCCCAGAACTGGCTGCAGATGGAAATGCTGATGTTTAGCCACTTCTTTGCAGGAAAAAATTGGGCAGCATGGCAACAAAATCCACAAAGAGCAGTGTCTTTAAAATCAGAGGTCATGGCTTCTCAAAAAGTCACCACTAAACAGTCATGGATAGAAGCTGTTGCCTGGCTAGCCTGGTTAAACTGAATTTTCATGATTTAGACTTTTGTAAAAAGCTTTTTGAGGAAAAAAAAGTCTTTATAAATTGTGATGTAATCAACGCCAAAAATACTCAACCTCATTCATACAGAAATAAAAAGAGCTTAACAGGCAGCAGTATTACCTTCTTAGAATTAAGAAGGACAATACAGGAACACGGGGCAAACAAGAAGCAGTCACATCTTAGGGATGTATTGAATGACAAAACATAGACAGTAGAAAGCCAAGAAAAGTTACCTTTATCGTGACTTTCTGAATATTCTGCCTCGACAAGTATTAAGTCTGACATCATGGTGCATAGCTCAGCACCCTGCCAAAAGATGTGCTGTTAATGGCTGCACTGTCCCAAAAAAACAGGAGAAGGCTCTGAAATCAGCTACCAAGGGTTACTAATTAATGTTTTATCAATCTGCTGGCCCCTGGCTCAGACTGCACTTTGAAGTGGAGCCAGAGAGAGAAGAGGGGTGGGGGGGAAAACTCTCTGGAGACCATACATTCAGAGGACTGAAGAACTCCAGTGACAGGTAACTAAGCTTGGTTTTTCCATCATAAACTGAGACTTCACAGATCTCTGCTCCTGGAAGAAACCTGTGATCAGTCACTCAAAACGATCACAGGAGAACCTTAAGGCACAGCAAGAAGGGGCAAAACCTATGAGGAGCAGGATGGGAAGTTCTGAGAAGAGAGTCACCTTACCACAGTGAGCCTGTCCAGGCTTAGTAGAGCTACCAACTTCTGCCATAAGGGCAGAAACAAGGGCACCAAAGTCACCTTAGGCATAGATACAGAAAAAATCATGTTACTGTAGATGCTGACAGTAGAAGAAGGTCATGAGATGACTTCCATGCCACTGACTGAACCACACAGATTCATCCGCTGCAACACTCTTGAAACCCCAAATCTGTAGCGAGGAAGCTTTGTTTCGAACTCAAACTCCTGCAAAGGGGACCCTCAGGCAGCCTATGGAGAATGTGAAACTCTCCCTTATTGGAGAAATCTCGCTGGGCAGAAGGGTGCTGGGAGCAGCTTGCCTTAATGAAGGCAGCAGTCCTCAGCTGCTCCTGACTTCCCAGGTCAGGAAGAGCAGGGATACTCTGCACAGCATGGAGGCCAGATGCTTCTCACCCCTCCTGCTTGCAAGAGAGCAAGCCAAAGAGCTGATTACCAACCAGCAGTGGCTTCTGGCTCCCTCCAGGTCCAGCAGGCACTGCGCCTTGTGCCACTTCACACTGCGCTTAGTCTGTGATCCATCACAGGTGCCTCTCTGAGGGACAAGATCTCAGCTCTGAATGTCAGCAGCTTGCACCAAGTTCCTGCAGGCACTCAGAAAACAGCCTATTGCCTTAGAAAAAGTCTCATTAGTGAGTCACCACCTCTCCTTGGCTTTGAGCACTGCTCAGAGCTGTAGGGCAGTTACTAAGGCTGTAGGTTCTGGGGAACCACAAAGACAGCCCTTTCACATGTGCACATAACTCTACCTCTGTGTGTAAGAGTTATGTGCTACTTGGATTTCTGCTCTTATGGTAAGCAAAGACTTCACACACCTGTGACTGCTGGTCTTTCCAAAAAGGATTCAATGCTGGCACTCCTTGGCACATGCCAGGAGAGACAAATGGTAGCAGAGCGGTTTGTACCGCTCCTCTCTTTCTAAAGCTGTTTCATGGAGACCTCAAAGTTGTTTCATGGAGACCTCAAAGACCCAGCACTGCTTTGAGACTTTGCTTTGGATATCTTGACTCATATTTGCTCAATCTCTAACCCTACACTTACATAAATGCAGAGTTTTCACAGTCTAATTCTTTTCCAAGATAGCAAGATATTGTAGGGTCATATAAGATCTGACACCAGTAAATTCAGAAACACAGCCCCCAGTTTTTGGTTATGTTCAAATAGCAATCTTCAAGAAAACTGAAGAGACCACAATCTTGGTTGAATTTAGAGAAAACCAAAGGACCTCTCTCTCAACCATCAACTGCAGCATCCTTTCACAAGTCTTTGTGAACTGACTGCTGTACTGGCTGGCTAATTTGGAGTTACTTACGTGATGTCAGCAGAGCTCAGAGCACAGAGCTTGTCTACCGAAATCTTGCATTCAGCATTAGGATAATGTAATCACATCTGGGCACTTCAGTGTCAGGCAGGTATTAGAAAAACAGGAAGATTGAAAAATAGGTGAAGCTTATGGTGGACAGAGCAAAGGCAAGGGAAAGAAAGTATCACATCCGTTCATGAGCAGGGCTACAAGGAGATAGTAATCAAATGGTGTGCTTTCTTGATTGCTCCTTCTCAGCTCCATACTTTTCCCTCTTCAACATCGCTAGTCTCCTTATGGAGGTCATAAACACATAATGGTATAGATTTCAGGTCCAGACTTCTAGCACTGTGATAATTAGAGCCTCTTAACATTGCTATTCATCTCCACTGTTCAAATGCTAATAATAAAACTACTAAACCCATTCTGGAGAAGGCAAAGACAATAGGCAAAAATTTTGGGACTGAAACAAAATTACCAAATTTTAAAGGAAGCTCATTCCACATGACATAGTATAATGCCTGTAATTAATGAGAGAGGTAAAAAGGTTTAACTCTAAAAGATAGAAAATTAAATAATTTGTTTCCTATGGGTATATAATGAGATAGTTACCAAGTTCCCATGAGAGAGATAAGCAGATATCAAAAGGTCTTTCCAATACCTGTAATGGCTAAGGGCAACAGCTAATTCAATAGATTCGATCAAAATCACCACTTCTTTCTTTGCTTCTGATTTATTACTTTGGCTGTAGTTAGTCATCACTCATTTTAGTTTGCTTTTCAGCAGTCATAAATTATGCCTCATAAATAAAAAGATACAATCAAGGAAATCATATCAAGCCATCTAGAGCCCTGGAGTATATTTTCCCCTGGTACTCACACTAATGTCTTTTTAAAGGATAGCTTGCCATGGTTTTGAATATGTCAGAAGCATAATTTACAGAGAAAGGTCTTGCAAGAGTGGGGCTGTAAGAGTCTCACTGGTAAATCTGGATGCCAATAAATCCAGTCTAATATCTGTATTTAATTTAATGAAAAAAATCAAGCTTTTGTTGCATCAACTCACCTGAATTTAAGACTGTGTTGACAAGAAAACATACTGCCTAAGGTGGGGCTTAATGAGCAAAATTACATGGTTTCAAATGGCCCTTTCCCCTATCCTGTACCTTCTACCAGGGGAAAGGAAGTATCTCATTCTGCAAAAGGATATTTAGGGTAGGTATCATCATTGCATGGGTGAAACAACATAGTTATGTCTGCTTTACTTTCCAGAAGCTGAGGTCAAGCTTGCTAGTCTAATGCAGATGTAGTATGAGAAACTCTCTTTAACTGGAAGCAGAAACCTTGTAAGAACAAACAATCTTACACACAAAATAACAAGCAGGGAATAGAAGAAAGAACTACATTTTTTTTTAATGTCTCTGCTTTGCAGTGCATTTTTCTGCCAGAGAGATGGGAAGAAATGGGGAATTAAAACAATGAAGAGGAGCCAGATAAGAGGGATATTACACATGGGTGACTATCATGTGGTCATCACTGACCATCACCGGTCAGTCAGAAATCCAGTTTTACCCCATTTTAAACTGCAGAAGTCACTGACCTGTTTGTCAGTAACTAAGCAGCACAAACTGAAGCTCAGCAAACAAATTGACAGATAGGCTGGTAAACAAAGTGTCCTTCCTGGCACTGGAAAATGACCAATAGGGCTAACATATTCTACACCCCATGTAGTTGGTCCTTCCTTAATCTTCATTATTTTGAACCTATTTTTTTTTCTCTTCATCTCCAAAAACTCAGAATATGATTTGTTTTCTCTCTGAGAGGATCCAATATATATTTACTCTGGTGTGTCTCAGGGTGTTTCCTAGACCCTTCACTTGGCTGCAGCAACAGGAGAGTGAGAAGGACTCTCCACACACACGAGGGATGCTGTGCCTCCAACAGTGGTCAGAGGCAGTCAGTTCCAGCACTGCAGACCCTGTTTGGTGCATTGAATAGTCCTCTTGGAGAATAAACCTCTGCAGGGAGCCATAAACCTTTCTGAAAAGGGACAACTGCAATTTTCTGTCTTTTACATGTTCTGTGCCTGCCAAATAGAAATAAGGATGTGTCCTAAACCAGGAAGACATTAAACCATTAATCTAAAGAAGCAGTTTTAAGAACACAATTAAATGCAGTCGTGGAGGAGTGATACTGCATTTGCATGGAAATCACACCATACTGTGACAGCTCTGCTTTGCTCTAAATGCCACAAAGTCTCTGCTCAGAAGGGCCTTCCCTTAGCTGAGAAAAACAGGTTTGACTCTATAGGCTGCTGTGTGGCAGCACTGCACCATGTTCACCATGGCTGAACACTATGTTCAGCCCTCCTGAGGGGGGCTTACACACTCTGATTCAGAAATATTCAAGGAATCAAAGGACTGCACTTGTAAACTCATTAGGCCTCATGAGCTACAATGTTTGTTTAAGTGAGGGTGGGGGGGGTTTCAGGAGATCATGCAATAGCACATATTTAATAGAGCTGGGGATGTCAGGCGGAATTCCAACAAACACCTAAAAGATGCTCTAGAAAATGCAAATATCTAAATGTACAACTAGACCAACAGAGGGAATTTTAAAGATCTAAGTGTTTTGGAGTATGGAACAGTTGGCACTGTATGTCACTTAAAAACCCACTGAAACCTAGCAGGTGCTAATATGCTCATGCAGAACTGGCCCTTAAAGTATAAACGTGCTTCCTTGAAGAACAGTGATCAAGCCGTTTGGGGCCATAGTCCCTTTTGTCATCATGAGCTTCTAAACTCACTTCATCATTTCTGAAAGTGCAACTTTTTCGCACCTAGTTTTATAAAACCTAGTATTCAGCTAAAGTTTCTAGGAAAACAAACAAATTAAAAAAAAAAACCACCAAAAAACCAAAAAAACAAAAAAAACCCCAAAAAAACAAAACCAAAACCCAAACCAACAAAACCCAGTGAAAAAAAAATCCCCAAAATCCTCAGATTCAAAAGTCCTGATTTCAGGTCCAAAGAAGCTATTAGAGCATTGAACTAAATCACAATATCTCCAAAAATGCTGGAGAGAGTGCCATCACAGCACTTTGATTTTATCTGCATTCTGCTGGAGGAAATTCAGTTGCATTTAAAGTTTTATGTCCAGCAAACAAGCCTCAAATGCAGAGACAGGAGAATCAATATCCAGTTTAAGTGAAATATAAATCTGGATTTCATCAGCATAATAGCAAAAGCCAAGCCCTACACTTATGAATAACTTGTCTCACAGGCAAGATATAAATTGTCAACAATGGAGAGGCTCAGAGTAAATCCCAGAGGACTGCTGCAAGTGACTTAAGCAGAAGACAAACACATGCATTGAAAAAGCTCTCATGGTGAAATAAATGGCCACTGGTGAAAAAAACCAAAAATGATTTAGAGTTCCAATCAAAAGCTCAGCCTGGTTATGGAACAGAACCAAGATAAAAGCTAAGTCTTAAATAAGTCTTAAATACAGCACAGTAAAGCACAGGAATCTGATCAAGAGGTTCTTTTTTTTTTTTTCATTTGCCACCGATAAGTCATTAAAAATGTTGGCGGAAGAAAGTCTCTGTGGTATCAACTTCCCAAAAAACAGCTTCTCACTGAGATAATTAAAAGTTAGTCCAGCTGAGAACATCCCACAGCCAATATCTACAACGTCCAGCTTGGAGAGTTTTTCTTCATCTAAGAAAGATTCCTAAAAAGTATGGTTTGGGTCTGCTACCAATGCTTGCTGTCTCCTCAGCCCCATCTGCACTTGAATTCACGTTCCTCACAGATCCTGCCTAAAGCAGCAAGGAAATCTGGTCTAACCATAGTTCTGCCGACACAGGCTGTACAATCTGCATCCTTGCATCTGCAAGGAGGGAGAACTTGATCCAAAACTCAGCTGGACACAGCCCTGAGAGCCTGTTCTATCTGGACCTGCTTCAAGCAGGGAGTTAGGCTAGATGCCTTCTGGGTGTCCCTTCCAAACTGCATGACTTGATAAGTCTATGACACATGTGCATACAGCAGCTGGATAGAATAATGATATATAGCAAGTTTTTAGGTTTAATTCTTCATGGTTTCTGGCTACTAAAAATGAGAAAGCAACAGCAGTGGAGCAGAGCTGCCGAAGAACGTGATCTATACAGTGTGCTCTCATCAGACTTGCAGATGACACCAAACTGGTGAGACCAGTTGATGTGCTGAAGGGCGGGTCTGCCAGTCAGAAGGGCCTAGAGAATGGGAATTCCAGCAAGATGGATGCAAAGTCCTGCTCCTGGGGAGGAATAACTTCCTGCAGCATCACAGGGTCAGCACTACTGACCAACCAGGGAGCGCCTCTGCTTGAAAGGACCTGAAGGTCTTAGTAGATAGAAAGCTGAACACAAGCCAGCAGGGTAATCTGGCAGCAGAGATGGCCAGCATCCTGAGGCTGTTTAACAAGATCACAGCCACACAATTAAAGGAAGTGTTTTGGGGTCTGTTTTGTTTTGGCCCCCAAATATGAGAAAGATACTGATAAACGGGAGTGAGTTGAGTAGAAGGCCACCAAGGTAATCAGGGGGGTGGAAAAGTGCCTATAAAGAGAAGCTATAAGACTTGGCTTTGTTCAGCCTTGGGAAGTGATGGCTTTGGAGGGACTTGATTGCAGTCCCCCAGCACCCACCCCCAGGCTAATGGGAGGGTGGATCCAGTTTCTTTACTATGGTCTATGGTGGGAGGGGACAAGAGAAAACAGGTGTAAGTTCAAGCAAAAAAGGTTCAGACTGCACATAACAAAAACCCGTTTTTGCAATGAGGACAGCCAGGCAGTGGAGCAGACTGTCTGTGAGATTACAATCTCCTCCCCGAAGGTTTTCAAGATGTAACTGGATAAAGCCTTGCAAAACCTCATCTGACCTCTTTACTGACCCTGCTTTGGGCAGAAAGTTGGGCTGGATGGCCTCTTGAGAGCCCTTCCAACCCGAATTATCTTGTGATCTTATGAAGCAAATGAACCTGTAAAAGAAAGATTGTTCCACCTTGCTCAGGAGGTGGAATGCACTGCTTCAGGTATATATGAAACAAAATGAGAAGTAACACCAACCATCAACAGCATATTCACTTTTGAACCACCCAAAAAATGTGCTTGTCATTCTAATGACTAATTTAAAGAGAAAACAACCCCAGTCCCTCTTGATGTAAACTGCTCTAAGATCATAAATTACAAATTAATTCATAACAGATTGGGGGAGTATGGAAAAAGAAAGAAAAAACAATGAAAAAAAGCCACCTTTTAAGTACTAGAATTTCTCTTAACAGAGACTTGCAGAGGCTCTGGAGGCCATACAAACATTTAACATATAAGATAGACAGGCACCTTCTACTAAGCTAAACAAATGCTGAATGCATATATTGCTTGTATGGAATTATTTTCAGCTTCTCAACTCTTTAAAATACATTCACAATAATCAGTCAGGTTTCACAATGCTGTTAACATTAGAATTGAGATGTGTATGTTCATTGTAAGTGTAAAGTAAGGTTCTCAAAGTGCACTGAAATCATAATCAGAGCTGCTAAATAGCTTCAATTCCCACCTGATATTCGTACTCTGTGTAAGGCAGCAACTTGTCGTCTTTGAAGGAGGTCGAAGAACCATTGTAGACAAGTGAGAGGTCTAAATTTACGTGGGCTTGAGTTGTTCGCCTCCTGTAAAGCTCATAGTACAGAATCTTCCCGTTTGGCTGCTTCGGGCCGGCCCACAGGATGGAAGCGGTGGACTGGAAGCCGCCGGCTGTTTGAATGTCAATGAGAGGGGCCGGCTGCGCTGCCGGCGGCGCCTCCAGCGTCTGCGCCGATGCCCACTCACTGGAGGCACAGCCCAGCTCCGTGCAGGCTTGGAGCTGGACTTCGTACCTTCGGGAACACAAAGCAGGAGCAAGGTGATTAAAACGCTGCGGATACAAATATAAACTGTGTGTGAGATCTGGCGGATTTCTTAATTTCTCCCGGTCTTTAGAAAATTGTAATAGGAACACAGTTTGTATGAACACACAGATTATGTGCTGTGCCTTGTACAGCAAAGAGGAGGAACACTGTCTTCTGGGTTTTTCTTTGGGTGTGGTTTGGGTTTTTTTCAGAGCACAGTTAACATCTGCAGGAGTCAAGTGATCAAAATCATTTTGATTTTGGTGATATAAATCAAAATGATGATTCATTGTAAGAGATGATTTGGATGTCATTTGAGAGCTGTAGAACTCCACTCTATTACTCTCTTTGGATTTAGATTAGTTGTATGTAAATAGTAGACAAACTTATCAACCATGTAACACACACAAATTATGCCTACACAAATATATAAGGAAAGGTCAGGCAAATAATCAAGAATTAGTGGGGAAGATACTACTTCAGTGCCAAGTGTGCTTCTGTAGCAGAGTCTGGTAGCCTCTTTTGAGTTTTAGCTTTCACTTAAACACAAATCACTTGTTTCCAGCTCGAGGGTTCTAACATGTTCCTGGTGTGACCCCACTAATATCAGCTCAGCTACACTGTGAATGGGCCAGCTACCACGACTTTGGTCTCCTCATCCTGAATGTTGTCAACTAAAGCCCTATTTATTCTCGATAGCAGACACCATGTGAAAGATACCCCAGTACAAGATTGCAGGTTTTGCAGTCGATAGCAGAGTGCTGAATTACCCCTTCTATTAATTACAACCTAAGTCAACACCATGCACTTCATTAAGATGACATAAAGCTGGTGTTACTATAAATTTAACGGAAAAAATCCTTGTTTTATTAATTGCTTTTTAGCAAACAACCCCGTGGGTCTGACTATTTGTTTAAGCAAGACTGCTGAGTTGTCTGCCAGCCCACTGCCCCACCCCGCAGCATTTATTCAACGAATGAATTCTTCCAGCCTTACCTGCTGTAGGGCTGCAGCTGTGCCACTATGTATGACCATCTCAGAAAGGAAACATGAGAAGCATCGAAGTCAAAAGTCTTCTTTCCTGTTTCACCAGGCTTGTGGATCGAGACTGTGTAGTTTTGAATGTCACCATTCACTTTGATAGGAGGATCCCAGGCCACCAAAATCTCACTGGAAGACCATGCCTGCAGCCTAGGAGGCAACATCCCAGATGGAGCAGAGGGGTTGGTTTTTATCTGAGCTGAGGGGCTGGTCACACTGCCCTGGCTGTTATTTGCTGTGACAGTGTAGCTGTACTCCATGCCTGGCGTTAGTGTGAAATCAAGATACCGAGTTTCCAGCCCAGAGTAAACAAGTACACCATCCCTCCTTAGGTCGTAGCTTGTGATTTTGCCATTGGGCTTATCTGGGAGTTTCCATGTGATTTCAATTGACTCCGAGCCCATGACCAGCAGCCTGGGAGCTTCCATATTTAATGGTGGAGCCTCCATGGTCCTCACAGACTGGGACATGCTAGAGGTGCAGCCCCCAGCAGTACAGGCGACCAGAGCAAAATCGTACTGCGTGTAAGGCTGAAGGTTAGAAACCAGCATTTGCAAACTTTTTCCAGGATAATACTCTTCATTGCCTAATTTCAATATGTACTTGGTGACATCTCCATTTTGTATTTGGGGAGGTGCCCAGGATGCACTGATTTGGGTGGCACTGACAGCCTGCAGAGATGGGGGGTCCACCAAGGCAGGAGCTGCTTCCAGTGTCCGTATTGCAGCTGGCTCACTGGCAGAGCAGCCCCCCATGGTACAGGCAACCACTGCATAGCTGTACACCGTGTAGGGCAACAAGTCCTCATCCACATAGCTGAGAGTAGCGGCATCGAAGCTGAAAGGATAGAGAACATCGTTCTTCAGCAGCCTGTATGACTGCAGAATGCCATTGGGCTGTGCTGGAGGCGTCCAGGATATGAGCACTTTATGGGGGTTGGCTGACACCACAGACAACCTGGGGACAGCAAGACTTTTTGGGGCAGTTTGACTAGTCTTTGCCACTGTCCAGGAGCTGTCAGCGTAGCCTGCTGCATTCCAGGTGCGTACTTTATATTCGTACCTTGTCCATGGCTGTAAACCTTTATCATTATATGTGAATGTATTACTTTCAGTGTTATATTCTGTGAAAACAATTTTCTCGTCTTCTGTCGTTGCTCCGTGCCCTACAACATTCTCTTCTGTGCGTCTGTGAACAACCTCATAGCGAATTATTTTTCCATTCGGATTAATTGGCTGCAACCAGCTCAGTTCAACGTTGGTGGCATTCACTGCCTGGATTACAGGTGCCATCTGGGACACTGGGGGAGCTTCATCTGTCCAGACTGGCTGGGGTGGAGAGCGAGTGCAGCCTGCTGCATTGCACGCCTCCAGCACGAGGGTGTACAGGGTGTACGGCTCGAGGCGCCGGAAGAGGAACTGGCGAGATAAACCACTGTACTCCAGGTGGTCATCACTGAAAACATTGTAGGTCTGGTGAATTAAGAAAGAAAAAGAAAGAAAGGCAGGCAGGGAGGGAAGGACAAAAGCCAGGATAAAAGGAAAACAAAACAAAACAATTTTTGTCAATAACCAGTAAATGAGACCCTTAATCTTTGCAATAGGGTAAGGACTATTAGCCAATGATTCCGAAACTTACTTCCTTGCTAGTAACAATCAGATCATTGATACAAAAGGAATGTTTTGATCCAATTTTCATGATTTTTTCATTTTGAATGCAGTAATGAATCACTTAGTGACAGTTTTCATTATATTTGATTGTTATCAAGTTTCATTGCGAGGATCTCACAGGCCAGCAGAAAGCTTCTCACAGACTAGCTTTAAAGAAAATCACTTAAGGAGAAAAACCTCCAAATAAACCCCTTTAGCTGCAAACCTTGCAGGTAAAGGTTTACACTCAGTTGAAACCACTGAGCTAAAAGAAGTCCCAAATTTCAGAACAACATTCTATCAAACCCACATTTTCTAGAAACACATTTTGGTGGTGTCCAATGTACAACAAATAAGATTATGAGCATTCATGTGCAGCTTTCTATGCATTAAATGAACAATTTGGTTCAGTATAAACGAAAATTAACAGTCACAGAGTAGCACGAGGATGCTTATATTCATTTTAATATAGTGACAAGAATAGAGAACTCACAGAGTGTCTGGTGCTTACACAAGACTTACATCTTATTTTAAACTATAATGCATACAGTTGAGTCTTTTTCAGCAAAAAATGTTTTAATTTGATATTCGGAATTTCCCTTCTCTTTTTTAATCAAGGGAACTGTCAAGATGAAGATTACCTTAATCACGCCATTGGGTTGGGAGGGCTCTGACCATTTTAGCAGCAGAGCCCTGCCATTTTCTTTCTTTTCCACAGTGAAGCTGCTCAGGCCACTGGGTGAAGCTTCCAAAGTGCGCACAGATGTCCAGGGGCTTGAAACCTGCCCGGCGTTGTTTACAGCTACGACATGAATATGATACGTTGTGAAAGGTTTCAATCCAAATAAATGAGCCTGATGCTTTGTTCCCTGAAGCAAGAATACAGATGTTTGAGTTAGTTAAAAAAGTAATCAGCATCTGTGGTTTATGTCACTCGGAAAATGAGGCCTCAGCTCTGGGTCACTTCTGACTGCTTTGCAGAATACTCCATCTGGTTACCAGGATTTTTTTTTGGTGGCTTTTCATGATTGAGCCTCAAAAAGAAATTAGGGTTTAAAAATATTATCTATCATTATGGTGGAGCCTTTGGAGCTAATTCCTTGGGAGTCCTCCACAGACCGAATCTCAGCTAGGACACAACTTACAGTTCATTCAGCATGTGCCTGAGCTTGCTCAGTGAGGATGAGACTGCCTGGAATTGGACTCAAGCATGTACAAACCTGTGGTACATGAGCAATGCCTGCCTCCACAGAAATCTTACACATCTCGTATGTACATGTGACATTTCATAGGCATGCTGTTCTGTTCGAGCTACTCAGGGCATTTTAATCTGGATTAACAGTTTGTGAATCCCACCGGGCTCAGCCAGGGCTGCAAGGACCAGGGCTGACCTGCTCCCACACCTGAGCACAGCCCAGCCGAGGGGTATGGTGGGGATGCAGGCTGATGGACATCAGCCACGGCCAGGAGGGGCCACTGATGTCCCAGCTCACCCCAAACAGCATCTGACACAGACCTGGCACTGCTTGGGCAAGGGGAGCCTCGGCACAAAATCTGATCTAGGCAGGAAGGTGGAATTACTGTGAACAGTCACAGAAGGCACAGTGACCAACAAAGAACAAGAGTAACATGTTCTAGTAGGAGACTGTGCAGATGTGTCTGATCAGAGGAGCAAAGAAAAAAGGAGTTCAGCTGATTACTGATATATTTAATCTCATTTTTAGCTGTACTTTGGCATGAATTATATAGACCACAAGAAAGGGAGTGCAGGAATTCAGTTGCCTTCATGTGATAGAAAGAGCTGAAGTCAATTTCCCTGTGTCAGTAAGTCGTATTAAGTTGTTAAATGCTAACATTTCCAATTGTTTAATATTTAAACATTTGTTAAGCTATCAGACTCAGAAACAAATTTTAAAGAAATATTAATTTCTTTTTTTAAATATTAAAAGTTAGATCATAAATATTTAAATAGTTATTTCCTCAAAACAATGAGTTAGTCTTTTAGATAAATATAGCACAGCATTTGAATGACCATTATGAATATTAAATCTGAGGATGCCACAAGTACAGATTATAAACATACTTTTCTGACAAATGATTCCTTTT
The DNA here is from genome assembly GCA_013398015.1 of Oreocharis arfaki. NCBI lineage: Eukaryota > Metazoa > Chordata > Aves > Passeriformes > Paramythiidae > Oreocharis > Oreocharis arfaki. The sequence continues at coordinate 52,030 of VZRR01003705.1, read as the reverse complement.
TTCTGTTAAACAGGGCAAACACTAGCAAGATTAATAATGCAAAAAAGTATAATACTTTGTTAGGAATTCCCAGCCATCACTGCCAAAAAAGCATAAGATGAAATGCAAATAGCAATCACCTCGAACAGATTATATATGAAAAAGCTCTGGCTGCCGTGGGACATTTAGAGATATCTTTTGTCATAAGAAACATGGAAAGCATGTGGGCTATAAAGCAAAAACATATGTACATTGTCAATAGCAGCACCTGTTCAATTACAGTTTATTTCGGTATGGAGAATTTCGTTCAGCCCCTAGATGGCAATACTATCAAACACTTTTTGTAACATGAGTACTTAATGATTAACAACGTGCGTTCAGTCATCCAACATACTCAAGGCAGCCATTAAAAAAATAACAAACCTGATTTCATTATAGATTCTTTTAATAAACATTTATGGCTTAGATCCTTGAAAGTGGAAGCGTTTAAACTGCCATAGCCAAAAAAACCTATACAGCCGACTGCAAAATTATGAACTGCAGGTTAAAGAACCACGTTTAAATCGAGGCTCATGCTTAGCATAAAAATCTGGCATCAGAAATTATGTTGGCACAAAACATGATTAAAATTAGCTTTACAATTGGATGTAGTCTGTATTAATAGTTTTTACGAGGACAGTTATCTATTAGGTTTTCAAAACAGAACTTTTAAAAGCCTAAAATTTACATTCTGTGGTTCGGGGGTGGGGATGGGAGGAAGGGAGCACACAGCATTAAATTACTGCCCCTGAACTGCCACACAGAGGCCCTCTGAAGGTACAAACACATTATTAAAAACATCAGACAAAAAGCAATGGCTCTGCTTTTTAATGAGCTGCATCATCGGGTGGGTTTTTGTGACAGCAATGCTACAAAACCCTAGATTTCTATTTTCAAACAGAAAACCAGCATATTTTTCATCACCCTCTACCATTCTCCCACTAAACCCCAAGATTTAATTATTTACAATCCTCACTACACTTTGAAATGAAACAAGGATGGAGGGATTTCCTTGCCTGCAGTTCATCATGTTCTCTGGAGACTGCTAAACCATTCCTTCCAGGGATGACTTTTATCCCTGGCTCCTACAGATACTTCTTGAAGAGCAAACGGTTTACATGTATTTTTGTTTTGTTTGGTTTTGAAGTAAGCTCAGGGGATGTACTCCCAGAATACAGAGCCACGCTTTCTACCCCTGCACTGCTGCCATTGCCAGTCGTGCATTTGCTCAGCTCAAAGGCTGATGCTGAAAAGAGGATGGATGGCAGAGTCGGTGATTCATTTTAAGAATCACTTTATGTCCTCCCTTGACATTTTCAGCCTAGAAATACTGTCCTGCTGGAATGGTCAAATATAAATTGCAAAATACACCTTGCACTGATAGCACTGTAACTTTGGTTTCAGTGGACAACGACACAGCCTTAAACAGGTGCAGGAACAAAATCATTGTCTGGAATATCCTCCCAGTCTTCCTCTGCAAAGCCATAAACTCATATATCCCATGTTTACACATGCTAACAGTCCAGATTTCATTCACCATTAAAAGAAAACCAACAAAATAAAATTTTAATGTGAACATTAAGACGTTCGTAGACTGGCTGACCATGAAATCCAATGGACTACAAGCCCATGCCCTCCTTCCTCTGTCTCCAACTGTGAAGCATTCTCACTCCATCAGTCATTAAATTAAGACTAATCCAGCAAACATTTAAGTGTGTGCAGTCTCACATTCCTCTTGCATGGCCCTTTCATTCTTTCCACACACTACAGAAATGGACACCTGAGGGAGGGGGGAGGTTGTGACAAGTCACTGGGACCTTATCACGGCCTGTAGCTCAGAGCCAGCCTTTGACAGGGCCCTTGCTTTTGGCAGCCTGGTCTCCTCTGCTGGTGCAGCTCTGGCAGGACCTTTGGTTTTGCTGCGTAAAATGCTTCCCATGCTGCCAGTGGCAGCACAAGCTGTTAACAGCAACAAATACACTCCTCCACTAATTCCACTCTTCTAACTGTAAATTAGGATAAAACTTATTTAAAATAAAACCTTGTTTTAACACATTTTTCAAAACATAAAATGAGAGAACATGAATCATGAATAATGTATCCGTCAAGATTTGCTTCAGATTGCCTTTTTTGTTTGTTTATTTTTTAATTCATGAACACAGAAGTCACTTAAAGTCTGGAAACAAATTAGCATAGTCTTTCATGCCGTTCAAAGGCAGTGGCATCCATAATGCAAGGTGCCTGCCTTCCTCACTACCTCTTGGTCCTCCTCCCAGGCACAGGCAAGGCTGTGCAGCCTTCAAGGGTCTGATGATTTTACACGGCCTACTGTGATTGCTTTTGACTACTTGAAGTGCCCCTAAGGTGGCAACAGGGTCAAGAGGTCTTTGTAGGTTGAAAATGATCAAAAATTAGCATTGATCTGTAGCTGTCAATAATATTCCGCACGGGTGGACTCCCTGCACAAATGTTTAAACTGCATACAACTACACAACCTAGTCATCTTTGAATCTATCGATCTGATGAAGCAGCACTTTCCAGGGGTGTCACTCTGGGCTTTTCCTCTTCTTTCAAGGCAGCCCAGCTTACCCAGTTGCCTAGGTCTCAGGGCATGAGTTCAAACTGTGACAGACACATCAGAAGATCTCTGAACCACTGAAAGGCTGCCCAACAGGCAGCTTGAGTATCTGTCCCTTCTTCAGGCGTAATCATCAAAGCTCAGCAACTCATCACCAGTTATGTTAAGGTTAGGCTCTGGTTTCTTCTCTCTCCCTGTCTTCTCTTTGTACCAGAATCTCTACTTGGCAGGTATCTTTAGAGCTGAATAAAAAGCTAGCTCATTCTTTCTGTGAGCCTCTAACTAAAGTGCCATCAGATGCCGATAATTGTGGTAGTGGCACAGAGATCCAAGCCAGCTCTTTCATAATCCATGGACACAGACAATGGGAAGGAGTTCAGTGGAACATCTCCTAGTCTAGAGGCAGAGATGGAGAACTCTCCCTGGAAAAGAGAGGAGAAAACTATAGTCTCGTGACAGCCAGGTCATCACCTGGTGATGGTGACATCAGTCTCACCATTCTCTGATGAAAATTTTCAAATTCTCCATCAAGGAAGTCAAAGAGACTCTCCACACGTGACAAAAGCGAGGGGGAGTGCTTGGGAGTTTACAAAGATACTCAGTTTATCCTCACCTTTGTCATTACCCTCTTACCCACTTCCCTGTCTAATCCAGACTCTTTGCCACTTTCTGCAAAGCACTGGGAGCACTTCTACCTTGACTCTGGTGTCCACTCTTTTTTCCCAAACTATTCTTAGTCCCTGCCTTCACTCTGAACATTGCATTGAGCTCCTATTCACATGCAAACACTAACTTGTCCTTTGGGCTGCCTTCCCTCTTGGGCTTATATCATGCACACTGTGTCTTTTCCATTTAAAAAAATCTTCTCTATTCCTAAAGCCTTATGCTCAGATTCACAAGGATATAACTTATGGATACACAAGTAATCTATGAGTCTATTCCTGTAGCAGTGCAGACTGGAATACAAATTATTCCCATGGTAGTACTGAAAAATATCAAAGGTTAGTCAAACAGTAAGCAACATATTATTCATTTAACCAGAAATTATCTTGCCTACAGGTAATCAGAATTTCCATTTTTTACAAGAAATTGATCTTGTACTATTTATCTTCCTCCCAATTCATATTAAAAAAATTTTAGATTTTTCATTAATTTCTGTTGTAAACTTCACTCTTCAAATTTCGCATTTTAAGAACTTTTCATTTCAGTTTAGAATTTTAGAATTGCCCTTCAACACCTATTTTTAATAATGATTTGATTATTTGATATGACCCAACAGGCTTTCAATAGCAGCAAAATGTACCACACAGATGATAACTTTTAAGTTACATAAAAGCCAGAAGAAATTATAAAAGAAAACTAGACAAATATAACATTTTTAAGTTCATAAATCCAGATAGTCCCTTTTTAAACCTGAAGTAATTTTAAAACATTTTTGCCCAGGAAATGTTCATCCAAATCGTCTTTTGTTGAGGTGAAAAGACACTCTTCCTTTCCCAGCCCTGAGATGGATCGATGCAGTCTTGTCTTCTACAGTGGCTGGGAAATAACATTCAAAAAATCATTATATTTGAGCCTGCTTTTCTAGAAATAAATTTAGGAAATTTTATTTTAAAAATGTATTAGAACAAATTTAGCCCACAAAGTAAAGCACATAAAGTGATTTCTTATTAAAACATAAATGTTGATTACGTGATCATAAAGTATTCTTTCTTTGAGATTCCTGGCAAAAAGAATGCTTTATTTTTTTTCTAACTTTAAGAATGTTCTTGTAATTTCTTTTTAAGACAAATGGTAGTTTTGCCATCAACACTAGAGAACACAACTTTTCTCTCCTCTGTGACCCCATGTTCTCACCCTTTCCTTACAGCACCATGCTAGCAGCGTTTTTAATAAAACCCCGAATCTGCACACCCTGTTTCACTTGCCACTTAACTGGATCATTGCCTAGGCCAACTGTCCTACATGGGCTTGTGGACTGTACTGGGAAGAAACCTTTAAAAACAGCAGTAATCTAAATGCGAAATATTCTACAAATAACAGCAATTAATACCTGGTATAAAAATACTACACTGCAATTCATTTTCCTCCTTCCTGGCAGGGCATGTAAGGAACTGTGAATTGCACGTAGCTGAATCCGGCTTGTGGAGTTGTTGCCTATTTTCACAGTAGACAGTTTTCTTTCCTGGCACACCTGGGACCTGCTGCAGTCTCACCTGGCATCTGAATCCCCAGCTTTGACTTGAAAGCAAAGCAACACAAAGAAAACTAGGATGCATTGCACATTAAAATGAAATCAAATAAAATCAAGTTGGCCTTTGGGTAGCAGTACACTTTTAAAACACCAATGATGTTGCACTTTTGATGGTAAAACCTTAAAGAAACCTCTCTGGGCAAAGTCAACATTGCTATTTCAGTGAGATTTTCTCTTCTCTTTCTCTTTCTCTTTCTCTTTCTCTTTCTCTTTCTCTTTCTCTTTCTCTTTCTCTTTCTCTTTCTCTCTTTCTCTTTCTCTTTCTCTTTCTCTTTCTTTCTCTTTCTCTTTTTCGCCTCTTTTTTGCTTTTCTCTTCTCTTTTCTTTCATTATTATTTCTTTAAAATTCATCAAACATCACTGAATGGCACCTTCTCAAAAATGTATTTCCATCTGTATTTGTCTAATTTCTACTTAGAAATATTGAAACCCAAAAAAAGATTCCTTTTTCTGCATGACTAAATAAATCAAATAGACCAAAATATCAATGACATGACATTCCACTATAGACACCATCTAGAGGACGATGTCAACATGTTTTCCTAACATTAATATTTTATCTCTAACAACACTCACAAGACCTACTGTATAATAAACCATAGTTTTTTGCCTTATTTCCCCCCTCTTTAAACCATGTTTATTGTTCCTCATGGTGAAAAAGTGAGGTAGAAGTAAAGAAGCAGCTCTTTTTACAAACTAGATAGATGATGGGACAGTTTCCCATAAACTTCGGGTTTAGTCAGTCCAAAGCTGGCATCACTACTTATCCCAAATGGTACTTCTTGCTTTCAATAATCATGTCAAATGTGAACAACTAGACTAAGTTTCTCTTCAATACAGGACAGACTACACCTGAAGGAAAACAAAATTAGTACTATTTGAGACAAAATAGAGCATAACATAAAATACTTAAATCCCAACAAAAAACCAATTATGTGTCACTTTTGGAAAAATGTGCATATCTTGTATGTCCTGGTCTTCAGCTGAATGGGGTGTGCTTTGTGGACAGCTGGTGGGAGTGAGAGAGAAGAGAGCAGCTACATCAGCAAAGATTTCAAGGTAAATAAAATGCAGCATGATATTGAAGCAATGTCAAACTCTAAAGAATTGAGCTGGGAGATTTGTGTGCCATTCCAAACTCACACACCATGTAATATGGAATCTGCATAAACTCATCAAAGTAGTGCAGAACTTGCAACTTGTTGGGCCTGCCTCGGTCACAAAGGGAATAGGAATGAAGCATCTTTGAGGTGGAGCTTTATAATCTGGGATAGAAACACATCTTCAGGGAAGATAAAAAGCTAGGAAAGCCAAGCACACAAAGTCTGGTTGGAGTTTGTGCCTCTTCATTACAACTGGTGCACTCATCCAGCTGAACTCCTAGAGTATGTTTAACGTAAGTACCACATGCAGTGCTCCTGATGAGCAATGACTTCCCATCCACTATTTGCTAACATTTAGGAGTGGGGTTTCTCTCGTGGATTTATTCCACAGTGTCTGTAGACATGGCAAGAGAAAGAAAAACCACTGCTGCTGTCAAACAGCCGCTAGAGCCTAAGGGCTCAAACCTGCAAATGGTAGGGGGTACATCCTTAATATGGAGCATTAGGGGGTTAATGTTATATTTTTTCCTAATGCCATAAACCGTATTTTCCACTTGATATTTTGGCGGATGGCCAGAATCAGAACAAACAAAATCTGGACTGCCACATCAGTCTCCTTAGTCTCAAATCTTTATTTTCTCTTATCTTTTCTTTTTTTCTTTTCTTTTCTTTTCTTTTCTTTTCTTTTCTTTTCTTTTCTTTTCTTTTCTTTTCTTTTCTTTTCTTTTCTTTTCTTTTCTTTTCTTTTCTTTTCTTTTCTTTTCTTTTCTTTTCTTTTCTTTTCTTTTCTTTTCTTTTCTTTTCTTTTCTTTTCTTTTCTTTTCTTTTCTTTTCTTTTCTTTTCTTTTCTTTTCTTTTCTTTTCTTTTCTTTTCTTTTCTTTTCTTTTCTTTTCTTTTCTTTTCTTTTCTTTTCTTTTCTTTTCTTTTCTTTTCTTTTCTTTTCTTTTCTTTTCTTTTCTTTTCTTTTCTTTTCTTTTCTTTTCTTTTCTTTTCTTTTCTTTTCTTTTCTTTTCTTTTCTTTTCTTTTCTTTTCTTTTCTTTTCTTTTCTTTTCTTTTCTTTTCTTTTCTTTTCTTTTCTTTTCTTTTCTTTTCTTTTCTTTTCTTTTCTTTTCTTTTCTTTTCTTTTCTTTTCTTTTCTTTTCTTTTCTTTTCTTTTCTTTTCTTTTCTTTTCTTTTCTTTTCTTTTCTTTTCTTTTCTTTTCTTTTCTTTTCTTTTCTTTTCTTTTCTTTTCTTTTCTTTTCTTTTCTTTTCTTTTCTTTTCTTTTCTTTTCTTTTCTTTTCTTTTCTTTTCTTTTCTTTTCTTTTCTTTTCTTTTCTTTTCTTTTCTTTTCTTTTCTTTTCTTTTCTTTTCTTTTTTCTTTTTCCCTAATAATGTCCAGAGTGGCAGGAGCTTTATAAACCAATGTAATGAAACCATGAATGTTTTTGTTATCCATAAAAATGGGTAATTTATGTCCATGAGCTTCTCAACTCAAGGTATCTTATGGCACTCAGTTTTACTTTGTTGCAGAAAGAATGTGCTTTTGTCCTGATCAAATATTTTGGCTTTTGGTTTCATTTGAAGTTTTGTTTTCCAAGAATTCACACTGCCCCTATTACATTTGTGATTTCAAATATGTGTGTTATGAGAACCCTTCTTCATCTCCTTCCAAATAACATCATGCATGATAATGTGAGGGAAAGTAGTTCTGAACACTGTAAAACCTTTTCCATCTGATCTTAAAATGACCTAGGGGCAGTATCTCAAAATTCCTATTTTCTGCAAAATTTGAAAAAAAAGAGTTTGTCTGTAGTTTTGGTGAATGGAAAACAGAGAGGAAAGACCCCTTGGTTTTCCCCTATATAAGCAATTATTTTCAGTTTTTGCCTTTGCACAGCTCAACAGCCATAACAGGCAAAGAAAAAGGTAAAGAGAAAAAAAGAGTTTGAAAAAAATCTTTAAGGGGACTTGTGCAAGGACAATCTGAATCTTAACACAGATTGCAGGTGAACTCCCACATCGGTTTCATTGAAAATGCCACTGAATGCCAGTTGTGCTCCATAAAATTAAGACTTTGCAGTTATATATGACTTTTCATCATAGGATCTCACATCATGTTACAAACGCTAATTAATTAAGTCTCAGGATATCCCCCTGTGCTCCCATGTGCAGCTTCAGGAAACTATAGTTATTGGTTTAGATCCCATTTTGCACAGGCACAATAGACGTGTCATATTGTTGTTAAATGCAAGCTTAGTTTATTCCCTTTCCTCAACCATTCTGAGTCCTTGTCTCTCTCACCCAACACATGCGAAAAAAGAGCAGTTCTAACTGCTGCTAAGTAGAGGAAGGTAGCACAGCCTCCAGGCAATTCACAGCTTTAAATCCCTGCTTTCTGCCAGCACAATGGAAAATAAAAGCAGCATTTTAAAGGAGACTAAAAGGTTTTTACTTCCTGGTTTCTCATTCCTTTTTCTCTGCCCTGTACTGAACAGTCCTAGCTCTTCATTCAAACTTTGCCTGCTTTGTATGTAATCACTTCTGAGAGACATTAAAATGTAAGCATAAACAATTTACTTGGAGCTACATAATAAAGGCCAAAGTTTAGTCTGAGTATGTGGCTGAACTTAAAATGTCACCTTTAAAATGAACTGGGTATTTAAAAAAAAATGATGGGCCAAAAAGTACAAACCCCTATCTCTCAAAAGGCTTTTCTTCACCAGGTTTTCCATGCCTTTCCTCAGTGCTTAACACTTCCTACATGAAGACAGCTGCTCTCCAAGCAGAGACCAGCTGAGAGCAAAGGAAAGCATGCAGGCAGCCATTTGGGAAAGGTGCAGCCCAACTATGCCAGTACAAGCCAGGGAAAAGAGATCCGCTCTGCACCTTTTTGTACAGAGCAGGCACCATCAGCAGAAGGCCACAAGCACACGCTGTTTATGCACGGAGGGATGCCTTCTCTGTTTTCTGGGCCTGGAGGGAAGTTCAGCCTATTTGCTGAATATTAGCAGGGGATATTGGTCAGACACACATTTGGGTGTTCACTTCAGGGACATGTTCCTCAGCAAAGTACAGCTTCCTATCAAAATACTGACAGGTTGAGCAGAGATCTGACACCTTCCTTCCAGAACTTAATGGGATGTTTCCCCAGTTTTGGAGTAGGGGATTACTACAGGGGATCCCTGCCCCTTCTGGTTGTGGAGAGCCTCAATAAGTAGCCTGAAAAGCCCCCACATCCCATGATGGTAAAAAAGGAACACAAATCTTGTCTTCTCATTGAATCTGCTATGGACTGCCCTGTTGATGAAAATAATGAGGTCCAATAAGAACAAGTTATACATTTCTGTGTCCCTTAGCAGCTGTGTCTTGCCACATGAAGGCTGGGAATCAACTCCACACTGAGGAAAGGCTTGAAAAGAAGACAAGAAAAAGGAGTGGTAATAGAGTTTGGTAGGGTAACTGGAAGAGAATCTGCCTTCAGGTTTAAAAGCTTGAAACCAAGTAAACCCAAATGAACGTGGATGGATGAACATCCAGATCCTCCTAGGACCACATGGCTACAATTCCCTCTACTTTAAGCTTATAGTGTTGGGAAGAAACTCACCTTGACACAGCCTATGGAGCTGTGGCTGCAGACTGCCCATTCCCATTTTCTATGCTGCCAGGTGAACACCAAATTTATATTGTCCTGGGGTGACAGTATGATACTGTATTCCCTATTGTCTGTCCTGTGCCAGACACGAATCCTGTGCCTTTCTGTACCTTTAAGAGAGAGGGCGGGGAGGCGGTGGAATACTTTCGGTGGTTTGTGTTCAAAACAGAAACAACTCATTCCTGTGGCAGAGCAGAGGAAAGCACCTTCCTGCTTTTCCTAGCTCTTGGCTCCTTTTCTCAGGAGAGAGAGACAGAGAGTTAAACTCCTTTGCTTCCCTGGGACTTTGGCTTCTTCTTCTTCTCTTCTGGACTGTTCAGCAACACCAGAACTCACTGAGAGGCCCTACACCATCACCTGGAGGGGGCCACGCCAAACCCCAGCTCTGGAGAGGAGAGAGCCACCCACGAAGGACTTTGAATTTTACCAGGTTCTCTCCAGAGCAAGAAGTTTTATTATTTAGCATTATTCTTTCTTCCTGTGCCTGAGTGCACTCTGCTTGTTAAATAAATAGGTTTTTTTGACTATTCCTCTGAGGAATTTCTTCCTGAACCTGGGAAGGGGAGGGGCAGCTGAAACCTGCCTTCTTTGGAGGAGATCTTCCTTCCAGAGCGTTTCCCTTAATTTTTCTCAAACCGGGACATATACGTGCACAGAACAGCAGAGGGAACAAGGAGAGCAGCTAGCTAAGCTTCACTTTGAAACGCTAATGCATAAATGAAACAGAGTCTTCGGTCATGTCCTTCTCTATGTTCACACATTCATGAGTCCCTCTTAGCGTGGGTTGGGCTTCTGAGAGCAAAGCTCCTGCCAAAACAGAAGAGTCTGAGGTGCTTTTGGCTTTCAGCAGCAAGATGAAGTAGTTAGGGAAGAGATGAAATACGTAAATACTGAAATAGGACTTGAAAACGGAAGCAAAACAAGTTTAGTTGGGATTCTGTATTTTCCTTGGATATTTAAGATACTTGGGGAATGAAACTAGATCACATAAGCTTAGTAAAGAACATACCATGCTGATTTCTGAACTGAAAATGTTGTGACAGCCCACTATTGACTCCAGCATACTAAGCTGGAAATCCACTTGTTTCAATGTCTCATCTGTTGATGAGCTGCAGGCCTGCATGTTACAAACAAGCGATCCAAAGGGAAATGACAGCAATTCAGTCACTGTGGGACAGACCTGCACATAGACTTTAGGGCCCAAATGTTATGGGTTAGATGTTTAGGGTTAGGCTTAGGCTTAGTTTAGGGTTAGATTAGGTTTAGGGTTAGCCTTAGGGTTAGGGTTTGAGGTTAGGGTTAGGGGGTTAGGTTTGGGGTTAAATTTAGGTTTTGAGTTTAGGGTATGGTTTAGGGTTATGCTTAGGGTTAACATTGGGTTAAGATTCAGTTTAGGGTTTCGCGTAGCCACAGGGTTAGGGTTTGGCTTCAGCTATGGGTTAGGATTAGGTTTAGGGTTGTGTTAGGTTTCAAAAGACTTCGAAATCAATTAAAGCTTACATTTGCTCCTTCGAGGATCTCAGATCAGGATCTTCATAAGCAGAAAAACAAAACTACACGGTCAATGTAGAGGGCACCTAACCAGAACAGGGATTTGCTTTAGTTAATCTGAAGCAAATATCTATTTAGTTAATATTGAAGCAAACGGCCTCCTGATTTCCATGCACATGCCAGCATGCTGGAGATGATCTGAGATGATGTAACTCAAGTTTAGTTTAAAATTTCCATTAATACCCTCAGACCAAATATCAATACAAGGTTTTTTTAACAAAGCAATTCAAGGTGTTGTGATGCTTCTATGCAGGACCAGAAGGAGAAAAACTGCAGTATGATAGAGCTGTTGTGAATTTTTGTCTCAGAAACGTCCTATTTTAAAAGTCACATGTTCTCAACTCTGTTTGTCCTCAAAGGCAGCACAGTATTTGATGTCAGGGCTACTAGAGCTCCAACTGTTGTGTTATCTGGTGGAAAACAGTGATGTTTTCTTTCCCATTTGCTCCCAGGGTCTCTATTCAGTCTTTTTAGACCTGGACTTCTCAGTAACATTAAGCACAGCACTTAAATATGTCACTGTCTTATGCTACAACTATAGTATAAATCTCACGATCTATTAGTACATCACAGGTCCAGCATTTCAAGCAAAGACTAGTATAAGAGAAAATCTAAATTATCATCTGTCTTGAACCCCTGAAGAGAAAACAATAAAAAATAATTTTATTATACCATAAGGACAAGAATAATACTTCATCTGGGAGATGATGTCTTCTGACTTCACTTTAATTCTTTTTTTAAAGGCAGTTGAAATATAAGAGCTCTGCAAAGTTTCATTCATTTTGTTTCTGCAGCGTAAAGTTTTCTTTATAGCAAAAATACAGAAGATTTATCACTGCAAGGAGTCCACTTCCCTCACTCTCTTGCGATATTAAAAGTGCATTTGCAATTCTGATCTTGTGGGACAGTTGTAAACTTGATGCCTTTTTTTTGCAGCCACTAGAGTAGCAGCTCCACACTGAATGGAATATTTGTCTCACACTAGGAACTCTCCTCTGGATGGGAAAAAAAAATAATTGATGCATTCAAACTTGCAGGAAGTGGACTTACTTGGAGCAAAATTCAGAACCAAGACAAGTAATGATTTGTGATATGCCCCAGTAGGTTAACTAGATCCTGGGACCTCTGTACATCTTGCCATTGTGAATGTACTATTCCTCAGCTTCCTTTTGGCACACAGACAACACATTCCAGGGGTCTCACTAAGATGGACCAAACCCCAGCAGTCACATCATCTCCACCTTAGGGTGGTCTGGGCACAGAACTGTTGAGAAGACAAACATGCTACCATAAAAGAGGAAGGTGGAACAGCCATAGATTAGTTCAAGAAAAGACAGCCACGCTGCAAAGTCGAAGAGCTTGAGGATGTCATGCTGCAGGTCTCGCTGCTGCTCTTGCAGCAGCCATAGGTTGCCTTAAGTGAACATCTAAGTGGTTGTCTCCCAAAGCTTTGCCTGTGTAGCTACACAGCCTCCGACAATACAAGGCCTTTACAGGACATTACCTTACAGAAGCAGAGTCCTGCCTGTTGTAAGGACTGCAGGACCCTCAGAGTATCTGGAAACAGAAACAGGTTCCTATGATGCCTTGGGTTTTAACTTTTATATTTTTCAAATCCTCTACTGCCTAGTGTGGAACTCTGAAGTTTCGTGTGGCCTGTTAGCTGCTGTTCTCTCATGCTGGTTAGACATAACAAAGCCTCTCTAGGTTTGCTCTTCAAGGACACCTTGATTGCCCCAGGCTCCAGAATGTGCAAACTAAAAGCCTTTGAGAGATGGGGCAAACCTGGAGTAATTGCATCATGAACTGAGGTTATAATTGGAGAATTAACCCTGATATGCAAATGGACCAAACTTATAAAAGTGTGAAGAACCCATGACCCAGGGTCCATCTTGGGTGTAGCCTTTTGACTGCCCAGGGTGTACCTTTGAAGGCCCTTCAAACAAATACCTACCTTTATTCCCTTATTCTTGTCTAGTCTCTGTTTTTAGGTGGCCATCTCAAGGCATCAGTATAAATACACTTGGATGTTCCAGATGCCATTTCTCACGCATTTCTTTAACTTTGGTCAGATAAAAAGCTCAAGGTGCTGAGAGAAATATTTGGAGTTTATGAGGGGATAAGCTCATAAATCAGACTTTGTTTCCTCCTAATAGAGATTATATATGTAAACTACTCCCACACATTGCAGCTAAGTTTTCAGACTACCATCCTCACAAGAGTCTACTATTTTTTGCCTTCCGTTTCTTTGGAAACAAGCCAACAAACCAACTACAAATTACTTATGTTTGGATGTTTTCGTTCATGATCGTGCTGGTACTGAGAGGCAAGAAGGACAAATATAAAGACTGTTGTGAACTTTATTGAATCTGATTAACTGTCTGGTTTGGGCTCAATTTAAATTTGTCAAGACTAAAAGTCTCCTGTCATCTTTTGCCTGCTCCACACACAAATGAGATCTTCACACAATTCAGAAACTGTGCTAGGTCTGAAGACAAATACCAGAGCTGCCTGTCAGCTCCTTCACCAGCCAGCCAGCCCAGACAGCTAACTCACAATCTCCCTTCCCTTGTCTCTTTGACATTGCTCAGTTATGCTTTCAACATTGTCAAAATGCATTTTGACTGGCATGAAGATCCAGCAGGAACTGGGTGCCCTTGCAAGGGTGTGGAAGTTCTTGCCTTCAAAGGCGCACAGGAGGGGAAAGCAGCAGCTCTGCCAGCACAGCAGACCCGGAGTGATGAGGGCAAAGGGAGACAGGGGTGGCAGCAGTGGGGCTCAGGCCCCCTTGGTTTCCAGCACTCTCTGGGGTACAGATGGCTCCAAGTGTACATCCCCTGAACCGCTGATGTGCACCCAGGCAGCCCCATCCCAAGCTGGGAACATGGCTGTGCTAGGCTGTTTCACCAAAAGGGCTGGCATACAGGAACTATTAAATATGGTTTAAAGCAGGAGGGGTCAAGCACAATACTCCAAATAGCATTTATTATAAACTTCTGTGATTTTTCCTCTTTCAATTGCCATCTCAGAATTTTCCCTTCACAAACCTAGTAGCTGTATGACTGTTTTCAAAAAGAAATTATATTGGCTAATCATTTGATTTATTTAATTACAATTTAATTCCCACCTTGTAAGATGAATCATCAGAATCGGTCAGTAATACACCTGCTGACTGGATAACCACTTTCATTTTGTTTTTTGTTTTTCAGCTATTTTAATAAACTAATTTTTAAGACTGCCAACTCCCGTTAGTAAAATCTCACAGAGCTTTTGAGCTTTGAAACCATTTTAATACACTGCAATTCTCCCAACAATCTGAAAA
>VZRR01003705.1:12569-35069 GCA_013398015.1 Oreocharis arfaki | reverse complement strand
ATGAAGATTTGTGGGGGTTTCTGTTTTGTTTATTCTGTTTTGTTTATTCTGTTTTCACAAATTGAAAATACTCTGTCAATGGTGTTTTTCTACACTGCCTGGCTAGCTTGATCTTACTCTCACAACTGGAAGGCAAATACAGAAAAAATCACAGTGAAAAGCGTAAATATCAAGCATTTGTAAAAACATACCTAGAGAATCAGCATATGGAACATTTATGCAATTTAATTTTAGTCATCAGCCTTTAGGCTTTGTCAGGTGGTCACCTATTTTCTTATGGCTGCAGGTGCTCACATACAAACAATTACCACTTCCAGTGTGCTGCCCACCACCATCTTTCTGTCAAAGGGTACCACCTCTTAAACCTGTCGAACTGCATAATTCCATTGTGTGAGTTAAGAAAACTGATTAATCAGTGTAAAATCAACCACCTTCTTTGACTGACACTTATCAGTAGTGGCACACAAGTGCACCACAGGAAAGTAGTCTTGTGTGAAGAGCTGCAGCACAAGGATGGTAAATGTCCATGCCTTAGATGTTCTGGACATTTCATGGTCCATAGAGGACATTCATGCTCTTAACTAGGTTAGATGTCTGAAGTCAGACATTATAAATATCTCTCAAAAGACTTTATTCTACATGTGTTCCGCTCATCAAAAAAAGACTACACAATGGGTGAAAAATGGACCTTGCACAAGGAGAAGCCCAAGGATAAAATACACCAGATTTTTTTCCAAATAGGTGACTAATTTATTTGTAGAAGAAATTACCTATTGATCCAGGCACTCTGGCCTGCTCAAACTAGAGTGTTGTTAGGCATGGTAAGACATAACTCTATCAGTGTTTTTACTTCTCTCTGGTCCAAAAATTTATTGAAAGACAAAATTATGTCAGCTTCGTGTTGCACACTGAATTAGGGAGAAAACATTAAAGAAAAAAAGAAGTGAAATAAACTTCTTTGCTATAACCTTCACTAATTCAAATCACCAGTTGCCTGACAACATATTAAGACCTCACAGACACCAGACAAACCTTTCCTTCCTAACTCACAAGGATTCTTTCCTTCCTGGCAGAGTTCCAGCAGGGTCTAAAGCTAAGTTTCTGAGGCTGCTGGAAACATCCAGGAGACAGTGAAGTGGCCTTGTTTACGGCAAGGATGGTATAAATAGAAGAGCTGAAGCCTCTCTCTTTCTCTCTCACCATTCCCCTCCAGTTCTATTACAACAGTACTTCAAAATCATCACAGTTGTGCAACAATCCATTTCATCCTTTCTGCTCTAATTAGGCAATTCTACATGTCTGTCTTGATAGGTGGGGCTTACTGAAGCACTTAATCAGTTTCTGGAGGGGCATCATAGTGCCAATCCAAATGCTTATTTAAACAGAGCTGTAGTGCCAAATCCAGCATATTCTGCAGCAGCATGGAAACAACAGAATCTGTGAGACGCAGATTGCCTCACACACTTTTTTTAAGCAGCCTTCAATGTGAAGGAGCACTTGCCCTGTATTCATCCTGTGTAAGCTTAACAGGTCTAGAGATTAAAACATGGAAAGCATTTTATATTACTGGGCTTTCCTGGCAAATAAAACAATTAGAGCAATTCCAGTACAAGCCCTGCCTGAAACTGTGCTAACAAGGCTTTGAATCTTAAAAACTGCATTTAAATCAAACGATTCATTTGCAAACCCATCACATACAGCACACACGTGGTAGGTGGGGATCATTTCATTGAAATTAGAAAGCAAATGTCTCTATACATGAGAGGTCACCAGTTGTTGTACGTTAAAATCTTTTCACTGTTAGGCATAATTAAAATACTCTAACAGTGGTTTCAGTAATTTAAACATTGCAGTATTGTTGTAATATTTTTCTAGGCTTCAAGAGTTCACAATTGTTTGGTCCAATCAAATCTGGGAACACTGGAGAAGTTATCACCCATCAAGGTAATTACTTTCAAGTTGAAATAATTACTCCATCAATGTTAATGGTCTTTCAACTTCAATAAAGCACTCACCTGCCGATAATCACAGCTAACCTCTTGCTCTCATGCAATTCCCTCTCTATTTAGCAGGTTATATTACAGCCGTTAGAGTGGTCACTTGTCCTGAACAGCTGCTGAATTTCACTTTGATTGTCTGTGAACCATAAAAAAATTAGTCATCTGTGTATGATTTCCCCTAACCCATAAGCCCTTGCAGAGCTAAGGAGATGATCTTTTGGCTGCATTAGGGCACTGCTGAGCAGCCATCTTGTTTCTGGTGGTGGCTACTTTCCACTGTCTAACAGCAGCGCAGCAGCCTAATTAACTTTTGCCCTCTGCTGCCGTTTACAGCTTTCACTCATGGCTAAGTAACACATCTTCTGAATTTATGGCATGTGTGGGAATTCCTTTACTTACACTCATCCTCTTTTCTTAGGGTGTACTCCATTTCCCAGGCATCTGCAACAGGCATATATAAAAAAGTTTCATTGGTCCCTCTCCTTGGCCTATTCTTTTCTTATTCTTGTGGCTACAATCTTCATTACTTCTTCTATAGGAAAGTTGCCATGTACAGCACTGAATACTGCATTACTGAATAGTCTGTATGAGGAAGTTAATAACTATGTGGTATCTCATCTCTAATGCTGCCAAATGTTCACAGGTCTATATGAGGAAAGAGACGTTAAAGATCACACATGAATGTATTAAGTATTTTTAAATGCAATGAATAGAAAGAAACTAACTCTGGATGCATGATTCCAGATATCTGTAAAATCCTGCATAGGAGCAATGAATGTAGGGCAGTACTGGCCACCCCAGATTATTTCTGATACATTATTTTTGATATGGAGTTTTTCAACAAGTAAACGATACTTAATATTCTGAGTCAGTTTATTTATTTGATATGTAAATTCTGTCTGCTTATAACAGCACAATCGTGTTAGCCAAAGCCTCATCCTCCTACCAAAGTCTTTATTACTGCTATTCTGCAATATGTCTACTGATTTCCCTATCACAGCACCTGCCAAGAGAAGCTTGGCCAGTGCAGTTATATACCATCTCCCCAAATAATGTAAGGGAAGCCAACATGTGTTCTCAACTGTTAGCACAGCTGCATCCAAACCAGAGGCTTTGCTGGGGCAGTGATAGCAGCTAAGAGACGTGTTAATTTCTTCACCCCACCTGGCATTTATGCCAAAAAAAGCCTTTAAAGGATAAGTTTGGCCTGAGAGCCTCACATTGCAAAACACATTGTAAGAAGACTTGTGCACAGGTGCAGGATTTCCCAGGAATAAGGCCCATAATGCTTACACCTATCTCTTGCATCCTCTAACAAGCACATTGCACTTTTATCTACACTTGGCTGAGGCAAATTTAACATACTGAGACCTTGAGTCTACATAATAGTAACTGGGGGGCACTGTCCATAGCAGGCAGAGTTTTTCTTTTTAACCCTCATCTCCAGATGCTTTTCTATCTCCAGGCATATTCTAACAGCTACATATTTTTATATCTTTTTATTCATCTTCCAGGTTTTGAATTCTCCTGCCCACAATAAACAACCAAACACTTGATATAACTGTCGTGGGAAAAACAGCATTACACACCCACAATGCATCTGCCAAGAAACGTCCAAACCTACCCGCAGTTCTACCTCACAGCAACATTTGGAATACAGCAGTTAAAGAGCTGTGATGCTTTGATGACATTTGGCAGGCACTCATTTGCTTTATAATGAAATCAGCTCTGGGTTCTGTGTTCACAAGTTTAAGTCCTCAGTTCACAGGAGTGAGAAGCTTGCTTTGACAATCTAGTCACTTTATGCAGATTTCTGTGAATGAGAACCTACTGCCAATCCACTCCCCTATAAACACATCTGTCTCATGGTAATGCTGTCAAGACACTAAATATGATTCCTGCTTTAGAGGGTTAAAATGAACTGCAAAGACATTGTGGGAGACACTTGTGCTGCTGTAACCAGTCTTGACTTGACTTTGCTCTGCAAATAAACCGGAATGTCAGTTTAACTCGCTGCCACCTAACATCTGTCACTACACTTCTGGCCAAACAAGCTAAGGAAATGGGTGACACTGCTCTTTAACTGTGAAGCATCAAAATGGCTCACATGTATGTCACTTGCTTTTAATGGTGCAGGACACCCTCCTTTCATTTCAGGGGTAGCAGCTTTTGCTCTGAGAATTGAGTTCTTGTTTTTATCTCCACAAGCAGTGTAAAATTTCAAGGGGTCGGTGATAACCTTAAGGCACCAGACAGCCATACCTTTGACATACTAACTCAAATACATATTAATGGGAAGCAAATAGCTGCATTTGGTGAAGGTATAGTGGGTAAGTCTGTCAAATTGTTTGATAACCTAAAAGATGCTTCTCATTTGGCTCTGAAATGGATAGAAAAAAACCTGTCATATTAGAACAATCTGCTGGGACATTAGCAAAAGCTTAATTTGTATCCTGCAGTGTCACAAGGATTGTATTTCTCCTCTAAGTTTTGGCCAAGCTTTATGTCTCAGGGCAGGCAACCAGGGTGCAACTGACAGGCGCAAGGATGGGATCAGCCACCGTGATTCTAGCACTGCTTTTTTTTCTGGAATAATCTAATGGGATAAGAATGGAGTCTAACAGATTAAATAAAGGACCAAACTCATTGCTTTCTTAATACTTTAAGTCTTACTTGTAACATGGAAGCTTGTGAGAGAGAATGACTAATGGCATATCCCACGAGGGAGCTCCAATAGAGATGCTTTAGGAGATTAAATGATTTAGCCCAGTACCCATGAAGGCTATATTTTAAAGAGGCAGAAGTTTAATCATTGGAATTCTAGTTCCTTCAATAAAATTACATTTTAATTAAAGTATCTCATTCACAAAGCTAAAGTTAAGGGTATACCAGCAATTTAATGATAAAATTCCATTTTTAAGTGTTTAAACTTTGAAAGTTGGTGTCCAGGTTTTTGCCTGCTGGGATAATTGACCTAACCTCCTGCAGATTTCTTTGATAACAGGACTCCATGCACTTTATGTCAATAACTTTGATTCTAAGCATTAGCTGTTCTGCTATATCCAGAAGAGGTAGGATTCAGATCTCAGGTCCTTGGTATAAATCAGCAACAATTCTACTCAGTTCATGCAGCTGCAACAGCTTAAAGTGAGTGCAACCGATGAAGGAGATGGAGGAGATGTGCAGAAAGATTTTTTTCCCCAAAGGGTAGTATATTATTTTAAATAAAAATGAGTAGCAAAAATACTAATTGATACACGTTCAAGACAAAGGACAGTAGGAAAACCATGCAAGCCAGCTTCGCTGCAATGCTAAGTAGAACAGCTATACATATGCTGCCAGAATGTGATTTTGATTCAGGATAGTGTTTGGGGAAAATAAAGGATTTTGGAGCCAGGAAAATACTAATTCAGTAAATAATAGCTTGTTAATCTGAAAGGCTTTTAACTGATGCTGTTAAAGAAACACACTGTAGCAACATTATTTAAAAGACCATTTTGGTAGGTTTTATTGCCCACAGTACTACCATCTTGGACATTTTCTGTTGTTGTTGGCATGCTCAGAAGACATTGCAATGCATGACCAGCCACAGCCAGGTCAATTCTGATGCTCAGCAACACATTGCATGCTGCTGAAGCAGAGTAGTAGGAGAAGCCCTGGCTTTTCACTGGTTTTAAAATCTTAGGTGCATCATCACAATTATGATGGTGGTTTTTTTTCTTAAAACAAATTAAAGGAGCTAAGTACCAAAATGCCTCTGAACCTTAGAATCCCAATCTACTGTTTAAAGCTCAGCATGCTGTGTAATGTGAATGCAACTGCTTCAGAAGGCAAAGTATATATTATTCCTGTAATTCAGTTCAGGACCTGTTTTCCTTTTCAGAAAAAGACATATTACAAACCTAATCCATTTAGGAAGCTAGACACAAAACTGCTCTGAAGCCCTATGATCAAGGGTATGTAAGATTACCAAGCTGGAAACTTCTTCCTCCTTGTCATGTAGAGATTTGTCCGAGGAAGCTACTTAAAGTTTACTACTGGGTATTCCAGGAAAAGCTTTTTAGGACCCTACTAGAATTGTCAAGCAGATACATTATAATTGGGATGATTAAGAATTTAGGAGATTTCTGGTGTTATTTGGTACAAACACGGACTATGAAGATAATTTAGGGAAAAATCTAGGTTTACGAATTTGAGGCGGCACTGCTGAGGAAACCAAAGTTTATTACAACCTTCTTAAACTTTTAAAACTTATTTTCAGGAGAAAACCAAGTACACCAACTGTCCTAATATACAACATCTCAGTCCAACTATCTATAAGATGTCTTGCTATAGAAAGACTAGAATGTAATATATAGGGGGGAGGAGCAGTGGTAAATGCACAAAACACAACCATTTCTGCCACTGGTTAACAAAATGTTGTTCTGTCAGTTCACAAAACAACGCCCTTTCCCAAATCTATCCCTTCACATACTGAATAGAAACAGGAAAAGAAAGGGAAGGGAAATACAGATCAGCAGTGCAAAGTAACATTCTAATATAAGTACGTGAATTGGAAATAAAAGTAGAACTGCTTTTATTACTGATGAGTTATGAAGGGAACATGCAAATGGGTTGCATATATGAACTATGTAATTACTAATTAGTTCATTCACTTTATGACTCCAACTGAAATAAAAAAGAGAATTCTATACAAGGAGGAGTGATATTGCTGTTCTTTGTGCAGGTCCTGTGAAACTATTTTGTCAGTCAGACAAAAAACC
The DNA here is from genome assembly GCA_013398015.1 of Oreocharis arfaki. Classification (NCBI taxonomy): domain Eukaryota; kingdom Metazoa; phylum Chordata; class Aves; order Passeriformes; family Paramythiidae; genus Oreocharis; species Oreocharis arfaki. The sequence continues at coordinate 28,306 of VZRR01003705.1, read as the reverse complement.
TCAGGACAGTATTTTCAGAGCAAGGCTGACAAATGCATGTGCTTAATTCCTCCAGACATGACACATCCATGCTTTTGAGTAATCTACTTGCCTCTACCAGAAGTCTAGTATTAACATGAAATGTTTCAGTCTGCATTGGGCCAAACGCAAAACTTAAACCAACAGAACGACTGGCAACTGTAAACCCCACTTTTCACATCAGCGTTAAAGGAGATTTTAAAATACATCAGAGATCAAAGCAGAGAAAAAAAATCTTAAAACTTGGTTTGTGGCCCAGTTCTTACCATTACGGTGAGTGCTGTGACAGCTGGGGTGCTAAACGTTGGGTCGCTGCGTTTTTCTTGGTAGACCACTCGGTACAGAGATATGACACCGTTGGGGGACACCGGCTGGGTCCAGTTCAACCGCACCGAGTACGCACTCGTGGCTTGTGCCCAAGGGGCTGCCATGCCCCACGGGGAAGCCTCCAGGGTCTGGGTTGAAGCCCACAGGCTGTCCACAGACCCCACGGAATTCTGAGCTCTGGCACGATACTCATAGAGAGTGAAAGGCTGGAGAGCATCGGACGCATCAATGAGTTCCAAAGCTCCTTCAGTCCAGATGAACAAAAGCAGCTCTTCTTGACTGCCCACAGGACGTCTGGAATTAAATCAAAAGCAGTGTATTAAAAATTGAAAATAGCTTTAGCAGTCCCATAATAGTAGATCCTAAAGTTCCAAGTTCAACTTGTATCTCAGAAAAATACTGAACTTATTTCCATATGTTACACACACACAAGGAACTGCCTACCTATCTTGGCATCTTAAAAGCATTTCCCTGAACTTGTGTTGGGTGCTGAGCAGTGAGGAAGAGATTTTTTGAGGAAATCAATTATTCTTCTTTATCTAGAAGAATACTATAAAACATGGCAAACAAGTCCAGGGCAACAGAATAGCAATACAACAGCATGTTGTCCTAGGATAGAACGCGCCACAAATGAGACTTTCAAAACTTAGAACATTAAATTTTAAATCTATCTGCAGTTGCTAAGCAATGACTTGAATTGCAATGTGGGTGCAAGTTTTCAGCATTTCTGAAAATCAATCTATTTACGGAGGTACTCACCTCATGGAAAACTTATGACCAATTTACTGGAGAAAAATATTACCTAGTGAACATGAGATAAATATATTATCATGCCCTCAAAACTAAAGCTGTACACTTTCAAGTTCTGGTTTGCTCACACTAAATATCCCATTTTTTCTTGCAAATGGAGTAAGTAATCCCTTGTGCATAAACTTAGCTGAATTTGCAGCTCCACCACCAAACCTCATTAAAATATCACACATAGTGTTTTCTGTAATAAACTATGGTTTTTTTCCAACACTGTTTTTGTTTGAAAATGCAAACCTAAGAGATATGAAGAAAATTCACTGTATAGGTTTTTGGCACAATGGGTTTTTCTTTTAGTACATATACGTATACATATATCTACGTATACACAGACACGCACATATGTACACATATATATGTGTATAGAGCATTACTACTGCAGATATGCTTGTGCTGGACCTGGTGATATTCTGAGTACCAGAGATCACAGATGATCCTCAGTCCCTTTGTAACATGGCCCCTTCTTCTATATAATTTACAACAGTTTTAATAAGCTGAGTACTCATCTTCAAAATAGAGTTATCAAATCAATTTTTTCACTTGGCATAAAAATGTTTGTGTGAAATTAAGTTGGTTACATTTAAACACTGTGATAAATTTCAGTGATGGTTGGGCTTTACTGCACATGAATTTAAGTATTTCCCCTACTCTTCACAAGAACCTTGGCCTTTGCAGAACGTAAAAGCACTTTCACCCTCAATGCCAACAACAAAAATCCAAATTACATTATCTGCCAGTTTTATTGCAAGTAGGGCAAATTTGCAGAAGTAAAATTGGTTTGTCTGGCTACTGGGTGTCATCATCACTACACACACACACAGAAGCTGAAAAACATTTCTTTGGCAAGAGAAAATCTGTGTTTCAAAGAATGCTGTTGGATTTTATTTTATTAGATCAAACCAGGAATTAATTTAAAAATAAAAAAGCATTGATTTTTTAAAAACTGATAATCTTAACTGCTTGTAATAATATATTCACAGGTATTAACATGCAAACATGAAGAACATGATGAATGCAAGTGTGTACACAGCTGTTTATTCATCCTTGGTGTATATGCAGATATAAGGCAGGAACGAAGACATTATTTTCTCATATGAAGCAGAATAATTTTTGCTAAATTCTAAGATAAGCAGATTATATGGATACTGTTTAGTTTATAAGGGTTGAAGTGTGATTTTTTAATAAATAGAAGAGTTTTGAGGTGCAATATCTCTATCATAGTGAAACAGGCAAACTGTAAGATGTGTTGATACTGAGGGTTGGTTGGCAGAACTGGGCAAAGACTGGCAGGTAGAAGAAGCAGGAAAGATTCCCCAGAAATTCTCAGTCTCTCAGTAAGAGTCAGGGTCCAAAATTTCCCATTGTCTCCAAAATTCCAGCAGCAATTTTTAATATGATTCCCCACACTCTATTATAATGGCAAGTTAAGCCTCCTGCAGAACTCTCTTTAGGGTGCTGTTCACTGGTGTAAGGCAAGACATATAATTTTGAAAGGTGAATCACTACTATGTCTTTCTCCTGCACCTAAAAATACAGTCTTTTCCCGGTGCACTCAAAAACATGTCCTAAAAAATCTCTGTAAATAAGGGAAAAGAGAGTACATTTTAATGCAATAAAGTCACATTTAATGTGTCTTGCTGACCAAACAGTATGGGACTTAAACGAATACATAAATTTATGTTTTATAAATATTCTAAGCTCTGTGATAAACAGTTTTTTCACACTGAATGATCAAATATGCCACCAACTGTAAGCTGATTCATAGGCAAAGCTGTACAATGTAGCCTGGTTAAGTATTTAGATCTTATTACTGCTGAATATTTAATGAATGAAACTTATGGTTAGGTAAATGGTTCCATCTGTAGTGCTAAAAACCGGAATATCTTCATGTATGAATAAACTTTGAACAGAAGTGGTTGAACAATCTGTAATCATTTCAATCGTCTTAAGATTTAAGATTCAGCTGCTCATTTAACTGGAAGTATTTCTTATGTACAATGAGCTGCAAAGGAGAATAACATTTCCAAGAGCTGGAAGCTGTCTGTTAATCTGCATAGTCTGATTTGCCGCTTACATTCATTTTGAAGATGTTCAGATAGTTATTTTTATAAGGGCAAATTCTCCCTGCCCCAGTGCCAATCTGAGGCGGATGACATAAGAAGGAGAATATAATCTTCTTTGTGACAGATAACTCCAGAGCTGTGCTGCAGCGGCGCCGACTGCAGCGCTCGCCCCTCCGCTTCCCTGTGCGCACAGAGACGGCGAATCCCCGAGGTCTCGTGGGTCAGACCAGAATTATTCCTCATATGTTTACCTTTCACCATACAACTAAATTACATGTTTTAACAGCGCCTGCTGCTTTCCTTACCAGAGTGGTAGTGAGTTATTTTTAGGAACACCGAGAAGTCTTGGGGTAAAATTCAAACGATCGGGGAATCACGCTGTCAAATGTGGGGGAACAATGCAACATTAGCAGTGCTCCCCCTCTGCAGTTTCACATCTAATTAAACAAAGAAACCTCACTTACATTTGTATTCAACAAATCTACGCTAATGCAGCTTTTATGATTTGGGGTATTTTTTTTAAACCTGAGTTCTGATGTTAAAAAAAAAAAAAAAACAACAAAAGGAATTTGAAGTTATTGCATGTAATATACCAGTTTAGGTTGGGTATTAGATCAATTACAGGTATAATTAAAAGCCTTCAGGAGTTCTTGTATTCAATGACATAACCATCCATAGGGATTCCTACATTAAACCATCCAGTAACATATGTTCCTTGGAAGCTGTCTTGGGTACAACTCATGGTTAAGGGTGTACGGTTAAGCAATGAATTAATCATAAAGAGTCAGTCTAGAAGCCTCTACACTGCAAGTCACGACAGCCACTGAGACATGTCTTCTGTCTTTAATTGCCTCTTGATCGTTCTGCTACATTTTCACCAACAGGACTGGTCAGCGCATGAGAGCTACATTTCAATCTCACAAATACATACTAAACAATAGAATCTTATTGGGCGAGACATAGGCAGTTTGACAGGAATTCAGACACTCCCTTAAGGAAGTTACAAACCAAAATACTTCTAATTTTACAGCCAATATGTCTGTAAGGGCCATCTCATGTGCCTCCTACACAGAGCATGCTGGTAATCAATAGAGAGCAGTTCCATTAGTTGATGTGACGTATAGCTTATGAAAATATAGCAATGAATATATATAATCTATTTTCATAATATTATTTTTTTTCAGAGTAGCAACTTCTGTGGTTGGCACAGGGATGTTATGTCACGATGAATGCGAACAGAACTAGATTAGGTGATTATCTCATGAACCAGATCTTTTCTCATTCACAAACTCTTCTAAGATGTGGTCCTTGCTAGAAAATTTTAAAAGCTTCAGATCTGTGTTTAAAGTTGCTTTATGAATCAAAAATAAAATAGCACCACATCTTCTATCATAAAATAACATTTTAATTTTTTGTTTTCTAGCAAAATGGCTCCAAACTTCGGAGTACTTTGATTATGCTAGAGGAAAGCAAGAGTCCTGCCACTTTAATGCAGAGATCTGCACACACACTAGGTCCCCAAGCATTCCAGGTTTTGAGTTAAATGAATTTTTTTTGGTGGTGATGCAGTAAGGAAGAGGTACATACTGAAGAAGAAATTACATTCCATAACCTCCCATAGAAATACTGCAGTCCTGCTGCTATAACAATGTAAGGCCATGTGTGGCTACAAAATGAAAAAGAACTATGTGCTTGCATCCCATTTCTGATTTTTTTGCAGCTATCTGAGAAAGATTTGATATTGTTGTTGTCTAAGCACATTTAAACTTCAGCTGAAATAACTGCCAAGTGATTCATGCCTATGTAGGTGAATATACCGATTGTATCTGGAGCCCCAGTGCGCCATTTTCATTTCACTTTAAATAAAAAACAAAATGTATCTATGTCAGTCAGTGCCCTTCTGCTGTACTCAGAGGTATCAAACAGGCTACAATTATGATTGTGAAGTGATTGTGTCACATTGGAGGAAGGTTTATTGCTTTTGAGTCTGCTAGGCAGTAACACATTCTGTTTCATATTACTCTTTATATCATTGTTTGGCTGTGACTAGAATAATCAAATGCCATCAAATGCTGTCAAATTCAATTTACAGTATTTTTCACTGAAGCAGGCTTTCTGCATTATATTTCCTGTTTTCCCTTTCTATGGTTGCCATGGAATAGCAGTGGTAATCATCAGCTTTATTTACAAAACCAACAGAGTGAAGACATGTCTTGGGCTATAACATACACTTTATTCCTCTTTATGCAGGGGAGGGACTTGGGATTTTTGATCAGACAATTAAAAAAAAGCAAACAAAAGGGTATTGCAAGACAGCAGGAATTTTTAAAGACTACTAACATGTTTAAGGCAAAAGTGAATTTATATTAATTATCACTGAGGATTCCAAAAGGTAATTTGATTCCACATCTTCTCAGTCACACCTTTAATATAATAAAAAGTCCCAAACTCTTTGTGGGAGACTAGGATCAGCCCAGCATGTGTTTGCCACACATATTTAGAGCTGGAAAACCAGGAACTTCAGAGTTTAAATCCCTCTTCAATATATGGCTTGAGTTTTATATTCTCTGACTTCTGAAGCTATTCAAGAAGGCCGCTTCAGTGAGCTTTTAACAAAGGGTCAACAGGCACAGCAGACATCGGTGCTCTGCTAGTTTAATACTGACCTAAACACAGCTATCTGTACAGAAAACTCCTCACACAGGGCTCAGGAAACCTCTTATGGGAAGTGAGGATGCATCAGTCAACAACCTACACAGGGCAGACGAATACAAACACCAAGGAACATAAACAGATGCACTGTAATCATTGTCTAGATTACTTACTTAGGAACATAAATTATCTTGGAAAATTGATCTGGTTTAGGAACCTAGATACCTTTTTCTCCTTTAAAAGTCTCAGAACTGGTGAATTACTCCTGTTTCAATTACAAAATTCTCAACTGTCTATCAGAGAAGATTGAAGTTTTTACCTAGTGGTCTGGCTAAACACAGTACAAGTATCTATCCTACAAACTTTTTCTAAGATTTTTTTGTTCCCTTGAATTTTTAAAATATATATTTTCACATGCTTTTTGTCATTCGTGGTTCAGGAAGATGGCTCTTGTTTGAGTTCATATTCCCAACATGGCCATCCACAGACCAGCTTCTTACCTTACCATTTGAAAGGTAATATATATCTTTTCATGTACTTCTACACCTTTTTTCACCTCCCAAAATATCAAGGAATAATGAAAGGAACCGTTAAGTAGGACTGTGGAGATTAACAGCAGCTCAGCAAGCCTGTCTGAGTCTGAATCTGACATTGATCTCAGCACAATCCCTGTCTACCCGTGAGAAACTTAATCAAGAGAAGCAAGAAATTCAAAACAATAGAGGGAGTAAATGGCAACACAGCTGCAGCTGGCGTTTTGTTTGCATGCTTGAGATGCCTATTTGGTAGATAACTAATAATAGTATGGTGTAGTTAAAATAGCCAATGAATCTATTGTAATAGTTAAGCAACCAGCGGACAATTAACATGAATGATAAACATACAAAAGTGTATATATATGACACTGGCTTTTGAAATAAACGCTTTGAAATGCACTTTATGCTAGAATTAGTGTGTGTCGTGTTCACCTCAACTGCAACATAAGACTAAGAATCTGAGGTGATAAGGGCATTTACCTGTAAATGAAGTAGTTAGTAATGATGCCATTTGGTTTCTTGGGTGGTGCCCATTTCACTTCTATGAGTGCAGGTCCAATTGCTTTAACAACAGGTGGGCTCAGTTCTCTGGGAGGTGCTTCAGCAGTTCTTGAATATGTTTGACCACCCACTCCACACCCACCTACAAAAACAGAAGTTTGTGTAGGGATAAGAGCTTTGTCCTCAACAAAAAATGCATTAAAAGCAAATGAATGTCAAGTAAAGAAGCTGCTGGTGGAAATGGTGCCTCGTTTTACCTCATTACATTGTTAAATACTCATTTAAATTACCTCAACTCTACCAATGAATTACTCCTGATTTTCACCAGTGAGACTGAGGAGCAAATTGGTTCAAAATTGTCATTTTAGAAATACTTATTTAAGTAGGTTTTTGAAAATTTCTATCAAGGTCAAGGAATTTCATAATTTTTGGTCTCTTCTCTTGTGTCTTTATGATTACTTCTTGTTGGTGAGTAGTTACAGAACTGATTCAGCTCAGTACATGCATTTTCAAAGATCTTTAAGCTCCTTAGGAAGAGTTTTTAATAAAGTGGCACATATAACCTAAAACACATATTTTAAATCTCTATTTCATCTATATATATCTATATTCATGATATATGGAGAAATACATACACGATACATGGAGAAATACTTAATACTTCATTCAGTGTTACGCTTTTTTTTTACTAGGTAAACATTTGACTCCAATGTAAAAATAAAATTTCATCTGTTTTGCTGAGTTGAATCTACCTGGAGAATCCCTTCCAGTTACACAGATGAGTGTTTTAAATTGCCTTACCACTCTGGCATGCTTGTATTCTTATCTCATACAGGGTGTAGGGATCCAGGCCATCGACAAAGGCAAAATGTGCACGTCCTACTGGCTTCACCAGCAGAGTGGGACTGCTCGCATTTAGTAGGATGTTGTATTCCAAAGGCACATTGACAATGAATATCCCTGTTGTGAAACAGAGAGGAACCAGTGATTATCTGAAATACTAACAACAGTGCAGGACAACTTCAAAGAGCCATTCATCACATGCAATTTTAAATGTAAGCCCCCTCTGGAGGTTTTCCCTACTGCCTCGTTTGAAAACTACAATCATTTAAATATAAACTGAAACAGATCCATCTGCAGATTATAACTGGAAGATAGACATTACAGTTCTTAGGTAAGAATCAAAATTCAGTTCACTCAATGCCTATTTTGCAATTGCCACTTCTGGGAAGACCGACCTTATGACTTGGAACCAGGCAGCTTTTATGTATTTTGGAGGAGTAACAGCTACTAAGCACAGCTGTTTGAATAGTCATATGATCAAACAAGTGAATTACAATCATTCAGCAAATTATGCCTTTTTAGCCCAACAGCAGTAGCTGAGTGTAGGTTCTTAACCTGCTTCACCAATAGAGTACAATACAATAGCATGGGCCAAGAAACATATAATTTTAAATGATGTAAAAACAAACTGTTCAGTTTTTGCTAAAAAAAAAAAACCCTCTCAATTTTTACTATTTGAATTCAAACATTTTTCCCTATCTATTCATATTCCCATGCTTTCAGTTCTTATTTTTCCAGTTTTCTTGAGAAGCTGAAGAACTCATTTCCTTCAGAAGAACAAGCTAAGCCATCTACCATCCCTTTAGAACAACAGGCAGATGTTCCTGGATGTTTTCTTTTCTTCTTCCGCATGGCTTCTCTAAGGGTTTTGGTTGATGGTTTTGTTTGGTTTCGGGGTTTTTTTGGGTTTTGTTTTTGTCATTAGGAAATGGGCTGTAGGCTTTTTATTTTCTGTCCACTATAGACTGGTCTGTGCAGACAGCAGCAATTTCATAAAACCAAGAGGACCAAAGAGGAGCGTGTGTTAAGTGAGTTTCCTTCATTCTGCAGTCACATAAGGAACAGCCCTAAGAAAGGACAAAGTACAAACTAGACAAGGTTCCTTTCTGAGATGAGTCAAGATGTATCTGATTAGCAACAGCACATTTCTCTTTCAACACAACACCTACTTTAGATGTCACAGAGATGTCTTTGTGACTGCAACAAGGACCAGATGCCTGTGAGCAGTTCTGAGACTTGTCCAGACCTTGACAATCTTTCCATTTGTAACTCTGGAAAACAACTCAGCTTTTTCTCCTAATTGCAATTTTTGGTCCTTTCCTGATAAAGCATCTACATTGATACTATTACCCTGAAGCTATAAAGAGCATTTTTCCACTGTTGTGCATCTGTTAGACGGATTTTTTTAGCTAAGTATGTATGTGAACATGCACGTTAACTGAAAAAAAAAAAAGTTTGCAAGAAATCAGAGATTTCAAGTTTAGTTGCGGTACTATAAACAACTGATGTACTTTGGAAGATCAGAAAAATCTTTGAAATACCACATTTTTACAATTCTCATAAGGAAAAGAGAACATAAAAATCCCAAAGAAATAACATTCTGCTGCCTGACTAGATGCTAGGCAAAGAAAATGCCATTACACGAAAAAGCTGAAAAATAGCCCTGAAGTAGAGGCATGACTTCAATCTTATTCAACTGCTCAGCTTACAGGAAGAACAAAGACATTGTCAGTAGTTGCTAGAAAAGGTGAAGGGAGAAGGAGACAAAAAATGCAAAAATTCCTCTGTAAAATTTTCCTTTCTTCAGTGTAAAAGTTACAAGAAAAACACCAAGATCTATTCATTAAGAATGGACTAACAGAAATACAACTTTTTAAATCAAGGATGTTACAGAGTAAACCTCTGAGAGGTGATCTTGAAGCAGACTCTTTTTGCAACAAAGAAAATTATTTTTTGCCTGATATATGGAAGATGAAATGCTCCAGAAGAGGGCACTTGAGTTTGCATTGTAAAATTTTGCCAGTAATTAAATATATATTGTGAAAGATAAATAATAAGTATTTTTAATATTATTAGTAGTATTTCCACCCTGTAACTGGAGGGCCTGTAAAGGATAAAACAGAATATCTGGAAGAGTTTGAAATGGCACACAGCACACCAAGAGAAACCTCCTAGTTAAGATCCCCTTCTTCTCCAGTCCTGAAAACAGACCAGATATTTCAGTCAGAAAAACCCACTTCCTTATGAAAGTGATATAATTCAGTTTTGTGCATCTGATCAGTGCATTTATTCTAGGCAAAAATCACCAGAAACCTTTGAAATTGAAACTATTCAGAATACTTGATTTCCAAGGAATATTAAATACCAACAAAGACAGCTGAATCCAGCCATCAGTATGCAGCAAAGGACACCTATTTCAAAATAACTGACCTATCCAAAAACATTGAACAGTGTTCAGTCCATATCAGAAATTATTAAAAAAAACACCACCCCACAACTAAAACACAAAATCTGAAAATTCTGCTAGATGTTGCACTATATTAGGAATGATACCAATAATAAACATGCTCAGGAGATAAAATACTCTCAAGAACTGAAAAAGAAATTGTAAATAAAATCACATAAGCATCCTGAAAAATTCCGACATCCAGTGGAATCCTTCTACACTTCGATTAAATTCATTGACTACTAAGATCAAAGGATCACTTCCTAATCTGAAAAATTATAATATAAACTCTTACAACGCAGAAACTTGTAAAAAATCCCCTTTCTTTCAGAACAGCCTCTAGCATCTGCAGCCAGTCTGAAACCACTACCTTGTGTGCTCTGATGACTGAAGAAAACGAAATGGGCATATTTGTTAAAGTCAGCTGGGAAACCACACGACTTGGTTAGTTCCAGAGTTCATAAATTTATGTCAGAATAAAAGGAACCGTAAAAGCACAAGTGAACCAATTTACCCTAAGTGCAAATGGCAGTTTTGTTATTTGGTGTCAAAGTTACCATGAGCACAATGACAACCTGCCATAACACATTTCCATGTTCACTAAAGAACAAGGATTTAGTTGGTTAATATTCCCAGCAATACTCTTTTTCATAATTTACAACAACTAGATGCTGATAGGTTATTTAACATTTATGAAGTTAAGATGTAATCAGAAAAACCCTGATTATCTTTACAAATAAAAAAGTTAAGTTATTCCAATTTTTTTTTCTCTGCGACTTCATTTCATAGCAGGTGCACATTTTGCAGTGGGACAAATCAATCAAATGAAACCCTGGGTTTTTGTGGGCATATTTGGATAACATTTAATGGACAATTCTGTGCAAAACTCTGCAAATTAGGTTTGACGGCTCTGTGTACTTCAAAACTAGGCTAGGTCAAAAATAGAATTTGCAGCACAAGATGCTTAGAACTGGGCAGGGAAAGCCACAGACTTACAGACTGGTCACCCAAAATCTGTTTGAAGTCAACTGCTGAAAAATTGTTTACTATGATGTGCAATCCAATCACAATTAGAGCAAAATAGTTAAACTTTTTCACTTACAGGAAACAAATACTGAAATAGGAACATCATGTCTTTTAAAATTATATTTTAATATTTAAATTCACAAAACAAAACAATCTATTTGGCTTCCTGAGATGAACTGTTTACATTATGTTTCAAATATCCAGATGTCTCAATCTGGTTGCATCAAGTATTCCCACCTAGACTCTGAAAACAGTAACAGCTGGAGATGCTGACTGTTTGCAAGATGCAGAACTTTGGATATTGAGCTTGAGAAGCTCATCCTACAGTGAAGTGGAGCAAACAATAACTGACTCAAAAAAACCAAAAATTAGAGAATGTGACGTTGGCTTATCAAAAGTCCTGTTTGTTAGGCCACAAGAAACCAGGTTAGTTGGGGAAGCTGTGACAAACACATGGTATTTAAATACCAAGTTTGATCCCAAGAAGAATAAAGTAAAAATCCACATTTTACACAACTTTCATTTTAACTGATAAGCAAACCTAGAGGTGGATAGAGTGTTACAACATGATGAAGAAAATATTTTGATCCAGATGATCATTAACAAATGAAGCAGGTATCTTAGGAGCAGAGGACAAGATCCTATTTTGAACATGTTCAGCTTTCAAGTAACCACCAGCAGCAACTGAAGACACCCAGAAGAGTCAGGTCCTCAGTGAGGACCAGTGGAGTTGTCAATGGGCTGGAATGCAGGATGGCTACCTGCCTACCTATCAATAACATTTATAGATCTACCTTGGGGAAATTCTGTGGTGGGTTTGTTTTGTTTTTTTTTTTCCATTTGGCTCTTCTGCCTCTATCCATGGTCCTGATAGCTGTTCCATAATAATTGTAACATATCCTTCCATAGCATATCAGTGAAATGTACTGTACCTCTGAGGTCTGTGCACTGAGGCAATGCCACACAAGATAATGCAATACCTATTTCAGAAAATAAAGTCCTATTTTCCTCACTGAGTGAGGTGTGTCAAATATTTTTTTCTGAATCCATCACTTTAACCACTATTGGGCCACCTTGATCTTTAGCTAAGTCAGGAGTTTTTAAATGCTACATATCTATAAAGTCACAAGATTTAGATATATTACAGATGCCGAAACATTATAATTAAACCATCCAAAAGGAAGGTCTGTGTAATAGGATGTGTCCATAATTAACCCTGAGCGTGATTATTTGACCCAAATTTATTACAGCAGATAGCACAGAATGCCAAAGCAGCCCTGATAACCACAGACAGGAAGACACCAGGAGGAAGTACCTTCTCGTCAAAACTTTGTTAATTAAAAGCACCTTTTTTGACATCGAGTCTCTACCAATGAAAATAATAGTTTTGTCCAGTAGTGACTGCCAAGCCTGACAACCCTTATAAGCAAAGGTGTATTCTGGCTTTATAAGGAAAACTTATGTTACCTCAGTATAGCCAACTGTGAGACAAGGATTCATGCACAGAAAGGAAACAGATCAGACAAAAAAAATAGCTACTCTATGTACACAGACATAAATAAGGATAAGAAGCAGTAGACACTTCAGGCTAATCCTGCCAAGCTGGGGATGTATGTGGGCCCAGACAACTACATGCACAGGACATGTTAATGGGATTTGTGCCATTCCAGAGCATCAGAACTTTCAGAATAAACCTCCACCCGCATCCTCTGCAGTCTTACTCTTAAGGAAGAAAAACCCTCTAGAAGCACAAGGGACCTCAGACTGAGCACAAAGCAGGATTATGAAGGATCAAGAATTAGTTTCCTGGCTTCTGCATAGAACTATGTTTCTGCACACAGGTTTTAGTAGCATTAGTAGCTTTCAGTAACATTCAGTAACATCTCTCTGCTGTTAGTACTCCCCATTCCTCTGATATCAGCTGGTGGCCCTGAAGTGCTGTAATAAAAGGAACAGCAAGATTTGCTTTCCTGTCTTTTTCTTAACTAAGAAGAAAAAGAACTCCATCCCATCTGAAACCAGAACAATACCCAACAGAAACACAGTATGAAAATCCCTTCTTCACATTTAAAAACCTAAATAATTTGCCCCACAACAAGAAGGCAGAGAGGAAGGGACCAAGTTATCAAATATCCATGGAAGTGAGATAAGTGTTCAAGGTGTGTCCCAGTATCTGGAAAGAAGGCCACGTTCCTTCCCCATCTGAGGAGAATGATTTCTAGAGATACGTGAATAAATGAACCCTGCATCTTCTGCAGATCCGTAATTTCCAGCCTCCTCCTCATCCCTCTGATTGTGTGTTTTCAGGAACATATGGACCTTTGTATGCATAATCTTAATTGCAGCACAACCAAATGTACTCCACAGAGCCTGGTTCTCCTTGCAGGCTTGTAACCCACTGTGAGTAACAGGAATTTAAGCAGCTGGAAAAGGTCTAGAGCAAGGACAAGTTTTTCTGGGAAACACCCCACTCTTCACAGCCTATGCTATTCCAATACATTCTTATGTTTTAAATCTTTTTATAAAGTTGCTGAATATTTTTGTGCCTTAAATTATATTTATTATCAAAACTAAAATACAGCATGAGTCACTTTCCAATAAAGCCAACTGTAGATTATATGCCATTTGAATTCACCTGCCTTCTGCTGGGTTCTAAATCCTTTCAGGCAGTAGGGGGAAAAGTTTAATTTAAGATTTTAATCTTTTTCATATATTATAGCATTTCTATAATGGATTTTGTGCTCCTGAAAACTAAAAGATTGACAGCTCAGGGTATTATAGATTTATTAATCATTGCTTAAATGGGTAAGGTGAGAGCTGCTAAGCACTGCCACAATACTTGCAATCCCAGTCTTGAAGGCAAAATACTTTTTCTAGGTGACTTTAACGCCAATTGACCCTTGCTAAGCAAGGATAGAACACCTTAAATAATTAGGAAGAGGAGATATTAAAAACTTCCATGAATCCATTGATAAAACACATATGGCTGTTATCACAATATGCAAACATCTGAAGTTTCTAAAAAAACTGACATAATTTTAACTGAAAAAACCTGTGTCCACAAACTAGAAAACACCTTGTTGGAGATGAACTACGCAGACGAAAGATTGTTCATTACAAGGCTCTCATGGTCTCACAATAACTACAGCACATAATTTTTATAACATCAGTAAAGTGCAACAATCACTTAACTATGATCTGTATTGCTGAAACACTGCATAGATTCTCTTATAAAAAGATACTATAATTCAAGTATTCCTTCTTAGCCCTGCTCTACAGCAGCTGAAGGCCACCTGGTCATGTTCAGGAGAAGAGTAGCTAGAGGAAAAATATTTTTGGGCCTCTGCTGACCTACCAGACTGCAAGGTAACATATCCACATAACACTAAGGTGCTCGAGCAAGGAAAATTTAATCAGGTCAAAGCTAGCACAGGTTCTCTGTCACACAACCTAAAAGATTGTCAGGTTTCCCTGGTGATAACTCGGGTTAGTATGAACGGAAGAGAAAACTTAAAATTTGTTGGGTTTTTGCCTTAATACCTGCACTCAGTAATAGTTCACAATACCAAAACATACAGGGTTTTGATCAGCTAAACCTCACACTACCCATGTCAAGTATCTAGGGCAATATTATTAAAATAATATGTCTCTAGGACACAGCAGCTTTACATGCTGGTTATTTAAATCACACAAACACTAAAACCAAATATGAAGAATAAAAATATCAGAATGATTCAGCTGCCTACCTGGATATACTAATTTTTCAATCCTTTAATTTTGCTACAAAGTACTACATAGAAATGCATTTTTACCTGGCACGTCCCAAGCTAGAAATATAGAATATGCATCAATTACTGTGACATTATATGGGACACGAATTTTCTCTGGAGTTCCTACTGGTGTTTGTATAACATATTTATCACTAGTGTTGCTGCCGCCCCAAGTGCTGGCTTCCAGCTGGTAAACATATCTGCACAAACACAAAAAGATCAGTAGACACTGCAGTTAGAAGCTTTAGGCACATCAGTAACAGAACATTTCCATTTTCACCAGTTTAAAGTGAATACAATGAGTATTATAATTAGTGAAGATTTTCACATTTAAGTTTTCTTAACATGAGAGAAGTAACTTAGAATAATAATTATCATAGAACCTTAGATAATAATACTAAAATACTAATACTAAATACTATACTAAATACTAATACTAGAATTCAAATTAGCTTACAAAAGAAAGAGAAGTGTTGACTCAAAAAGTGTCAAAACTAATTTCGGAATAACTTCCATAAAAATATCAGCAGTCACTTTTGAGCCTGGATGTTCAATTTCCACTGAAACATTCTATACCATGTGCAGTTCTGTTTGTCATATAAAACCTGAAATTTTTCAGAGTATATTCCATGATGGAAAAACACCTACCAATGAACTACCAACAACCAGACAAGAAAAAAAGTATTTAAAAAAGCTTCTTTGAATGAGAATGACCTATTCTCAAAAAAAAAAAAAAAAAAAAAAAAAA
>VZRR01003705.1:0-12550 GCA_013398015.1 Oreocharis arfaki | reverse complement strand
CAAACAAACAAAAAAATAGAAGTCTTTTTATTAAGGCCTTTCTAACATTTGGAAGAGTCCTAAAAGTGCTCTACCAGTTTTCAGTAATAAAGTAATACTGTAAGAGAGTTTTCTTATGTTCACAGTAAGTTATATTTTGTACATTTCACTAGCACAAGTACCTATGTTTTTCAAGGCCTTTCACCTGCTACTAGAGCTCTTTAACATGCCTTACCTACTGTTAGGCTGCAGGTTAACATCTGTGAAATTCAGGTCTGTACTGCCACCCAGGAAAATCTGCTCTCCATCACGGAATAATCGATAATGAGTAATGAGTCCATTGGGTTCCTCTGGTTCACTCCAGTACATTTCCACTTCTGTTGAGCTGACTATGATATGATGAGGTTTTGGCCATACCCCTGTTAACATCATAATGACACTGTTTTAATTTTATGACAGAAACTTAAAGGTGGGTTTTTTTCCTTTCCCATATTTTGTGCTGCTATTTTCTATAATGTAATGAAAACATAAAGTATTGCCAGAGAGAATGACAGAATTTAGCACTCTTCCTGTATTCATCCTATAACAAGAGCAACCAATTAGGCAAGGTAAAGATTAATGGAGAACAAGACCAAAGGCTGCAGCCTTTATATGCCCAGTAGTCTCTGCATATTTATTTGTGCTTTAAAAAAACATTCATCTTCTAATTCTAACCTCATTAACCTAAAGATGAATTTGGGGAAATTTTCACAAAAAGAAAGTAGAAATGCAGTGCCAGGCAGTAAAGAGAATGTGGCAAGATACAAAAACCTCCAAGAGAAACAGATTCTCTTGTGTAAATATCTACATGATAGCTTGATGGATGACAGTGGAATTGTGCACCTTGTTAAACCATCAGAAAATACAAGCCCGCATGACCATCTCTTTGCAGTTCTATAAGAACTGACTTTCTCCCTTACCATGAGGAGCAGCTTGTAAAGTTTGACCTGAAAGTGGTTGGCTGGAAGCACACCCAGCAGATGTGCATGCAGTAAGCACAAAGCTGTAATTAGTGTATGGCTGCAGACCTAGAAAGAGCAAACAGAGGTTAGGCTGAGATGTCGACATCAGTCATCCCAAGAATTATATCTCTACACAGAAAGTTGCTGAATTTAAAATGAATTTTTAGCATTTTTGGCAAAATGAACCATTCTTATATTACATCTGAACAATACCGAAATAGTGAATTCTCACTAATTTAGACATATATCCTCTACTGATTTAAAAGACCCAACAAAAAAATTCAGACTGAATGTTTGTCTATGCTGCAACGGATCTATGGATGTCCCTCATAGATCTGAATGATCTTTAAATCAAAAAACTTAGATGACCCTTGCAATGCAGAAAAACACCTGAAACTGCAATTGCTTAGAGTTTTGGATTTGAAAAGCTGAATTGTCTGTAATGTTTTGAAAATTTATTACAAATACATTTGCAATAATAACATAATAAAATACTCACTTGTACATGAAACCTTCTACTACATTGCAAACAAGTCCAAGGATACTCCTGTCACCTTCCCAATTTCTATTTGTTCATTTTCACTCTATTTTTTCCCCTGTCTGTTACAAGACTTTACCATAAATGCTACAAAACAGTTAGAAGCTGAACTGACAACCAAGCCCTCATTACAAGATATTAATTTTAGTTACTTGTAATTTTTTAATTTTTTTTTTTCAGCTCAAATCTTCTATGCTGGACATCTTTGAATGAGATGAAAAGAGAATATATTGCTTTGTCTTTTTCATGGAAATTTACAAAGATCCTTGTGATGTGTGTCAATGACTTCAGATTTGACATCAAATTGCCTGTGGCTTAAGAATTTGATAAAAATTGCACTCATAATTTGGCTAAGATACTAAGCTTATAGAATAGCCAAATCTGTGCACCCATTAAATGCTTCTTGTAGCTAAATTGTTAAAGATGCAGACCACTGTGAGATCACTGTATAGTTCAGCTTGAACTTATCAGACTTCCTCACAGAGCACCCTCCAGCCCAGGATCCAGCACCTCTGCTAAACTACTCTTTTGGATATTTCTCAAAAGCGATCTTTAAGATATTACCAGGCACAAACACTGAAAACCCTTTTCTCATGTTTTTAAGGACCCACTTGTTAACACTTTGTAATACATTAAAGGTTCATGCTCCTGAATGCAAAGGATACAAATAGTACACCAAGAAGCAAATTAGACACAAAAACTCTTTGAAAGTATTAAAATTGCAAAACTAAACACTCAAAAACTAGGAAATCCCAGTGCCAGGACATTGTACAATACAAATTGATCCCCTTTTTTTTCACAGGCTTTGCAGCACAATCCTTTCTAAAACTGCTTCCAACATGTGGTCTCTGGCCTGATTAATCGTATGTAATTTGAGACTTTCCTTTGCAGTGTCCATCCCTAGAGTGTACAGATGCTTTACTGACACCAGTCAGCTGAGCATTCCAAATGCCTTAAAACAGCACCAAAATAAAAAATCTCACCCAACCAACTCCACAAAAACCCACATAAACTTAAAAAAGAAAAAAACCAAAACCAAACCAGAAAGATTTCTCTCTGAGAATCAGGATACTGACTCAGACTGAGAGAACCAAAAATCTCCTTGGAGCTGCCAGGAGGCCATTTGGGATGCGTGGGACCTGGCTGTCAGACTACCTAGTGTTATGCAAAACTTGATAGATCCAAGCACAACTGGTGCCTTCAGCTGCAGCTCTGAGAGCTCAGGAAATTCAGGTCTCAGGCAGGGTAATGAAAATGAGGAAGACGTGGCTGTGACAAACTGTGAAAGAATGAGACGTGCCTTCCTCAGTACCACAGCTTGAACGAATATGAAAGCCCTGGTTGTAAGGCCATTCCCTTTGGCAGTCCACGCCCCCAGCCCCTCAGCGATCCACGTTTGGTCCCTCTGGGCTGGCACTGTCCCAGTTGCCTCCTTGAAAGGGAATGTAGCTCTGGGCAGAAGCGGAATTAGGCCCATCTACACCGGGACTCCCAGAAGGAATAAATCCACTAAACACAGCCAAAGCTGAGGCAGCCATCCTCCACACAGGAGCTTCATTTCATTCCTCCTTGGAAGAGCCACAGATTGTGGACTGGACGAGGCAGTGACCCTATGCACTGTACTGCTATGACTGTACTGCTGTGTAATGCAGGTTGCTCGTGTGAAAGAGGCTGAATTAGGATTATACAGGCCAATTCATACGTATTATACAGGTCAATTTTTAAGCAAGTCGTTCTGTGGTCTTAACAGTGTACTCTCGACGTAGCTCCTGCGTCTAAATTGAATTATTTCAAGAACAATGCAATTCTTTGACAACAAAAATGCCTGTGCAAGATCTTTGTTTATAAACAAATCCTTGCTTACACCCAGTACCAAAATATTTTAATTAAAATAGATCACAAACAAATAGAGTGAAAGAAGAAGCAGCAATTACATAGGAAGGAAAAATACTGAATGGAAGGCATGCAGGCTGCTTAACAAATTGAACAAGATGTGAAGGAGAGAAAATAAAGAGATGACTCAGAGGGACAGCCCTTGCTGTAACCTAATCATGAACTGGAAGAGAAAAAAAATCATCTGAACACTGTGTATAAAAGTAAGGAGGGAGAAAATGACAGTTGCAGACTAGAGAGAGGCAAAGGCATGGAGGAAAGCCAAGTATTTAACATTTCAGGATAGAAAAGATTACTGTGGCAACAAATTACTTGAATTCCCCTAAAGGGAGTCATGTTCACTTTTAAAGGAAACATGCATAATAAAGCAATACTCATTTACAACTAGACTTTAAAGAGAAAAATGAGCATTAAAAAAAGAGCACAGGGTTTCACAAAATTTATTGGTGAAATTCTGATACCTGAAATTCTAGCCATACATGGAGCAGTCACGGCAGATTTTTATCGAGATTATTAAAGCTTTGCATTAGACACCTTGTCTTATGCATGCTTTGGAAAGCTCTGTGCAAATCTATGTATGTGATTGATAATAAAAACAACAAGTAAGATAATCTTGAAATATAAACAGCATTTTGGTTTTCCAAGGTCTCTACTTGATTGTTCATGAGAGGATGCTTTTCCCCNTTTTGGGGAAATTTTAATCTTTTGTTTTGTTTTGTTTTTGGTCAATTTAAGCAATCTATTATATTGTTGCAGCATTTGTCATTTGCCAAAAGGCTGTGAAACAGTGGGGTTTTTTTTTTAAGAATGCATGGTTCTATTAGCTAAATCAATTCCTTCTGATACTGTTTGTCTCCATTTGTGGGTATGGCTCCAGCAAGGTCAGTAATTAGCTCCCAGGATAACGCTCCTGGGCCCCGCCGTGGGAATTTTACTCGGGAGGATGTCAGATTGCTGACCACAGCCTCACACAACCCCTCCACCCCCAAGAGTTTCCTTTAGATACATTTTATTAATGATTCAGTGCTGCATATGGAGATAGACTTGACCAGTGACATCATTTTGGTATCTCTTCAGTTTTCATTGCCCTGAAATGGAGAATATGTTCAGATAAAAGAATTTCAAACTATTCAGTCATAAAGCATTCTTACTACTGTTTATTTTACTAAAATAAATATCAATTACCTTCTTTGGCTTTGACCTAAAAATGAGTGATCCTACAAGTTGTTGATAAAGCCTCTTACTTGGGATATTAACTTTAGTGTTTTAAAAAGGGGGCAGTTGAGAAGAATCTTTTCTATAAAGCCACCTGCTGCTGCTGAAGAGGGCACTCTTGGCTTTCTTTTACAATTCTCCTAATTATTTTCCTCAGTCTTACCCTCTGCCTGGCCCCACTGCAAAGCATTAGCAGGCCCATTTGTAAAGTAGTAGTAACACAAAGTGAAACAATGCCATAACTGTCATCCAAATTGTTCTGTACAGGGTACTGGAAGTGTTCAGTAATAAATGATATAAAAAGGTCTTTTATTGACAAGCTGCCATGTGCTGTTTGCATTAGAGAATATGAGAAGATGATGGCTGCTGCCCCCAGGTCCCAGTGGCATTCAACTCAGTGAGATAGCAGAAAATGCTTCAGTTTGCTTAAAGCATTGATAACACCTCTAAATAATTAACTGAGGACTTCCTGTCTTCAATTACTTAATGCTTTTTTTAACATCTTGAGAGGATTATAAGCAATTTATGGATTTCACATGATGAGCACATTCACCGCTATTCCCACAAAGCATTTGTGGGATCATGTTTCCAAAGCTTTGATGTAATTAAAAATAAGCAGCAAGACAATGGTGCCGTGGCAAGGTGCTAGCCTTCACGGCTGCTATTTGCGAGACCCGAGATTCAAAGTCTCCACAAATACTAATGCTACAGCTTCATTAATGCTCAACTGTTGCTCAGGGAAAAGCAGGCAGTTTTGGAGAGGGAAAAAAAAAAAAAAAAGGAAAAGAAAAAAAAAGGATAATAGGAAAATCGAAACATACATCCACAGGGAATAAGGCAAACAGTTCAAACATTTGAGATTATGTATGAAGTAAATTTGATTCTTTTATCGTATTCTTTTAATTTAGAGAGCAATAATTACCCACATTGCTAAATCACTGTCATGAATTCTACATTATTACCCAAGGAAGCTGCTGCAGAAAACAGCAAAAGATTTGATTATGACTGTCGGGAGGAATGATCACTTATTTCACTCCTGGCTTAACATGGCTGCACTGGACAGTGGCTTAACAGAACAGGCACACAAAAGAAAAAAAGATCCTTGTTTCTCAGGAATTAATTTCATTTCCTCTCACTTCCAACTGGTAAGTATTGTTGCTATTAAAAGGGAGATATAACTGCCTTGGAGGAGCATGAGAAATATTTTTTCAATGGGTTCGATAAATCACTCCTTGTTGGAATGTTCCTTCTTTACGGTGTAAACTTACAACAGCAATTCTAAAACATGTACCACCAACTCTGGCTGATATCTCATGTCCAGAAGCACTGAATATGGAGATAGGAGTAATACACTGTTGATGAATTTCACACTTGAGCATGATATTGTCAAAGAGGAACAGCAACCTTGCTCTTCTGTGAGTGACTACAGCAGAGACAAACTCTTTGAAAGCACTAAAGGATCCATCCTGACTCAGGGCTCATGCTTCGAGGGGTGTTTCTGAGTGCCATCTATGCTCTAGGGGATTTATGTGCCCTAAGTCAACTGCTGCTCTTTGGCTGGCTATCATGTGGTATGTAAAACATATAAATCTTGAAATTACTTGTGGGGCAAAAAAATCTAGAAAAAAATTAATGCATTTGGGAGAGACAAAAAATTTGATGAAAAAACTGAGGTCAAAGAGTGAAAAAAAGATATCTCATAATGCTTACGTTCCTGCTCTGTATTCAACAAAAACATTTCCAAGAAGAATTTTGCCTCAGTGTAACATTCAAAAACAATTAAAAATTGAGTATGTGAAAACAATGCATTTGATGTCTGAGCCAAACATTCCCCCTAAATCTCTGGAATAAAGCTTCTTTCACCAAGTATTTAGAAAATGGCTATAAGCAACATATAATATTATAAACATAATTCGGGGTCTTTCCTATTCAGTCTTCCTTTACTTTTTATTATCTCAGACATAAAGAACTGGATCCATCTCTATCCTACACTGCTACACATTCACAACTGCATTACTGCACATCAGTGCTGTTAAAAGAGAGAGTTGAATCTGTATGAAGGATGGCAAGCCTACACAGAATATCAGAGTCCTTGAGCACACCACAAAGCATGTATCTTCAGTCGAGCTGGATAGATTTATTTTAAAATTTTGAAATTAAATCTATTAATATTTTAACAAACAGCAGCTAGAAATGAAAGAGATTGAAAAAAAAAAAATTTAAGATATGTAAAGTCACGATAAAGCATTCCAAACTGTGCACAGTACTGGGGATTTCAAAGTTTCTGACAAGTGGCATTTTTAATATATTAATACCATCTTATATCTTAAGGACAGGACATTAGCCTGTCAAAGAGCTCTGACTCCTTACCTGACACAGTGTGCTGCATTCTGCCTGCAGCATCAATGTATATAAGTCCTCTCCCCACCTGACTGATCTGGTACTCTCTGATGATCCCATTTGGTTTCTTGGGTGCAATCCAGTTTAAATGTAATGCTGTGGAGTTCAGAGCACTGACTTCTGGTGGCTGAACACTCTCGGGGACTCCTTGGACAGTGACTGCAACTACCTGAAGACATATGAATTAAACAGCAATTTAATGTAATAGTACACTAGATACCATGATCAATGAGAATGTCACTTTTGTTTTAAAATGTTGTTTGGGCTGGCATATCATTACCAAGGGTCTGGAGAACTAGTTACTTTTTTCCTCCTTTTTCACAATGAAATCTGACCTTGAATACATTACATAAGTCTATGTCTACAATTTATCACAACAGGTTCACCACGTTTTAGCTGCAGTGTTTGGCACAGGGTGAAACAACAAAAACTGTATTGCTTGAAAACTCTTGATAACTCTCTTCCATATGGTTTGTCAGTGTCTCTGCATTTTAACTGCCTGATTTCATATATTTTAAGCACCAGTAAACATGGGGCTAAGCCTCCATATATCCCATGCAATCTGAACTCTATTCTAGTTATTTGCAACTCCATACTTTTGCAAGGAATCTAAAGATTTTGAAACATAGAATAAGTTTGAACTTATTAAGCCCTTTTTACCAAAAAAAAAAAAAAAAAAAAAAAAAAAAAAAGAAAAGGCAAAAGGTAATTTTCTATTGACACATCTCCACCATCAACTACAGAAGAAGCATTTCCAAATCATACTGGTTTAATAAGTGAGTCAGACAGTTTTCTCTTTGAGAATCACTTTTCTTTTTCTGTTATTACCACCATAAAGTATTTATATTATGCCGTAAATATAAAATGTGCCCTCTATAACATATTGTCTTAGTGCATTTGGTGGAATCAGTCCCTACTTGCAGACTTCAGGGTTTGCAACAGTAAACTCCTTAATTACAGGCAAGTGAAATAAGCAGGATTTATTATGAGGTCAGTGGCTGTAGCAACTGTCCCTACATAGTTCCCAGACCACAGCTCTGTGTGCAGGCAGAGGACTATCCATCAATCTTCATCCCTCTGCATCAGTGTTTTTTATTTTAGACTTCTGGCTGAGATTTGCATGAATAAGAAAAACATTTAAACACCTGCAAGTAAAAAAAAATAAATCCCACAGATATTATAATTACAAAACATAGTCATTACTCCCCACCTCTGCCCCACAGACCTTAACCTTGTAGTCCTAGAAATTCATTTTCCTAGAGGCAAGAATAATATTCTAAAAAAGAGGTCACTTAAGAAATCATTTTTGCAAATGATGAATAAGGCAGGTACTTTGCAGAGAAAAAACTAGAGCTGGTTAAATAGTAATGTTGGTGAAAGGCATCCATGATTCAATGTGATACAAAAGGAAATGAAACTCTGAGAAAGTGAAGTAAGAGATCCTGTTTGCTTAAAACTGAAGCTGAGGCAGGTTGTACACAAAGGGACAGTAAAGCCTGAAGCAGGTGCACACATGGAAAGCCAGCAAAGAGTAATATAGTGAAAGGAGGTTTTTCCACTGGAGTGGAAGAGTCAGAAGTTTGTTGAACAAATAAACAGACTACAACTAAAGCAGGATCTAAGAAATAGCAAGGAAGAAGAGGCTATAGACCTCCTAGTGAGAAGCAAAAATTTAATTTCCAGGTTTAGAGGGAGTGCTTTTTAATATTCCTTACTCTATTCTGCCATGTACAGTTTTCTCTTTAACAAACATCAGTTCCTACAGTGCAATTTCAGCTTTGCCAAGACTCAGATACTGCTTTCTTCCTCTGTTTTCTTGTATCAACCTTAGGTTCCAAATATTCACCTGTCAGTAGCTGAATCCAAATCAGATTATTGATATTTTTTTCACTTACTCAATAACCAGCATGTCTTCAAATCACACCTTTCCAAAAGCATTTCTGTGCTGCCACGCTGGCTGATAAAATCCTGGCACCAGTCTCCGTGGAGCCCACTTCACTAACCTTGCTGCTGTCCGTGCAACCAGCGACAGTGCAGGCTCGCAGCTGGTAGGAATACTCTTGGTATGGCTGGACACCACTGGTGTCTGTGAAGCTCATTTCTGTTCCTCTGAAGTGCTCGATTCCATTTCGGAGGATGATGTAGTGAATAATAAGACCTATTGCAGAAAGAAAGTTTTCCCTTTTGTTAGCCGTGGGAAAGTGTGTGATGGGATAATAACCTACTCTGCATACAGAAAACATTCAGTGAAATATCTACATGACCACAGTAGCACATAATCATTCTGGTTAAATGCTAAATGTCAATTACCAGCTACTTTCGTCAGCATCTCCATCAGCATCTGAGTAGATCCCAGTTTTTATTGAGAGCTCTTCCAAGTTTTCTCACAGTTTGAAAATAATAAGCAAGATTTCCTTAAATTCACATAAGCACCACCACCCCTACCCCCGAATCCCCAAATACTTTCCTAGGGTGATTATAATTTTCTGATCATATTTGCACACTTATTAATACAACTGTTCTCAAAATAGCTTTTTGGCACTTTGTAAAGACATACTAAATTGTCTTCTGTGAAGAAGACTCTACTCTTATTTGGAATGAATATTATAGCAACCTAGAGCAAAATCTTCCTGCAGAGTTTAGGAATATCTATACTTCAGTGACAGGGATTAATTAAGATATGTTATGTGATTTTGGAACACTGTCAGTGGAATGATAGAACAAACACTTTAAACAAAAAAAAATATCAATACCATTTGGTTGAAGTGGTTCCTCCCAGTTCAGAAGTATCATGTCTTCCCGATTATCTACTTTGGCCCATTTTGGTGGATTTACACCCTGTGGCACATCTTGCTTAGTGACAGCTCTGCTAAATTCACTGAAACCTCTTCCATAGCTATTCCAAGCAGCCACCCTGTACTCATACGTGACAAAAGGTTCAAGGTTCACATCTAGAAAAAGAAAGTTACATATGAATGATCTCAGTCTTATTTTAAAAAGTCCACCTTTTTTTTTTCTGTATTTAAGGACAGATAGAAAGGGGTTATTTCTTTAGTGAGGGTCATTTTCAGACACAGCAGTACTTCTATCAACTGTTTTGAAAGCAGGTTTAGACATAATGTCCTCACTACATCTTGCTCATTCCATTTTCCTGAAGTTTCTGTCCTGATTCACAGATTACTTCTTAAAAGAATTCTACTTCACTACAATTCATAGAATCATAGAATGGCCTAGGTTGGAAGCAACTTTAAAGACCATCTAGTTCCGCCCCCTTTGTCATGGGCAGAGACATCTTCCACTAGAGTAGGTTGCTCAAAACCCCATCCAACTTGGCCTTGGACACTTTCAGAGATGGGGCACCCACAAGTTCTCTGAGCAACCTGTGCCAGTGCCTCACCACCCTCATAGTAAAGAATTTCTTTCTAATATCACATCTAAACCTGCCCTTTAAGTCACTCCCCCTTGTCCTATCACCACCTGCCCTTGTAAAAAGTCCCTCTCCAACTCTCTTGCAGACCCCCCTTAGGTACTGGAAGGTGCTGTAAGGTCTCCCTAGAGCCTTCTCTTCTCCAGACTGAACAGCCCCAGCTGCCTCAACCTGTCTGCATAGGAGAGGTGCTCCTGCCCCCTGAGCATCTTCATGGCCTCCTCTGGACTCGCTCTAGAAGATCCATGTCTTTCTTCACATTGCCTCACATTTGATTAGGATATCTGACTGCTTTCAGGCCATCGTTTTCTCCAGAGCAAATTACCTATACTAGCAAATCACCAGTCTGGTCTGCCACTCCTCCTCACCTGTAAATGTATACTGCGTTGGACCTCCTGTGTAGACGGTCTCCTCTTCTTCTGGACACACACCTGCTTCTACCTCTGTTTCTGTAGCACTCTGTGAACCTTTTATCCATGCACAGATATTCTTCCTAGGATCAAAGTCACACTTCCCACAGTGTGCTGTTTCCTCCATAGATAAAGGGCAGAGGACATTAGCCTTGCATTCTTCTTTTATCTAAGGAATACACAGGCAAATTTAAATATATTCCCCGCATTTTCCTTTCTATATGAATGCTTCCATCAGTATTTCTCTATCTTTTGACAATAAAAAAAGAGGCCACCACCTTGAGTACACTGATATTTCTAGCATAGGGGAGACCCTTTCAGCTTTGGCCTGTCTACTGTCTTTGATAATTAATGTTTTATAATCCTTTCTAAAAGAAACAGGGTTTTTTAGGGTCCTTGGATGAGAGCACTATAAATTTTAAGTACTGGAAGCACAAGTGGCTGGATTTGTTGGAAACAGAAGTGTCTAGAATCAATGAGAACAGGATTTTATCCAAGAATTTGAACATTCTGTTCCTGCAAAGGCCAATATCCTGTGGCAAATCAGTAGCAAGTTCCCAGCCCCTCACACAGCTTGCCAAGTACACAAGAGGGCTCTGTGCAAGTCCTTGGCAGCTTTTAAGGCTGAGAACTCCATCCATGGGCTATATAAATCATGTCTTCTGCCACATTACTCCTAAACAGAAGCTTTGCTGCAATAAGAGGACCTCTGCAAACATAAAGATATAAGATTTAACCCATAAAGAACAATTCACAGAAATATACTCAGAACATCCACAACTTTCCATTAAAATTCATGAAATAATATTTTTGCCAAACCATAAGCTAGAGAGCAATAATTCTCATAAAATACAGGTTGCTGCAGAAAGAAATGTACTGCCATATTTGCAAAAGATATTTCTGCCCATTAGGCCATAAACTTCCAAAGCAAAACCAAACAGATTATATCTAACACTTCCTTAATCCACCTACTGAAATTAGCTTATTAGCTGATTAGGAATTTCAGCTAATTTAATTTCCCAAATTTGGCACTTTAAGGAAAATTACATCGTGATAGATATCCATATAGGATGCAGGATGTAGATGGATTGGATTCCCATGGAAAGTAGCTCCAGAATGTGTCAGACTATCAGCCCTTTCACTGTTAGTAAATCTATACATATCAGAGAGCCAGCACTGCTATCTCTTTTCTACTGTGGGTAAGTGAAATACAAAGCACTTCCTTTGTTTATACTTTATACCTAAGGCAGGGATCTCTGTGTTATCTGCCAGAATTCATTAACCTGTTCTCAGCCATTTTTTGCCTTGCATGAACTGCTAATACAATGCATTGAGGAGCTGTACCTGACTCATCACAACGCCTTGATTTTCTCTAGGAGAAAATTATTCAGTCTGAAAATGAAATTACATGAAAATGTAGACATGAAAAGGAGAAGATGTAAGAAATATTTCTGTATTAACTTATCAGATGAATGACAAGGATACAGGAACACCTGCATATGGCAGGATGGGGTCTGTTTTACTTTACTGGTAAATTCCACAAAATCTCTTTGATTTCCATATTGTAGAATTCAAAATAAACAACCCTCTTTTTTGCTCCCTCACCCGTTTTCTCTCTCTCTCTTATGATAAATAAAAATATAATTTTATAAAAAGAATATACCTATATATATATTTTTATATATAT
>VZRR01003704.1:41837-61576 GCA_013398015.1 Oreocharis arfaki | reverse complement strand
GGGGCTGGGATTTGGGGTTTGGGAGCGGCCGCTGCGGCCACCACGGCCCCTCGTGTCCCCACACGGGCTGAGACCCCTCCCGCACCCCCGGGCAGCCCCCCCGGGCACCCCGCGGGACAAGGGGATGCTCGGGGTTGCCGGGAGCCGCTTTGGGGACGCCGCGGAGGCACTGTGGGGACGNGCGGAGTCACTGTGGGGACGCGAGACGCGGGGACGGAGCAGCAGCCTTTGATGCTGCGGGGTTTAAAGCGATTAAACCGGAAAAATAAAAATAATTAAACTGGCGGGGAGAACTCGGCGCTGAGGGCCCCCAGTTCCCGGCACCAGCGCCGGGTGAAGCTTTTCCAGCATCCCAACGGGGCGGATCAGCAGCGTCTGTCCCTGAGTGGGCTCCGGGTGGTCCCTGTCCCGCTGTCCCTTGGCGGAGGGACCTGGGAATGCCCATCCTGGCACTGCCCACCCCGCACTGCCCATCCTGGCACTGCCTGGGACAATTTTCGGGCCCTGTCCCCCCGCCTGAAAGCGCCCGCCCGCCGCACTTGCAACAGGTCCCTGCTTTCAAGCAGCCGATTTTGGTGCTAAAACTATTCCACGCCGCGTTCCTAAATTTTCATAAGTTTTTTTTTTTTAATTCTTTATTTTTATTTTTTTTTAAATCCCGTGTTTTCCACTTTCTCGCACGAAACGAGCCCGAATTCCCATTAATTTCCTGTTTTAAGGGGGAAAAAGAAAGAAATATGCAGGCGAACGGCTGCTACAAACCACAGCTTAAACCCCATCTGGGCTGTATTAGCGGCTGATCACTTTTTACGGGCACGGCAGAGATAAGAAAAATCATTTTACTGATGTGCATCCAGCTGCTAAAACGTGAAAAAAAACACCATTTAATTGTTTTTTGGTTTTTTTTAGCCAAGAGGCGGGGAGGATTTTATATTTAAATACATCGAGCTGAGTCGCGCTCTGTGCTTTGCATCTGGCCTCGGTCGGAGCTCCTTGCTCTAAACACAAAATAAACGCGCGCCCGGAGAGGCGGAAAACGCCGCGATTGAACGGAGGCGCAGAAAATCCGCCCTGTTTACATCTCCCCTAGAAATTCCCGGCGCTGTCGGGGATTTCACGTGGCTTCGAGGCGACAATTCTCTTTTTCACTGCGCGGCGGCTTTTGCGAGGGGAGCTGGGGAGTTAAAAAGAGAGGGCGAAGAGCGCGGCGAGGAGGTTTTGGTGCGGGTGGAGCTGTTTATTTTACAGCCCCATTAGCGCTGCCCGCACCTGGCTGGGTTGGGGTTTGTTTGGGGGGTTTTTTTTATAGTTTAGTGTTGGTTTATTTGTGTTTTGGGTGGGGTTTTTTTCCCCCTATTTTTTTTAGCCAATTCCATTCATCCTCACCCGTATAATTTTATTTAAATTTATTTTCAGCCACTCTCCCTGGTATTGCTCGGCCTCTCGCGCAGGTGCTCTGAAAAAACGGGAATGAAGCAGCTTTTGGGAATGGGAAACGATGCAAAGCTGCTGCTGCTTCTCCCCTCATGAGGCTTTTTAGGGTCCCTACATTTAACACGGGCGCTCGGACAGGGTTTGGGGATCCTTTTGGGAGTCGCCGCGGGTGTTCCCAACTCCCCCAATTTGGATTTTAACCCCAATTTATCCCCGCCGGAAGCAAACCCCGAGGGAATCTCCATCCTCGCCTCTGTGGCACGGAATTCCTCGACCCCCAAACCCCGAGTTTTTCCCATACCGCAGCCAAGGAAAGCTTTGGAAGCGCCAGAGAGAGGCGGCAACAATTTAGGGGTGAATTTTAATCGACGCAGGTAAATATTTCCTGGCCAAGTTTTTACCTCTTGCACCAAAATTCCTTTAATTTATGCCCTAAAAAACCCCCTGTTCCTACAAATTTCATTCATTCATTCATTAAGTTGCTGGTTCAAAGAAGCAAAACACGCTTAAAACACCTCCATAAATAAATATTTTTATCAGGGTGCTGAATTTTCCCTGCAAATATTTCTTGCGTTGGAGTCACTGCCTGAGCCGGAAAAAAAAAAAAAATCCCATTAATCTCGATGGAATTATTTGGGGGTTAAAAAAGGAACATTGAACAGGGAAAAGCAGCAAAGGAAAAGGTGATTTTCTCCTTATTTCCTGCAGTGCTGTCTCACCCACAATGGGAAATCATCCGAAATGCCACCAGGAATGGGGTGGGACAGGGGGATGGAGTATTCCCTGACTTCCAGGGATTGGGAAGAGCTTAAATCCCTCCAGGGATCTTGGCTTTGATCTCTGATAAGAGCCACGCTTCCCTCTGGGAGCAGGGAAAGTGCTGGAGCTCCTTCCATGGAAAGCAGGGGCGTGAGGAGAGGGAAATAAAGCTGAGTTCAGTCGGGAACTTTAACCCAAACGTCGGAGTATTTGGGATCCTGGGAAAACTTCCCAAGGACTTTCCGCTCCTTTAGGATCCTTAGGGGATAACAGTGGTTAAAACCCCAAATCCTTTAGGATACTCAGGTGATAATGATGGTAAAAAACCCATCCCCTTTAGGACCCTCAGGTGATACTGGTTAAAACCCCATTATCGTTAGGATCCTCAGGTGATAAACGTTGGTTAAAACCCCAAATCCTTTAGGATCCTTAGGTGATAACAGTGGTTAAAACCCCATCATGGCCTTTAGGACCCTCAGGTGATAATGGTTAAAACCCCATTATCTTTAGGATCCTCAGGTGATAACGGTGCTTAAAACCCCATCGCTTTTAGGATCTTCAGGTGATAACAGTGGGTAAAACACCATCGCCTTCAGGACCTCAAAAACCTCATCTCGTTCTTCGCCAGAGCTTTTTTTCTTTCCAAATAGGACAATCCACGCTCTTGGCACTCCGAATATTTTCGGAGGCGGACGTGGCTCCCGTTTTAGGATGAGGGGAATTGGTTTCCTATAATTTCCTAGTGGTTTTCCTAATTACCCAGCAGGTTCTCCGAGAAATGGGTGGGATGGACACGGATCTCCACGCGAAGGGAATTTCCTTTCCTCATTTCAGCCCCTCCATCCCTCAGAAACTGCACCCCAAAGATCATCCCTGAACTAAAACTCTCAGCTGGTGCCAGCGGCGGGAAAGGGGCGGGGGACAGGAAGGGAAGGGCAAAAAAATCCCTGCCAGGACATCACCAAGGAGTTTTCTCCTTGGATTTGCACAGCTGCTGCTGAATCTTGGGGAGCAGCGGGGACCGAGGGGAATTTCTGCCGCCAAAATCCCTTTTTGGGGTTTGTCCTGTACAGTTTTGCTCCCTGCCCTGCGGACCAGGCGCGCGAAGGCATCGGTGCAGCCGGGATGAGTTTTGCCTTCTTCGAGAGGAATTTGGGTTCTTACAGAATCATGGGATGGTTTGGGAAGGAAGGGATCTTTGAGATCATCCCACTCCACCCCTGCCATGGCAGGGACACCTCCCACTGTGCCAGGCTGCTCCAAGCCCCAATGTCCAACCTGGCCTGGGGCACTGCCAGGGATCCAGGGGCAGCCACAGCTGCTCTGGGCACCCTGTGCCAGGGCCTGCCCACCCTCCCAGGGAACAATTCCTTCCCAAGATCCCATCCAGCCCTGCCCTCTGGCACTGGGAAGCCATTCCCTGGCTCCTGGCCCTGCAGCCCTTGGAAATTGTCTCTCTCCACGTTTCCTGTGGGCTCCTTCAGGCCCTGCAAGGCCACACTGAGGTCACCCCAGAGCTTCTCCTCTCCAGGCTGAACAATCCCAGCTCTCGCAGCCTTTCCTCCCAGCAGAGCTGCTCCATCCCTCTGCTCATCCTGGTGCCTCCTCTGGCCTCTCTGCAGCAGCTCCACGTCCTCCCTGTGCTGGGATCCAGCATTCCAGCTGGGAAAGGCTCTCCGGAGGTGCAGAACAGAGGGATCCCACCCAGAGCTGAGGAATTATCCGATTTTATTTTCCCAACGCTCAAATCCCAGGAAAGCAGCGGGATTTGCCCTGCCCAGGGTGCTCTGAGCGGGTATCAGGGAACGAGAGGGTGATTCCAGAAAAGGGCAACTCCAGAGATTAAAGATCTGGAAGGAACCACCTCTAAGGAGAGATTAAAGGAGTGAAATCCACCCCGAAATAATTTGGGATGAAAGGGAAGCCACCGTGCCTGAGGTTTCCAAGGATTTGAAAGGGAGGAGGGAGGGCGGGGACTGTTGTTATCAGCTCAAAGCGATAAGACAAGAGATAACAGATGCCAAGTGAAGGAAAACGAGTTCAGATTGAAGAGCGGGGGCAACGCTGAGCCCGAGATCAAACAGCGAGTCATTCCCCGGCTCTGCTCGTACCTCTTGCACCTGAATCCCTTTAATTTATGCCCCCCAAAATCCCCGATCCTACAAATTTCATTCATTCCGCTGCTGGTTCAGTGCCTCAAACCCCAACTTCCCAGAGATCATCCGAGAACACTCGGATTTTTCAAGCCACAGCCTGACAAGAACCTCGGAGGGGGAAAACTGAAGGAAGAGCACAAGCCAAGCCCAAAAATGCTGGGGGACAACCTAAAAACCCGGATTTTGAGGCCGTTCTAAAGGAAAAAAAACCCCACAGACGCTCAGAGCTGTTGGGTTTGCGTCTCCTCACGGGCCAAAATCGAAAATATGGGAAGGTATAAAAGCAAGCAGGGAAAATAAGACTTTAAATCCGATTTTACCGTGGTTGATCCCTAGAGGAGAAGCCGATTACTCGAAAAACTTGGGAATATGGGGTGGAAAAGGAATGGGAATTGCTGAAAAGCTGCCATCTGCTCCAAGAAGTCGCTGCTTTGGAGACTTAAAAACGCACATTTTGTGACTTAAAATTACACGTTTTATGAGTTTAAAATGCACATTTTGTGCCGTTATATTCTGCTCATTCCCTGCCTGGGTTAATTCAGATAAAAGCACCCACGGCTCGGATTTTCTGGGCATTTTATGTGCTCAGTTTCGTATCAGAAGCACCCCCAGCACTAAATGTAATATTGGGGTTTTGATTCGCTCTGTAGGATCACTACGGATGCCTTGGGCCAGTAAATGAGGGGAAAATAAAATAAAAATAAAAATTATTAGAGAGTTAGAGGTGAGTGGCTGAGAAATTGAGGTCAATTCCAATAAAAAACCCCGAATTACAGAGGATTTTATGGCACAAACCTAAATTTTCACCAAATATACAAAACACCCGAATTTTATTTTATAATAAATATAAAATCTCAGCCTAAATCACCACGAACTTCGGCCCAAATTTCAAGCAGTGAAACTTTGGAACGGAAAGCTTTTAAAATCCCCCAAATCTGTTGTCCCTCTGCAGATTCATTCACAGCTCAGGTGTTTTCCATCCTAAATAATTCTGGGATTCTGTGACTCGGCATCAAACACAGCTCTGAGCTCTGGGTGTGTGCAGGTTCCGTTCAGAACTGATTTTTTTACTGAATTCCTTTTATCGAGGGAAAAGAAGAATTAAAACCTTGCACTGAGGTAAGAGTGGTCCTAACCCATCTCTCCTCGTCCCATGAGCTGAGCCTAAAACTGGAAACGGGTCTTAATGTGTGGAGTTCAGTAAAAAATAATTCCCTGTGGGAAATGCTGCTGATTCCTTGGGAATAAGTGGCTTTCTGGCTGGATTTTTTTATTGTTCATCAGGATTTAAAATATACAGATATTTTCTCTTGCTGATGCTGTCATTAAGGTCGTTACCTAAGGAATATTTAGGATGGAGCTCGGAGAAACCTGGGATGGTGGAAAGTTCCCTGCCCATGGCTGGGGTGGGATGAGATGATCCTTAAGGTCCCTTCCAACCCAAACCACTCTGGGATTTTATGTCCTCCTGAAGTTGTTTTAATCCCAATCCCACAAATCCCACAGCTGTGGGTACAGGGTGCCATGGGGGTGATGTCGGCATTCCCAGAGCTGCCCAGCACGGGTGGGTGTTCAGTGGGAAAAAACCCCCAATTTAGGGATTCACTCGTGCCTGTGAGGCTGCATGAAGAGCACAGCGTGCTTCCCTCCTCCAGCCCTGCTTCCAGCTGGGAATGTTGCACTGGAAGTCACAAAATCCCAGGATTTAGGTTGGAAAAGCCCTCCCAGCCCAGCCAGGCCCAGCTGTGCCCGATGCCCACCTTGTGCCCAGCCCAGAGCACTGAGTGCCACGGCCAGGCCTCCCTTGGACACCTCCAGGGATGGGCACTGCAAACCTCCCTGGGCAGCTCTTTCCAAGGCCTGACCTCCCTTTCCATGGGGAAATTGCTCCTGGTGTCCAAGCTGAGCCTCCCCTGGCCCAGCCTGAGGCCGTTCCCTCTCCTCCTGTCCCTGTTCCCTGGCAGCAGACCCCGCCCCCCCCGGCTGCCCCCTCAGCTGAGCCCCTTTCCCGCCTGTTTCATTTCTTTCCCTATTTTTTCCCCCAGTTCCACTTCCTTTTGCCTCTCCAATCCCGGTTTAACACCAAAACTTCTTGTACGACTCGATTATTTCAGGGATCTTTCACCACTGGATTATTTTAGGCAACTCCTGAGCTGAGGAAGTGTCCCTCAGTTAAACCAGGAATTCCCAAGCCATTCACATCCATGACAGGCTCCTCAATTTTCTCCTTTCCCAGGCCAATTTGAGAATCTGGAGGCACCAGATCCCCAAGGATAACTCAGGACAGGCCTGGATACCCAGAGATGGGCAATTTTTTGGGATTTTAAGGAAGAACGCTCCTTTTTTGTGTCTCAGCACCACTCCCTGGCTCGCTGTCACTGAGATAAAGAATTATCTGCAAACCCCAATCCTTGTCCAGTCAATCAATGCTGGGATAAATCCATGGAAAATCGGAGGTTTCCAGGATTTGGGGGGAACATGGAGCAAAATATGAGCTGAAATTTCAGGGGGGGAAAAAAGATCTGCACTGGTGAGGGGAGAGAATTCCTGGAGAAATCACATCCTAGGGGATGATCCCACAGAGGCAGCACTTCCAGGGATCCCTCTGGCATCCCTCTCCAGCAGTAATTGGAGTTAAAACATGTGGGAATCATTGCTTTGATTTAATGGGAATTATTCCCATTGGGAATAATTCCAATACTTGGAATAATTGCTGGGGTTTGTGTCTGGAGTGTTCTGAGCTTGCCAGGTTTGTCACCCACGGCCTCTGATCCCAACCACGGATCTGCCCCGGGGCTTAGGGAGGTGAAAATTCCCATCAGAGCCTCTGCTCCTCTCTGTTCCAGGTGGGATTTGTGTGCCAGGGAGGGATCAGAGGAGATTTGAGTGCCAGGATGGGCACAGAGGGAGATCCCCGTGCCAGGATGGGATCAGAGTCAGTCCAGGGAGGGGGAAGGAGCAGCTCAGGTGATCCAGGTCCCATCCCACATCCCAAGTGGGGATCCCAAGGCATCAGGATGCCTTTCCTGCCCCTTTCCTCGTCCTCTCTGGTGCCTCCTTGCCCCCAAACGCCGTCGCTGAGCTTGTCCCCGATTCTCTGCTCGCTCAATCCCACCCAGTTTGTGACAAAGGTCCGGAATTCCAGCTTTTCTCATCACTTTTCTGTTCCAACCCTGCCCCCAAACCCATCCAAACCTTACAGACTACCCAAGAGCTATTTTTATTTACAATAAACAACTCCCCGAGCACCAACTCCAAGCAATGCCCAAATTTCCAAAGGAAATTCTCTGTGCAGTGAACAAAGCTGAGCAGGATCCGCCTCAGATCAGATCCAAGTCCTGTTTTCCAGGTCCGGACACCCACAATGTGCTGGAAATCAGCTGGAAAGTTCCTTTTAGAGCATCAGGGCCTTTTAATCTGGTTTTCCTCCCGTTCATTGGCACGGTGGTGAATTTAGGGACTGGAACTTCCTCGGTTTTAGCTCTTCTCGGCCAGCACAAAAAATCCCTGCAGGATTTTGAGGTGGGAATAATCTGAATTATCACCACGACATCAAATCTGTGCATGGCAATATTAAATAAATATTTGGTTTATCCCCTGCACAAACCACCCCTCCTGACAGCCTCTGAATATTCCATTTATCTCCTGGATCTGCGCTGTCCCAGGGAGCAGGAATTTCACCTGGAGCATTCCTAACTGGACACTCCCATCGCTCCTGAGCAGGGATTTTAGCCCCAAAACCTTTCCAGCCTCATCCCATCTGTGATTCCAAGGTTATCCTGTAAACTCCTTCTTAACCCATGCTCTCGAGCAGGAAATTCATATATTCATTCCTCAGATCCCACAAAAAAGACAACCACGGAGAATCCCTGCACCTGACAGAGCTGAAAACATCCCAGAAACCCCAAAATATATCCTGACTGTGCCATAATACCCTGGGCAGATGAAAAAAAAAGATGTTTTCCTATTTTTCCTGCTTTGGAAAAGCCTAAAAATCCTTGGGGTGTTTGGAGCTTGGAAGCAAAGCAGGGAAAGGCCAGGATTGTCCCAAGGGAATGGCTGGGCACCAATTCCATCCCCTCAGTGCCAGCGTTTGCCTGGCACGTGGAGAACGATCCCATGCCCACGTTCCAAGGGTTCTGCCACAGAAACGGATTCGGGAGGAACTCGGAGTTGAAGGGGTTCAAAAACCGGGATAAAATCTGTCCCCTGGCCCAGCTGCAAAGGGAAACTTCCCGCAGTTCCCGTGAACAGGAGGGGCCAAACAAATCTGCTAAAACACGGCGGGGGAGAGAGGGAAAGTGAAGGAATCTTCAGGCAGGAATGGAAAATGATAAAATTGATAAATATTCCTTCCCTCAGCCCCAACTTTCGTTCTCTGGTGTTCGCTGGGTCTTTTAAAATCCAACCCATAAGCAAAAAAAATCCCATTAAAACCTGGCTATAAACCCCTTTTGCACACAGGTATCGATTTCATTCAGGAAATACTGAGCAGAAGAAGAGGCATTAAGGGAAGAGCCACAGCAATCTAGAAATTAAATCTATTTTACAGAATGCCAGCTATTAAAACATAAGGATATGGTGGCACATGGGTTGTGCAAGAGGTTCCAGGGACGCTGGAAAAAAGTTGGATTCCCTAAAAATGCGCAGCGAGATAAACCACGGCAGAGTTTATCTGGTTAGGTTAAAATTCCCATTGTTTTATCCAAAGTATCCTCCTGACAAAGTTGTTTCGGATGCTCTGATGGGATTTTATTCGACTGTCGCTTGTGAGGGATTAAAAACTCGTCGATCCCAGAGGCTGAGCCGTTAATTGGGATAAAAAAGCATCGCTGGTGCCCATAAACCCGGGATGGGGAACAAGCCTGGCACTCAAATCGAGCAACACAACCTGCTCCTTCATCACCCCTTTGCTGTTTCCAAGTTTCCAGCATTAAATCCCTCATTAAATCTCAGCACATGAGCATCACCTCCCAGTTCCCTCTGGTTTTAGGGGCACCCCCGTCCTAAATATTTGAAATGAAAGCGATTTTGGAGCGTTTCCTTCTGAAGAAACCGCTGCAGTTACGAAGGTTTGCAACATTTTTATCAGAGCAACGAGACCCCCTCCACGAGCCTGCTGGAAGTTCCTGATTTCCAACAGAAATTAGGACTTTTATGGGGTTTTTTTTTTGCCCCCCTCTCCCCAGTTCTTGCTGTGAATCCCCACCCCACCACCAAGGAAAACTTCGGGGAAAGAAAAGAAAGGAGCTTTACCAAACAACCCCGAGGCTGCTCTGCTCTTCCTCATCAGGTACATGGTCCAGGAGAGAGGAGACGCCAACCCAAAGTGCCCGGGGTTCATTTTGGGCTTGGGAGATGCCCAAACCCTGCACGAGCCCGGCAGGAACTAACCAAGAACAGGGCAGAGCTTTCCCTTTTCCCTCCCCTCCTCTCCTGCCCTAGAGATCATTATTTACCGGGAGCAAATTGAAAAATGACATCCAGCCATACTTAGGCAGGGTTGGGTTGGTTTTTTTTTTCCCTCCACTAACCAAACTCACAGGAGAATTCCCATCTTCTCCTCTCCCTCTCCCTCCCTCTCCCTCTCTGTCTCTCCTTGGTTTTTTTGCCTCAGGCCTTTATAGGCGAATAATTCTCATTTTAGCTCCTCTGATGATTTTTTCCCTGCCCGATTCCAGTGGAAAGAAGGGAGGATTGGAGTTCAGAGTTGGGCTGGGAGGCAGCAGGTTGGGATCGCTCCTGGGTTTTGGGGCTGTTTGGAACGTGCAGGGATCTCCTTCCAGTAATTATTGACTTGGAAAATTAATTAATTCATGGCAGGAATCCCTTTTTCAGAGTTTTTTCACAATGTCAATTCTTTTTTTCACATCCCCCCCCAGCTCGCAATATTTTACAGCCCCTGACACCCCATTGGGATCATGAAAATACCTCGAATATGGAGATTTGTTTTTCCCCCCACCCTCATTCCATGGGAATAATTCCAGGGACGGCGCCGGGATGGGAATGCTGAGCGAGGAAATAAAGCCCTAAATGTTAGTCAGGATCTGCAAAAAACCGGAATTCTTCCGGAGGAAAAGCGATTCCAGCCCTCAAACCTCAGGTGTTGGAAGGGAATTTGTCCTTCCCAGGTATGAACTGTGTCCCATTTGCACGGAATTCAGTGGCTTCATAGGAATCCAGGGAGGGATAAACACAGGGATGCACGGAGGAAAGGAAGGAAGGAAAACCAGGTCCCAAAGTGTTCATCCAAACTCTGAATTTTATCCCATTTGTTTTGCCCAAAATGCTGCAGGCACTGGAAGAGTGAGAAAAAACTGGAGAACCACCAAAATCCAACTTAAACCCAGATTTCCAGAGCGCTTTCTGATCTCTCGGTGATCCCTTCCCTCTCTTTTCTCAATTTAAGAAGGGAAAGCCAAATTTATTCCCTGGCCTTTTCCACCTCATCTTTCCTAATCCATTTCTCCTCCTAGAAACTGGAGGGAAGGTCACAGACAGTGATAAGAAGACACAAAATCAAGGAGGAGAAGTAGCTGGATAACAAAAAAGTCGCCAAAACCATGGTTGATATGGGGAAGGGAGATGCGTTATTTGGGGGGTTTTTTTTGGCTCATGTTTTCCAGCTTCCAGGCTGGGATTTTTCTAATGAAATCAGGGAAAACACGTTGGGAACAAAAAGCTGTGGGATTTGCTCCGATGTCACATTTCATGGACGGAATTTTAAATATTATTCCCTATAAAAATAAAACCTCACTCGCCGAACTCGCGAACTTCCCGGCCCTACAAAGGTTGGAGTAGGAGGAGAAATTGTTGTTTCAACTTTTCCTGGAATAGCTGGAAAAGCTGTTAGTTTGGGAGAGCAGATTCCTCCTACTGGGGATCCCTTTCAGGATCCTTTCAGGAGCTCCTTCACCACGGCGTGAAAAGGGACAAGGAAATCAAACAGAGCTTCGGGAAAGGCTCATCCAGAAACTCTTTGGTTGCTGCTCCGGTAGTGGACGGGAAAATAAAAAAAACTGAGGAAAAAATGAAGGAATAACGGAGAAAAACGAGGAAAACAACGGAAAGAGAGGCAAAAAAAAAGCAGAGACACGATATGAAACAACCCAAACTCTCCCCTCTTGCCCAACCCCGGGGTTGTGACATGATTTAACTGCCACAGGAGGACCTGGGTGAAGTTTCATCAACAGCACCCAAGATGTTTCCTGGGCTTTGCAAGAGCCCCTCTGCTCCAGGGCAGATAAACACCCGGAGCTGCTATCTCCAGCTGCTCCCCTGCAGCCAAAATTCCTCCTTCCCAGCCCTCCACTGAGCTCCAGTGCTTGGCTTTCTCCTGCTTTTTTTGAAATTATTATCAGTTTTCACCTCCCTCTTCCTCTTGCTATCGGCGTGGGAGCACCTTGGGGATATTTGCATAAAGATAAGGAGTGATGGGGCTGGGTGAGGGCATCAGATCTCCAGGGAAAAGCCAATGACAGACCCAGGAGGGGTTGGAATTTCATATTTTAATTCCTTCATAAAATACCTGACTCGACAGAGAACTTACGAGACTGGAAAAGGCTTTTTTTCCTCATTTTTGTCGGGTTGTTTGGGGATTTTAGGGAAAAATCCACCAGGAAAATGCTTTTGTCTCACTCCCTGGGAGTGCAAAGGCGCTCAAGTGAACACTGCAAGTGAAATTCCAACTAAATTTTGCCACTTTATACATTACAAACTCATCCTGGAGCTGGTAGGGACAGAGAGAAAGTTTTGAGGGCCGAAAAAATTAATTATTCCTAATTTTTTTCCTTTTTTCCCCCACTTTTTCCCAGCATTAAGTTGTGAGCCAATCCTTATTTAAGGAAAACATACATTTAAAGCCTGGTTTATAAAGCACCTGCCTGAAAAAAAAAAGTGGGAGAAGCTGGGAATTCCGTGCCTTTGGATGGTGTTCCATAGTCAGGGAACAGGAAAAGTGAAAGTGGATTTCACCTTGAGCTTTCCAAAAGAATAAACCCAGTCCTGCTTACAAGATCGGGATTTTTGTTCTCCTCAAACGTTGCTCCAG
Source organism: Oreocharis arfaki (assembly GCA_013398015.1). Lineage (NCBI taxonomy): Eukaryota > Metazoa > Chordata > Aves > Passeriformes > Paramythiidae > Oreocharis > Oreocharis arfaki. The sequence continues at coordinate 49,177 of VZRR01003704.1, read as the reverse complement.
GACTGCAGGATCCTGTCCCGACCATCCCACGCCAATAAAACCTTTCCTTCATGGAATACTCGAGGCAGGAATGCTGGGAAGCGATGGGCTTCCCACACAAATCCCTTCTAACGCTCGGATAAACGGATATTTCTTCATTTAAATTTCTCCAGCACGAGGGTTTGGGCTCCTTATTGAAATGCTGGGCTTCTGTGGGCTGGGCCATCCCAAAAAACAGCCAAAAAAAGGGAATTTTTCCCTGAGATTCCTCTCCCCTCCTCACCTCCAGCCCATCTCATTGTGAAGCCTGTGCAGGGACCTCACCCAACCCACCGAGCCCAGTGAGTTCCCCTCGCTGAGCACGAACATTTTCAGGCCTCTCTGAGTGCAATTTCGGACAGATTTGTAAAAAAACGTAACTCAGACCCAAAAAAAGCCCCAAAAAAGGCGGGTTAGACTGAAACAGGATGAGCACACGTCCTGTTTTTGACACGCAGCGGCCTCTTGAAGCAGCTCTGGAGCCCCACATCCTCCTCGCAGAGCTTTAGCAACCCTTTTTCTGAAGCAGGTTGTTCCTCTGGAAGCACAAAGTCACGGCCACGGTCTCAGGGAATTGCCAAAATCAGGGATGAGGGTGGATTTCCCTGGAAAATGCACTCAGCTACCAGGGAGATGGAAATACCAGGGGTTTTTTTGGGGATAAAGTTGATATTTCTGGGTGTTTTCACTCTGAGATGCTGGAGCTGGGCGTGTTCTCCTGGGAAAAGGAGCTCTGGGAGATTTGGGAACCACAGCTACGAGTTCATTCGATTTGGAGCTGCCTGTGATGAGTTTGAGAGCAATCAAAAACTTGTTTAGCCCCTTTTTTTTCCGGCATGGCCAGTCCTCCCATCACCATGTCCTTAAATAAAGTCCAAGAGTTGGGAAATTTGGGAAATGAGGGAGCTTTGCAACCCGGGAATGCGTTTGCCGACTTGAAATGCTTGAGACGGAGTTTAGGTTCATCCTGGGAGATTTTCTGAGCCAGGCTCTGCCAAGATCAGTGCAAAAATGACATTTTCTGTCAGCTCAGCTTCCCTCCTTTCCCCTGGTACTGGCACAGAACCCAGCCCAGGGACTCAGCCTGGCGTGGATCTGGTTGGAAAAACAGGGCCGGGAACAACATCAANGCCACCCCTGCCATGGCAGGGACACCTCCCACTGTGCCAGGCTGCTCCAAGCCCCAGTGTCCAACCTGGCCTTGGGCACTGCCAGGGATCCAGGGGCAGCCACAGCTGCTCTGGGCACCCTGTGCCAGGGCCTGCCCACCCTCCCAGGGCACAATTCCTTCCCAAGATCCCATCCAACCCTGCTCTCCTTCAGTTTAAAACCATTCCCATTATCCTGTCACTCTCTGCCCCTATAAAAAGTCCCCCTCCCTGTTTTTATAAGCTCCCTTTAGGGGTGCTGTGCCACAGCAGAGCTAAAATAACCCCACAGATAAATATGCAAATAAAACCCCACCCAGAACCCGGCAGAGCTGTCCCCACACGGATCTCAGGAAGCCACCAACACCAACATCTCTGTCCCCGTCCTGGAGATCTTGCACCTCTTTTTTGGGGTTTGATGCGAGGAGTTCCTGCCCTGCCTGCCTGTGATCCTTCAGGAAGTTTTCCTCCTGCGTGGGGGTTTGAACTTTCCTGGTGGATTTAGGATTTGCCCACGTGGCCGGGATGAGGTGAAGGTTGCCCAGCAGTGGCCACAGAGCAGGTGGAGCTCTCCCAGCTTTTCCTGGCTGCAGGAATTCCAGGAGCAGGGACAGGACTGAGGCCTCCCACATCCCGGCAGAGCTGCAGGGATAATCTCTAATTTAACCCAACACCCCACAGGATAAGAACATTTCCATTCAAAACCAATCAGGTTTTTTTTTTTTTATGAAAAGCTGAAGTTTTCCTGAACTGACTTTTCTTTTTGCCTGGGGCGTTCCTAGGGTAGCATTTTTCATTTAGCTGCTCAGATGATTTTTCTCTGCTCGGTTGGAATGGAAGGGGATAAAGATTTTAAATCTAGATTTTGTTTTTAGATCCAAATTTTGCTGGAAGGATCCAGGCTGGGATTGGTTGTTTCAAAGGTCTGCTAATTAATTATCTGCTTATCATCTCAGCCAGAAGGACAGATGGGACCTGAGAGGCAAAAAAACGCCATCAGAGAGGGCCTTGACAAATATTCATCAGGAATTTGAATCATTTCACCTCTCCAGTGCCAGGGAGATGCCTGGAAAACACCAAACCTGGGAATTCTGTATCCGAACCCTGCAGGGCCAGAATTTCCACTGGCCACGGGGAGGAAAAATCACAGATACACCACAGCTCACCAGGTTTTGGAGCAAAACCATCCCCAGATTTCCATGTAGCAATTTTCCAGGCCTCAAACTCCACTGGAATTTTGCTGAGGGGTTTAAAGGCGGGACTGAACCCCCCAGGGATCAAAGCTCGGAGTGTCTGTGGAGCCTAAACCCACCCTGGGTTGGATTATTCGGGTTCTGAGCTCTTTGCTCCCATTCCAAGCCTTCCCAAGCTCCCAGCAGAGGGAAAAGGGAGAGGAGAAGGGTGGAGGGAGAGGACTGAGGGTTCTCCATCACAGACTCAGATGGGCTTTTCCAGCTGTGGAGGGAATTCCACAGCAAATCCTGCGTTATCCCAGGGAACCCCACCCCGCCCAGCCTCGGTGGCACTGACGGGACAACCTCCAGCTGCTCTCACTCCAGACCTCCTGAGGGCCCCTCCAGACCTTTCTCAGGGAAGTTTTCCACCACGAGAAGAGAGAAAATCCCAAACCCAAATGCAATCCCGCCTCAGAGTCGCCTTCCCTGATTTATTCCCCGACGGAGCAGCTCCAACAGACCAAGGCACGAGGAGAGCAGGAGGTGATGTCCCACCCAAGCCGTGTCCCCCCAGCAATCCAGCGACAATCCCAGGTGCAAATCTCTAACGAGAGGGGCACAAAGCCCCACAGATCCCTCTGGAAGGGCGGGGAAGGCCCTTTCTGCTCCCGAGTTTCTCTCCATGATTCCCATCTGGAGCTTGTGGCACGTCCAGAGAAAGGAGAATTCACGGAGCCACCCCAGCTCTCCGGTGCCTTTGCTCTGGGGGGCAGAACCCTCCCTTTCCCCCCTCTTTTGGCTCCTGCTCCCTGCCCAACACCGTTGATTAGGCTCGAGGGCAGAAGCAGCATTTTGCACTTTCTTCCAAGCCGGGTTTTCGACAGCGGAGAAAACTCACCCCGGCTTTCTTTAATAATTCACAGGGCAGGATTGTGTGGATAGTCCTAACTGCTACTTAAAAGTAATTAATTGATTTTCTGACATATCAGTTAACAATGTATTGCACTGACATGAAGTTGTGACTCCGCTCTCGATCGGGCTGGAGGCCTCAGAGCATCACGCTCGGCTCAGGAGCTGAGCTTAAAAGACTCTAAATATATTCTGCTATAAAAGGAAAGGCATTTTCCATGTAGTGTTGTCTCAAACTCCGACCCATGTGCTGCCTCCAACGCCGTCAGGGGCAAGGATTTCGTTGTTATTTACAGGAGGCTGGGAGGATTTAAATTTAGAACATCCGGGAGGTACGAAAACACCATTTCTGTCGGCAGCACATGTGGAGCCGCGGGGAGAGGGGAGGATGCAGAAGGGTTTTCGTGTGCTTAGAAACTGGGAGAGGTCTGGAGCATCTTTCTCCAGGTTGTGGGAAACCCAGGAGCACTGCAGAGATCTGGGGGGGTGAGTGAGAAGCAAGAGGACGAAGGAACAGGACCCGTTTTTCAGTGGTTTTTACAGCTTTTTATCTTTACAGGAGGTCACCACTTCTGATGAACTCCAGGGCTGGGTGCTAACAGCAGGTTCAATCAATTATTGTGCTCCAAAAGTTCAAACCAGGAATATCCTCTTATAGCCAAACAACACAAGATTTTCCTGGCTTTAATGAAATTTAGGAGCTTTTCTAACTCCGCAATCCCCAAATTCACAGATCTCCTGTTTATTGCTCAGGCTTGAAAACTCTGCCCTGGATAGATGAGGGAAACTCCGGGAAAAACTTCCATTTTTTATAGAGGATATGAATTTAGTTGCCTGTGATCTCTGCTTTGATATAGCAAATCCCATCATGGATAACTTAGGAGGTCACATCCCTAACTTTTATGGGCTCCAGGATGCTTCACGTGTTGAACACTGCTTGGCTCCTGCTCTCAAAGAGATTTTCCCTCCTTCCTTCCCTTTCTGTGAACCACCACAGAAAAATTATCGAGGAACAGACCAACTCTCCCCTAAAAGAGGGTTTTTAATAGGTATTTTATGGGAAATTGTTCGTGGGGAGCTGCAGGTGCTTTTGTTGTATTTTCTGGTGCCTTTTCCAGTCACTTTTCTCCATGTTCACCCCCAGAAAATCCTGCCATTTTTACCTCCTGTTTGTCAAGAACGTCAGAACATTTCTTCCCCAACCTCAGCCTCGTCACCAGATCTAGAAGCTGCGACAGGAAATTAATTTCCCCCAGACCATCCTGCTTGTGCAACCACAGAATTAGCTGGCCTCACTTCTGCGTGCAGAGCCCCACATTCTGCGAAACAACCTCCACCCTCTGACTTATTTATCAACAATCACTGAGATTTCCTCATTAAAAATACCTTCAACCCCTTCCTGACTCATTTGAACTTGAATAAAAACCTAAATGAAATGCTTGAAAGCGTCGCCAGCTCCAGCACTGAGCATTTTGTGGGGTGTTTGCCTTCAAAAGAAAGGAGTTTTGCACGAGAAGAGAGGCCATGAATTATTAACAGCCCCCTCCGTGGAGGGGAGAAAGCGTCAAGATTTTGCTGAAGTCACGGATTGATTTTCTGACACAACCGTGGGGAAGATGTGGGAGCAGCCACTCGGATGGCAGCGGCAGGAAATGGGATTGCTCCTCTCCCCAGCGCTGCCCCACAGTGAAACAGGGAAGAAAAATGGGGAAAAGTAGGCAACAATTTGTAGGGGGAGTGAGGGAAAAGTAAAGAAATCCAGGTTTATAGAGCTGGATAAAATTTTATGGCCAAAATATGGGGTTTTTTCCTCACGGAAATAATGCAGATTTTGGCTGAACTGACGGTTCATGGATTTACGGCTATTGAAAAATTAGAATCATAGAATGGAATCCTGGAATGGTTTGGATTGAAGGGAATTTAAAGATCATCCTGTTCCACCTCCTACCATGGGCAGGGACACCTCCCACTGTCCCAGGCTGCTCCAAGCCCCAATGTCCAACCTGGCCTTGGGCACTGCCAGGGATCCAGGGGCAGCCACAGCTGCTCTGGGCAACCGTTTCTCGTTTCACTGAATTTTGTTTCATGAATTTTGTTTCAGTGAAGGCAAATGCGTGTGGGGAAGAAGAATTTTTTCACCCAGCTGTGCCCTAAACATCTTGATTGACTTCAGAATCCTGTTAAAGTGGTCTCTGGCATGAGGTGGTGAAAACCACTGGCATAATTTGTCCTGAATTATGTCAGGAAGAGCCCCACTTTGCTTCTGCTGAGGTCTGATTGCTGCTCTCCCTCCATCCAAAGGGCGTAAAGGAGAAAAAGACAGAATCCCAGAATCACCAGGGTGGGAAGAGCCCCCCAGGATCACCCAGTGCCACCCCAGCAGCACCAGCAGCACCCCAAACCCTGTCCCCAAGGGCCACATCCAGACTCCTCCTGAACACTCCCACACACAGTGACTCCACCACTCCCTGGGCAGCTCATTCCAAGGCCTCACCGCTCTGGGAGGGAAAAATTGTTCCCAATCTCCAACCTGAGCCTCCCCTGGTGCAATTTGAGGCCATTTCCTCTCCTCCTTTCCCTTGGGACACGGCAGCAGAGCCCGACCCCCCCTCACTGCCCCTCCTGTCAGGGAGTTGTGGGGAGCAGTGAGGTCCCCCCTGAGCCCCCTTTTCTCCAGGCTGAGCCACCCCAGTTCAGCTGCTTCCCACAGGATGCATTTTCCAGACCTTTCCCCAGCTCCATTCCCTTCTCTGGACAGCACCACGAAGAGGAAAACCAGGATTTGAGGTGGAGATGGGAAGCTGAGGCCCCACCTGTGCTGGTGAGACCCTGCTGGGAGCCCTTTTCCAGCTCAGCCAAGCCCTGGGACTCCCTGGAAAGCCTCAGGCAGGAATGGTGCTGGAATCTGTGCTAAAAGGGATTGGAAGAGCCAGGAATTAGGACAGGGGTGGAAACCACTGGTGTAACACAACGGTTTTCCAAAATTTACGAAAAGTTGCTTATCTGCACCACAGAAACCCAGCGGTTCTGAAGGCAGATCAAAGCGAGGCAGAGCCTGCCAGTGAAAGGTGACAAGAAAAAGTGACCAAGAAAAATTTAAACCACATTGGAAGGATCGATTAATCCAAATTTTCCAAGGAAATCTGCTGCTTAAGCCCAAGGCAGTGACAGGTCCCTCAGCACCGAGCAAAAGATGAAGGACCTGGCGCAAAATGTGTCAAATTGGGAGGCTGAATTCCAGTTTCCTGTGGTGGGAAAGGGAACCTGCTCTGTGCTTTTGAGCTGCCTGTGGAGGAGTGTTTTTGGTGGTCTTTGTTCAGTTCAGTGGTTTGGATCCTACCACACGTCTGGCTCCCTTCCAGAGGAAAAAAAAATCCTTCAGCAATTAGGATGGAGATAACAGGATTTCCTTCTCCAGCTGGGTGGTCTATTTTATAGCCCAGACTAAATTAGATCCAGGAAGGGACAGGTATTTCTGAGGCTACAGCTTGACAGCACGGAACTGAAAAATCAGGAAGATGTGTCCCACAATTCTAAGGAAAAAGTCCCACCCCAGCAGCACCAGCAGCACCCCAAACCCTGTCCCCAAGGGCCACATCCAGACTCCTCCTGAACACTCCCACACACAGTGACTCCACCACTCCCTGGGCAGCTCATTCCAAGGCCTCACCGCTCTGGGAGGGAAAAATTGTTCCCAATCTCCAACCTGAGCCTCCCCTGGTGCAATTTGAGGCCATTTCCTCTCCTCCTTTCCTTTGTCCCATAATTCGGAGGAAAAAGGAGGCTTGGAAGTGTGTAAATGCCTGGAAAGGATTGGAAGGAAGAGGACAGGGGAATATTGTGGCTCTGGGGAAGACACAGGGTGCATTTCAATTTCCATAGCATTCCTGCCATGCTTTATTCCCAAAGAAGGTGTAAACTGTATCAGAGACATTGCAGTCCAGAAAATGGGATACAGGAAGGATGTGGAGCTGCTGCAGAGAGGCCAGAGGAGGCACCAGGATGAGCAGAGGGATGGAGCAGCTCTGCTGGGAGGAAAGGCTGCGAGAGCTGGGATTGTTCAGCCTGGAGAGGAGAAGCTCTGGGGTGA
>VZRR01003704.1:14963-34289 GCA_013398015.1 Oreocharis arfaki | reverse complement strand
GTGCAGAGCCACAAGGTCCCCCCTGAGCCTCCTTTGCTCCAGGCTGAGCCCTTTTCCCAGCTCCCTCAGGAGTTCTCCAGCCCCTTCCCAGCTCCGTTCCTATCTCTGGTTGCTCCGTTCCCAGCTGTCATTCCAGCAGCACAGGGAATTTGGGATGAATAACTCTGTGCTGGTGACCTTTTCCCTCGGGACACGTCCCCAAGCAGGGCCAGAACAGCGGGATTTGCTCTCCTGTCTGTTTCCCCTCCATCTCCCGAGGTGCCATCCCGGTGGCACTGGGAACCCACAGCCCCGTGGGACAATCAACCAGCTCTGGACCCCTCTCTCTTGGATTTTTTTTTTCCCTTTTCCCTTTTTTTAAAAAACTTCTGGTTTAGAAGCTCCTAATGTTTGAAAAGCCGGGGGCACGTGAGAGGAAACAGCGCAGACCACCCGTGTCCGCCCCCTTATGTGGACATTTAATCTCCTGCTCCGATATCAAAGCCTTGCTCTGACATCCAATTCCATTGCTCCACGTGAGCTTTCCAGTTTGGGTTCTCTCCCCTTTTCCCTTCTTTTTTTTTCCTGCTCGCTCCACTTAAAAATGCCGTGCCCAAGGGATTGATTGTTCTTCTCCCTTTTCCTTTCAAAACGACTTTCCCCCCTCCATATATTTATTTATCTATATATATTTCTCAATCTATTTATATCTCTCTATATATTCATATCTATTTTTATATCCATATGTATTTATAGATATTTATCCATTTATATCTATTTATCTATATCTATATATTTATATTTATATTATATTTATATTTATCTATATATTTATCTATATATTTATCTTTATATTTATCTATATATTTATCTTTATATTNGACGCTGGAAGGGCCGCGGCTGGGGGGAACAAAGCTGCCCCCGCCGGGGTCGGGAATGTGTTGCGCCCGCGATGAGTCTGGTGGAGTCCGGCTCCACAACCATCAGCCGCCCCTGGCCGCTCCCGGCGCAGCGTGAGCCAGGTTGTCAGCGCGGGGGTGCGCGGAGGTTTGGTTGGGTTACTACCCTGGGGCATAAATATATATATACACACACACATGCGTGTGTATATATCTATTTAGATCTATATGTCTATATCCATATCTATATCTATATCTATATCCATATCTATATCCATATCTATATCTATATGTCTATATCTATATCTATATCTATATCTATATCTATATCTATATCTATGTATGTCCAATGCCAGCCTTCCTTGTCCAGGTTTCCTGGGAAAATCAGGACAAGAAGCTGGGTAAGGCACATCCCCCCGTGTTTCCAGACACCCCCAAAATGCCTCTTTTTATTCCCAAAAGGAATAATTCCCTGCCTTCCAACCACCTCTCCATCCCAGTGCTTCCAACACCCAGCCACTGCACAATATCCAGGTTTGGGGATTTGGGAAGGGAGCATTCCCCTCACATTTATTACCACGGGAAATATCAGATTTTCCCTTCCAATGGGTTTTATTTATCCTATATAAAACATGGGATCATGGAATTCAGGCCAGGTTGGATCGATCTGGGATAGTGGAAGGTTCCCTGCCCGTGGCAGGGGTATAAAATAGGATCTTTAAGGTCCGTCCCATCCCAGTTCCTTCCCAATATCCCCCCCAAGCCTCTCCAGTCTCCACTCTGCTCCTGCAGGAGCATTTTGTAGCCAAAACTGCAACTACAAAACTCAGTTTTACAGAGAATTGAGAGCTCTGGGAATTTGCAAAAGCACTTCCCACACACACACAAATTCCCAGCTCCAGGCTTCAGGAATTCCTGGTGTGGAAAAAGCTGGATCTGGAAAACACCAATGGCAAACAGAGGAATCTTTTTCTTTTTTTTCCCCTTTTGATCCACGCTCAGGATGAGAAAGGAGAGAGAATTTTGCCCTCAACACCCCCCGAGAACGAGCAACACATCAAGGGAAGCACTCCTGGAGCCTGCTCTTCCCTGACTACGAAAACCCAAAATTCCTTTGGAAGTAAAATTAGAAAACAACCCCTGTGTGTGGCAAGGTGAGGGCTGCATGTGCTGGGATTTTCCTGCTCTCCCAGCACCGGGAATTTTCCCTCTCCACCTCTCAGGGTTGCTCTCATCAGCACCTGCTCCGTCAACAGCAGAGCTGCTCCCGATTTCCCGCGTCCCGCTGGAGCTGGGCCCAGTTTGGGATAATTCAGGCACTGATGAGAGAGGCAGGAGGAGGAAAAGCCTCAGCTGGGGCTCAGAGTATTCCTAACATGGAAAATATCCCAATTTTCCAGAGGAGCAACTCCCTGCAAGTGTCCAAAGCCAGCTTGGAGCAGCCTGGGACAGTGGAAGGTGCTGCTGCCCATGGCAGGTGTGGCACTGGATAACCTGAGGTGCATTCCAACCCAAACCATTCCATGATTCCCTAAATTCTCAGTGAAGCAGAATTGTTCTTCCACTGAAAGCTGACATTTCAGTGGGATTAACTAAATTCATGGACTGGAATAAAATTTACATACAGGCTCAGTTCAGAAAAAAGGGGAAATTATTTTACAGGATTTAATTTCTCTGATACTTTCTAAATGGCATTTTTAAAATTAAAGTTCACTGGGCCATGTTTTAAATTAACATTTTGCCATTTTTTAAATTAGCATTTTGCCATTTTTTAAATTAACACTTTGTCATTTTTTAAATCAACATTTTGCCTCATTCCTTTGCTGTTTGTTGTTCTGAGAAGTTGGGGTTTTTTGTTTTTTTGGGTTTCATGATTTTTTTTTAACCAACTCCAACACCACCAAAAAACAGAAATGAAAAATTCTAAACCACTAAACCAAGCCCGAAGGGAAATATTTATATTCAGATTGAGGAAAAACATTTTGCACTAATTTTATTTATTGGGGTTTTTTTTAGATTTTAAATTTTTCTACAGCGTTTCCTCACTTCTTTTTTAGCTTGACAGGGGATGAGGATGACCCTGCCTTTAATCATGTCCCAACCTCTCCTGTTGAACCTCTCAGCCCATGCCCCAGCCCCCTAAAAGGAAATATTATTATTTATTCCATAAATGAGTTGAAAAGCCTGGATATAAAGCTGGGCAAGGGGAGTGTGACAGGACGTGGGGAGCTCCCACCTTGAATTTTGAGCCCAGGCTCGAGACTTCTCCTTTAGTAGCACGGACAGGATGGATTTGTACACATGGTTCAAGAGGAGAGATGGATGAGGGAAATTATTTCATTTTCCACGGAAATAAAAATGTTCCTGACTCCGTGGTGACAGGAAAATGGGAATGGCCTAAGGCTGGAGGAGAGCAGGGCTGGATGGGATCTTGGGAAGGAATTGTTCCCTGGGAGGGTGGGCAGGCCCTGGCACAGGGTGCCCAGAGCAGCTGTGGCTGCCCCTGGATCCCTGGCAGTGCCCAAGGCCAGGTTGGACACTGGGGCTGATTACATCGCATTTTCACAGGATCCCAGAATCATCAGGGTGGGAAGAGCCCTCCAGGATCACCCAGTGCCACCCCAGCAGCACCAGCAGCACCCCAAACCCTGTCCCCAAGGGCCACATCCAGACTCCTCCTGAACACTCCCACACACAGTGACTCCACCACTCCCTGGGCAGCTCATTCCAAGGCCTCACCGCTCTGGGAGGCAAAAATTGTTCCCAATCTCCAAGCTGAGCCTCCCCTGGTGCAATTTGAGGCCATTTCCTCTCCTCCTTTCCCTTGGGACATGGCAGCAGAGCCCGACCCCCCCTCACTGCCCCTCCTGTCAGGGAGTTGTGGGGAGCAGTGAGGTCCCCCCTGAGCCTCCTCTGCTCCAGGCTGAGCCCCTTTCCCAGCTCCCTCAGCTGCTCCTCCCAGGATGTGTTTTCCAGACCTTTCACCACGAAAGGATGACTGGGAGATGCCCTTCAGAGGTTCCATCCTGATCACAACAAAATCCCAGTGAAGATCCCCCTTTGCCCTGTAGCCAGCACTGGGGAGGGGATACAAAGCTGCGTTTTTGGGATGGAGTCAGCTTTGCCCTCAGGATCATCTGGGTGAGCTGGAAACGGATCCCTGTTGCCCCAGGAGCTGAGCACGGTGCCATCACCCCTCTAAAAAATTATTTTATTTTTTAACTTATTAAGGTTAGGGTTAGGGGTTACAAAAAAAATCCCTGGCTACAAAACCAGTGGAAAAAAAAAGACAGATCCCTCTTTTCCTTGATGGAATTCATCTTTTGTCCAAACACTTGTGGGGTTTGGAGCCCTTTGCTGGCACTTTCTGAGAGGAACTTCCTCACTGACCCATCTCGAACTCCGAAGGCTGCCAAGCTCGTTGGCCACCTCAAATGTAACACGACATGACTTAAATGGAGGATTGATGTAAAACATTAGGATGTGCTGGATATTCAGGAATTAAAACCCTCCTGGCAGCTGCTGAAGGAAAAGGTCAATCCCATCCAGCTGAAATCCTTGGAGAACCTCGAAGCTTTGCTGGGTGCACTGATGGAGAAGTGTTAATGACCATGCAAAGCTGTGGTCGGGGCTGACCACCAGCCCTCAGCCCTGTCTGGAAAATTATCGACAGCTTTATTGCTTCTTCTTGTCGTGGTCAGGAAATGAAAGGCCTTGCCCTAATCAAGTAATTGCATTAAGCAACTGCCGGGAACATTTGGCTGCTCCTGCTCAACGGCCTCGAAGTCGAGTGGGTTTTAGATTTGCCACCTGTCAGGAGTAGTTTCGGTCACTTTTGTTTTTGGAGTAAAATAATGTTGTTGTTGTTGTTGCTGTTTCTGCCCTTGCAAGTGAAAGTTTGGGGTTGGAGGCAGCCGGTGAAGGCAGGCTGGGGAAAAGCCTGGGCAGTGCTCGGAGAATGGGCGAGAGCAAGGCAAGCAAAGGGAGTTCTGGGCAGAACGGGACACCAGAGCAGGGAATCCGAGAGGAAAGCAAGCGAGGGAAGTTCTGGGCAGAATGAAAGGCTAAACCAGGGAATCTGGAGTAGTAATAATAATAATAATAATAATAATGATGAAAATATTATTAAAACAACCCCAACACCACCAAATGGTTATAATTGAAACCATGCAATTCCTGGGAGACTTTGGACAGTGAGGAAATTTCCTCCTTCCTTCCTCCTTCCCTTCATTTCCCTTTCCTTTCTTTCTCCCTTCTCCTTTCTCCTCTCCTTTCCTTTCCTTTTCTCCTTCCTTTTCCTTTTCCTTTTCCTTTTCCTTTTCCTTTTCCTTTTCCTTTTCCTTTTCCTTTTCCTTTTCCTTTTCCTTTTCCTTTTCCTTTTCCTTTTCCTTTTCCTTTTCCTTTTCCTTTTCCTTCCCCTCAGAAGGAGCCATGGTCCCATTTCCTTCCTGGATTATCACCCTGAGGGAAAGAAGCCTCCAAGAATGTTGCTCTGGTCTCCAGTGTTGGATTTGGTGCTGCAGGATCCCCCGGATTTTCTGCTGGATCTGGGATTTCCCTGGCCTCTGGTGCTGCTTGCAGGGATCTGTTTCCTTTGGCAAACCCTGCTCCTCTTCCCAAAACATCGGAGCTGTTTTAGGCTGGAGCAGCTCTCTCCAATCTAAGAGAGGTCAATGGCAGGGCAAGAACCTTGAGTGACAAAGGACAAGATCCTGGGCAAGGATAAGGACGTGGGAATGTGCAAAGGGGCAGCAGCAGCTTTGTTACCCTCGGGAATTCATTCATTTCTCCCTGGGGAGCATAATAAAATGTTCAGGTTGTAAAGCGACCGAAGGGACACCCTTGGCTCATCACCTGCACTCTACAGAGCTTTAGAATCCCAGAATCCCAGGATGGTTTGGCTTGGAAAGGACCTTACAAATCATCTCATTCCCACCCCTGCCATGGGCAAGGACACCTTCCCCCATCCCAGGCTGCTCCAAGCCCCAATGTCCAACCTTAGACACTGCCAGGGATCCAGGGGCAGCCACAGCTTCTCTGGGAATTCCATTCCAGTCCCTCATCACCATCCCAGGGAACGATTCCTTCCCATGATCCCATCTAACCCTGCCCTGTGTCGATTTAAAACCACTCCCCCTTTTCCCATCACTCCATGAAAAGTCCCTCTCCAGCCTTCCTGTAACCCCTTTAGGCGCTGGAAGAGATGGGATGTGAAATAATGACAGTGAAAATAGGACTGGAAACAGCTTTGGGTGGAAAACAGGCTCCAACAAAGCCAGGGAATGTCCAGGATGCAGGAAAACCCCATCCATACCCAGAGGTTTCCCAGAAGATCCCCACAGCTGCCACAGCAGGACAATGCCAATATTCCAACACGATATTTAACCTACAAAAGGTCCAGGTCACCCCAAAAAGGCCCAGGAGCTGAGCCTTGCCCTGCCTGCCAACAATCCAAATAACCCCGCCGGGAATCCTTCCTCGTGTTCTCACCTCGCTGCGAGAGTTTGTTTCATCTTCTCCAAAGGAAAAATAAAACATTACAAAAATACTTTGGTGACAACTAAAAATGACTCTGAGCCCTTTTCTGATTGTTTTCCTCTCTCATTTAACAACTGCAAGGCTGAATATTCTTCCTGAGCTCCTTTTTCAGTATTTTCGGCGTGTCTGGCAGCTCTTGCATTTAATCTTCCTGCTCTTGTATTCCACGCTCCCATGTTTTCCCTCCATGAAATTGCCCAGCTGCTGGAACGTCCCTGCTCCAGCCCAAAATGCAGAATTAAGTATTTAAAGCTGGACTTGGAAAGCGCAGGGAAAATGTAACTGCTAAAAATATCCTTTTCCAATTTGATTTAGGGTTTTGTGCAGAGTTTTCCTTCGATTTGTGGGATTTATTTCTATTTTAGTGGCTAAATTTCAGTTCTGAGCAAGGAATTATTTAGGAATTCTTAAGCAACTAGCCAATTTACTTTGTAAGGATTCCAGCAGGGCAACTGCTCCCATAAATACACCAAAAATGCAGTTTTGAGAGCAGGCACAGCTACAGCCCCAAAATCTCTCCTGGAAAATAGGAAAAACTGGGATTTCCTGGTTATAGCCGTGTTTGTGGTCATTATTTAAAGAGAAACCCTACTCTGGTTCTTCACCAAACACCAGATCTGCTTCCTGCCTTGAAGAGAATTCCCAAATTTCCAGAGGGGAGATGAGGAGGAAAGGTAAGAGGGGATTTTTGGAGGAAAGCTGATCACTTCCGTAGCTCTGGGCTTTTTCAAACTGCATCATCTGCTTTTTAAATCCTGGAATTTTGGGATGAAATTGGAATTTTGGGATGAGCCATCAAGGGTGTCATTCCACTCATCAAACTGAGCATGGAATGGATGATCCTGAATATTCCTAGAGGGAAACCAAAGTGCTCCCCAAAAAAATCCCTCAGGTGAGGGAGTGCTCAAGTCTCTCCTTTTTTATATCATGGAGACATTTGGCTTGCAAGGAAACTCCAGGAATTTGTGTATTCCCGGGAATCCAAAGCTCTGGAGTCGTTAAAAATAGCATGAAAGGCATTCCTAGAGGAAAAAAATAATGATGATTTTTGTTTGGAAGGAGGTGACGATTGCGGGAATGTTTAGCACACATTCCAGGTTTTGTAAAAGATGAGATATTTCTGAGGAAAATATTCCAGGGGAGCAAGGCAGGGAAGCACCGCAGGATGACAGACAGGCGGGATTTTGGGGGGGAAAAAGATGAAAATCCAGAAACCCAGCTCCGCTGCTAACAGCTGATCCCAGCTCCTTCCCGAGCCAGAAGGAGAGAGGGCGAAGATGAAAAGAGGAAAGCTCGGGAAAGGAAATGAAAAGAGCTTTATTAGCGAGGTTCTTCTCCTGCCTGACCCAATTATCAGATTTTGCATTTAAGTTTAAGACAGCAGATCAAACGGCGAGAGCCACTTTGTACTCGTGCCAGGAGCCCAGATGAGATCTCTCAGGGACTCTCCTGCATGCCAGGAATAAGAAACTCTGCCTCTCCCCAAGGTTTTTTTTGTCTCCATATGGTGCAACGTGCAAAAAACGGCCCCGTTCAGGAGTGCCTGGGTGAAGGCCGGGATTTATGGCACTTTATCAGCTGGGCTGGGATGGGATGGGGGCAGCAGGAGGAAGAGGAAAATCTAATTATAAGTTTCCCCAAATAAGCTCAAAAGAATTGCAAGTCCAAAGGTTGGTGTCAGGCAGGAATGAGCGGTTTGGGATGCTCGGGTCCAAAGCTGCTCGGGATATTTGGGGGTTTTTCAGTCCGTGATAGAAGTTCACCTAAAACATCGCCAAGGTGAGACACGGCAGCTTCTGAGACACCTTGTGAAGCCCCTCACCTCTCTCCCTGCGTTGCAGCATTGAAGCTTGGGGGGTTTTAAGGCTGAGGTGGGATTTGGGGTTGGATGAGACATGAGATGCCTTGAAAGGGTTTTCCTTCCCCTCCTCTTTGGGTGCCCCTGGGAGCACTGGAACCCCTCCACTCTGACCGTGGGCAGAGAACTCGTTCCTGGGCCGTGATGTTCGGCAGGTTGAAGCCTTGGGTTTTAACTTTTATATTTCTCAAACCCTGCAGTGCCTGCTGTGTAACTCGGAAGTTTCTTGTGGCCTGTTAATTTCTGCTCTCCCAGACCAGACATAACAAAGCCTCTCCAGGCCCCAACCCGGCCTGTCCTAGGCCTGAAATGTGCAACCCAACATCTTGGGAAGGGGTGTGAGCTTGGGGAAATTCCATCATTAACTGAAGCTTTAATTGGAGAATTAACCCTGATGTGCAGATGAACCAAAGCTATAAAAGTGTGAAGAACTCGTGACCTGGGCTCCATCTCGGGGTCCATCCTGGCAGTGGCCTCTGGCTCCCCAGGGTGTGCCTGTGAAGGCCTTTCAGAGAAATACCCACCTTTATTCCCTCACTCCTGTCCAGGCTCTGTTTCTAGGTGGCCTCTCAAGGCATCAGAGTTATAAAATAAATGGTGCTGCTTTCACTTCAGCAAATAAAAGCAGAGAACAGCAAAGATCTGGGAGTTAACGGGGCCTGAGCACATCCCTTTAAACAAAACCAGAGACCAAACTCTTCTGGGGGAGTTTAAACTCAGCTTTTCCACACAAGAGGATCCTCCCTCACCTCCTGCAAGAGATGCTCTGGGGTTTAATACCTGCACTGATTTTCCCAGCTGGTTGTGACCCTTTGGCACATTTTTGCCTAAAGTCTTTTAGGGTTTTGGTGCATTTCATTACCACCTGTGTTCCCAAGTGCTGTTCCTGCCTCCTTTTCAGGAGACAACTGCAATCCTGCATTTACAATCTCCTTTGGGCCGAAGCCACTTCTAATGGACTTCACTATTATCCAGCACATTCCTCAGGAGGAAACATCCAGCCCAGACTTGGCTACCTTGGTCCTAAACTTGTTCCACAGAGAAAAGGAGGCCAGGACTTTTTATCCTCCTGTTTTCCTACCTATTTTCATGGCAGCTTCAAGAGATTTTCGCTTTTCTCCGTCGTCATTCACCAACAAACACAAACAGACCCTTCTCACTTTTATGATTTCCCTCTACACAAACATTTAGGGACAACCACCCTGCTTTATCCAGATGCCAGGTAGCCACTTGTGATGCAGATGTTTTTGCATTCCGTATTCTCCTCCTCCTGGTGACCAGAAAAGCCTCAGCGTGTGTAGAAAAAAATATGAAAGAGTGAGGCCTATAAAATCATAAGTACTGGGAGGAAAGTGAGGGCGAATGTTGTTCACTCAAGGGCAAAGAAATTGTCAGGCAACTTTTTCAAAATGACTTTTTCACACGGTTTTTAATTAAATCACAGAATTTTTTGCCACAGGAGGCTGCAGAGGCCAAATTGGAAATGAATCCAAAGAAGTTTAGACATGTTCACAATGAACATGCTGGATGAAACCATGGAAGGAAAGGTTTTTTGCTGTCTATAATAATTTATAAGCAATCCCAGCCCAAGAAATCTGTGCTTCGAGTCCAGATTCTCCTGACCACTGCACGAGACAAGAGATCCTTCACCCCCACAGAATTATTTTGACGAGGAAGGGACAAACCAGGCACAATGTGGAGCACAAAACAACATCTCATGCAGCAGCACAGCTCCAAAAAACATTCCTGCTCTCTAGCTCGGAGGCTGAGCTTGGCCAGGGAGGGAAAACCTTTGTTTTCCTTTCAGGAATCACAAATCCTGCCTTTTCCATGAAGTCTTTAGGTTTTATCCTAAAGATAAAACACAGATATCATCGGGTTTCGATATCATTCCCCTGAGCTGAACGAGCGAGGAGAAGTTTATTCTCCCAAGGATCCATCTGGAAGGAGTCTTCTGGAGGGGAAATATCTGGAGCTGATATTCCTGATTTTCCCAGCTCCCCTTCCCACCCAGAAGAAGGTTCTGAGGGAATGTGTGGGTGAGAGCACAACAAATCCATCCCCTAACACCAAGAACAGCTCTACAAGGTCTGGGAGCTGCTGTTTCCACAAGAAGATTCCCTGGAATGACCAGGAAAGCTCCAGCCATGCCACGATCCCATCCCACAGGGCTCTGTCAGGATGAGTGACTGACAATTAACCATGTTGGATTCTTTGCGAGTCAACCTGAATCAGAACCTTTGCTCCTAATCCTTTTTGGAAAAGGAGGCCAGGACTTTTTTTCCTCCTGTTTCCCTACCAGCTCCCAGCCTGCTCCATTTTCTTTCCACCTCATCCATAACAACATCAACACCGACGTGGGGCTGGGAAGGGAATCATCTTTCTTGGAAAGATTTTGGCTCAACCATGACAGCTCCTTGTGTTGCAGCGTTTTGTGTTTCTTGGTTCAATCCTGCTCATTGTTTGCTCTCTTTTTTCCCTTTCTCCCCCCTTCCCCCCCTTTTTTTTTCCTAAGCCACATTGGAATAAGGAAACACAAATATATAAAAAGCAGCTGTTGAAATGTAATTAAAGAACAGACGGGGCCTTGTGCCAGGCCTGCTGAGGGAAAGGAGAGCCTGAACCCTCCTCTGGACACACCCCAGAGCCGGGATGCAGCTACTGGAAGCAATTCCTGATCATGGAGTGGGAGCAGACAAAGGAAAATCCAGAGGGGGAGCAGACAAAGGCAGAACCAGAGTGGGAATAGAAGAAGGAAGATCCAAAGTGGGAATAGAGGCAGATCCAGAACGGGAATTGAGGCAGATCCACAGGGGCAACACACAAAGGCAGATCCAGAATGGGAACAAAGGCAAATCCAGAGTGAGAACAGAGGCAAATCCAGAGTGGGAGCAGAGAAAAGCAGATCCAGAGTGGGAACAAAGACAGATCTAGAGGGGGAACACACAAAGGCAGATCCAGAGTGGGAACAGACAAAGGAAAATCCAGAGCTGGAACAGAGAGAGGCAGATCCAGAGTGTGAACAAAGATAAATCCAGAGTGAGAACAAAGGCAGATCCAGAGTGGGAACAAAGGCAGATCCAGAGTGAGAACAAAGGCAGATCCAGAGTGTGAACAAAGGCAAATCCAGAGTGGGAACAAAGGCAAATCCAGAGTGGGAACAAAGGCAAATCCAGAGTGGGAACAAAGGCAAAGGCAAACCCAGAGTGGGAACAGACAAGAGACAGATCCAGAGCAGGAGCAGACAGAGGCAGACTCACAGCGTTTGTGTTTGTCCCATCACGTGGCTCCTTCAGCTGGATCAAAGGGGAAGTAAATTATATTTTCATTCCTACTAAACAAGGCTGTTTTCTTCCAAAGCAAATGTTTAGGAATCGGTTGCATAAAGGAAGCCCGAGCCTGCCCTCTCTGTGCTGTCGGGTGTTTCACAGGGATTCCAAGAGCTGCAGAGGGCAAAGCTCTTCTGAACCAGAGTGAAATGTCCCATGGTGTCTGGAGAGACAAGGAGAGCTGGAATTTTCCTGTGTTACAACCCATTCTTGGGTGATTGACCACAGAAATGTTCTTTCATGCAATCATGGAATGGTTTGGGTTGGGAGAGAGCTTAAAATCCATCCAGTGCCACCCCTGCCATGGCAGGGACACCTCCCACTGTGCCAGGCTGCTCCAAGCCCCAATGTCCAACCTGGCCTTGGGCACTGCCAGGGATCCAGGGGCAGCCACAGCTGCTCTGGGCACCCTGTGCCAGGGCCTGCCCACCCTCCCAGGGAACAATTCCTTCCCAAGATCCCATCCAGCCCTGCCCTCTGGCACTGGGAAGCCATTCCCTGGCTCCTGGCCCTGCAGCCCTTGGAAATTGTCCCTCTCCATGTTTCCTGTGGGCTCCTTCAGGCCCTGCAAGGCCACACTGAGGTCACCCCAGAGCTTCTCCTCTCCAGGCTGAACAATCCCAGCTCTCGCAGCCTTTCCTCCCAGCAGAGCTGCTCCATCCCTCTGCCCATCCTGGTGCCTCCTCTGGCCTCTCTGCAGCAGCTCCACGTCCTCCCTGTGCTGGGCCCCAGGGCTGGGGCAGCTCTGCAGGTGGGGTCTCACCTGAGCACAGGGGCACGATCCCAACCCCAATCCCTTTTCTGATCCACTGGGGCAGGCCCAGCTCTCCCAGGGCTGCTCCATCTGCTCATCCCAGCCTGGATTGATCCCTGGGGTTATCCCAACTCAAGTGCAGCACTTGGCCTTGTTGAACCTCACGAGATTCCCGCTTCCCAAGCTTGTCCACGTCCCTCTGGACGTCCCCATCCTTCAGCAGTGTCACCACAATCCTCACCTCGCTGCTGGGCCAGCCCACGAAAGTGGCAGGGAATTTCCATTTTACTTTTCTAAATATATCCCCCAAGCTGCCTGCAAAAGAATTTTCTGTAAGAATCCCAAATCCTCTCCTGGCCAAACCAAACCAACGGCAAGGAAAAGCCAAGGCTGCAGCATTTCCAGATGGTTTTGCCTTTCCATTGGTGCCACAGAAACTTTGATGTGCTGGAAAACACCACCTGTACGTTTATTTATTGAGAGAAGCTCCATTTTCCCTCACCTGCTGCATATCCCAAAGTTTTGGCTCCTCCAGTCAATGCCCGAAACTTGAAAAGGCCAAGAAAATTTAACAAACAAGGAGTTTTCTGCAAAAAATAAAACCTCCAAAACAGCAGGGCTGAAATGTAAAATGAAGCAATCTGGGATTTTATTTCTGGTTTGTGTTGTCTTCCAAGCTCACCTCGAATATGCCAGAGGGAACAGTTTTTCTCTTGATTGATGGAAATTTAAGTCTCCTCATAGGAAGGGTTTCCCTTCCAGAAACTGAAAGCTTTACCCAAAAAAAAAAGGTATCAGACAACACAAAGCTGTGCCAAGGAACAGAATTTTCCAAAGATTTGGCTGGAATAATCACTTTGTTTTACATGGCAAAATCTGTGCTGAGCACAAAACACGCAGATGTGGAAAAAGCAGAAGCTGGATTTGGTTTTAAGAGTCAATTCTTTGTGCAGGGTTGGAAATCCAGGATTATCCATGTGCTGATAGGTGAAGTCACAAAAATAAACAGGAATAAGGAAATATAGCAGGAATTTCAGGATTAAAAGGAGCCTAAAAGTTAAACCATGCAAAGTGGGTGTCATTAGAGTGGTAAAAAGTGAATTTTGGTGGGAAATATCAACAATTCCTCTTCCTAATTTTAGTGAAAGTGTCTCTGCCCATGGCAAGGGATTGGAATGGGATGAGCTTTAAGGTCCCTCCCAACCCAAACAATTCTGAGGTGATTTTTTTACACCAAGCCTAAATTTTGCTGCCTAGGCACCTTGGAATCACTTTATGGAATGGATGGAGGGAAATGAGAACCTGTTTTCCTCAGGCTGCAGCTCTTGGACTAAAAATTTGGGGAAATTTTGGTCTGTCTCTCTCCAGACTCCTCACGCAGGGACTGCCCACATCTGAGAGCTGCACAAACCCCCAAAATTCCTTCCCAGCTCCTATCTACTGATGCGAGAACGTGCTAAAATGGATTTACTCAGACTTTTATCCACGATTTTTCTCCTAGGATGTGAATTCTCCGTAAATCTTGGAGCGTTCTGCAAACAAGGCCCAGCGCCATTATCTCTACTCGGCACATGGGAGATGGAGTTAGAGGAAGGGGGATCTTATCAGCTCAGAGTTAACCCCAGACTGATTAAACCCAGCCTATCTGCGAGTTTAACAGCAGCAGAACCCCTCTGGAGGGAGTTTTTAGGGATGTGACTTGGGCAGGCAAGAGAAGAAAATAATTCTGCGTTTCTCCCGCGAGGTTAGGCTGATTCTCCCGCTTAAGAACAGGCCTGACTTTGCTAAACTGACTTGTCCTCTTCACTTCTGTGGGGCAAAACAATGTGCTGAAAGTTAAATCGGTGCTTGAGGATGAGCTTTTGTAGGGTTGAGCCCTTCTGGGTCACCAAAACACCGCTGCAGTCCCACAGATCGAGATAAAACCCCCTTCAAACCCCGGTGGGGCCTGGGCTGGAGGGATCCGTGTGGCCCCTGAAGGAAAAAACCAACCCAAAGTGGCACCAGCTCCCCTCAGAGGCTCCAAAACCCAAATCAGCTCAAAACAGAAGCGCTGCCCTCCCTCAAATGCAGACCTGGAAGCACCAGGAAAAGCAGGAATTAGGGAGGTATTAAGAGAGCTCCGCTCTTTCCGAGGGTTTGGAGCTCCCGGTTGTTTGTGCCAGAGACACAGGGCTTAAATTAAATTTCTTCCGGCCCAGATGTGCTGGGAGGGGGAGAAGGAGGCAGGAAACTCAGCTTTTCCAACAGATTTCTTTAGTGCAGACATCATCCACGCTCTGGACAGGGTTTGGAGAGGCAGGTGAGGACAGAGTGGCACAATTCATGCTCACAGACGTGTGGTCACACTGCCCGGAGCCACCAGGGCCTCAGGGACACAGCTGGTGACCACTGGCCTGGCACCAACCTCCCGAGGATCCAAGATTCCCTTTTCCAGGTGCAATTCCCTCCTGAGCAGGGCAGGACACCGAATTGGGATCATGGGATCTTTTAAGCCCAACACCAAAATTAAATGTCCCCCCCCTGCCACTTATCCGAGGCCGGGGAAGAGATGGGAGAGGGAACAGATCCTGCAGGTGAGGATCCACATGTCATGGATTCTCCATGCCTGGAAGTGTCCCAGGACAGGTGGGACAGGACATGGAGCAACCTGGGATAGCGGAAAGTGTCCCTGCCCATGGCAGGAGGTGGAACAAAATCATCTTTAACGTCCCTTCCAAGCCAAACCACTCCATCATTCCATGATCCATGCCCTGAAGCCAGCTGGAATTCTTGACTGGGCTGGAATTGCACTCTAATGGAGCACAGACAACACTCTGCTGCAGCAGCAAGTGCTGACACCATCAGCTGCCACTGATTTAATTTGATTTTCTCTCGTGGCTGCCTGGCTGCTCCTAACGAGGCTCACATGGGATGCAGCCGGGATAGGGAGGACCCAGGATTCCTCTGGATGTTGTGGAGTAGCAGAGTCTGAAATATTGGATATTCCCAGCACAAGGCTGAGATTATTCAGAGAATAAACCAGCCTGGATTAGCAGGGAAGGAAATGGGTGCTTTGACACCACTGGTGAATCTTTTCTACCGATATTGTGTTTGTGAGACAAAATGCTGCTGCCAGCGACCACTGAATCCCAGATTTTGGGTGGGAAAAAGCTGTGGAGGAACCGTTGGGGCAGCATTCATAGAAATGAGGAGGGGAAAAATGTGGGAAGAGGAGGAAAAAGCCTAAAAGAGAGGAAAAATTTCCAGGCGCAGCTTGGCAGCACCAGAGTTTATTTGCTCTGCTACCTGAGCACAAGCGAGCTCTGTGTGTTCCAGCCCACGGAAAGATTCCTACAGGGATCCATCCGGAGGGAGAGGTCGGAAAGGCGGTGTCAGCTTATCACAGCCCTCATCTGGGAAATGGGAAAACCAGGAATGACCGGAATATTTCCGTGGATTTCTCCTCCTGTCCCTGTCACACACAGAAGGAGTTTCCCAGGCTGTGCGGAGTCCCCGGGTTTGTGTCCCGTTACTTTTTATCCTGTTTTTCCCCAGGGAAAACGGGATCAGTGCTGTTGGATGGGGAAAATGCCATTTTCCAGGTGGGAGAAGCAGGAAAAATGTGGAGATACCCTCCAGGTACGGGGACAGTGTCAGGAACACACCACGGGAAACACAATCCAACCGGACAAGTGGATTTAGGAGGGATGGGATTAATCCCGAAGGATTAAACGACAGCAGCTAAGCCAGGCTTAAAGGCAGAGCTCCCACAAAATTCCCCTGGATGCTCCACTACAGCCAAGTGACCCTCCCTGCTCCTCCTGGCCTTCCTGAGGCTTGGAATTCCATCTTTGCCAGCCTGGTAGGATTTGTTTAGTCCGGGCTGGCTCCCTGCTGAGGCAGGGCCGGGTCAGGCACAGTCAGGGCTTTGTTCAGGGAGCCACCGCCTAAAGCTGGAATTAAATCCCGTTTAGTCTGCTCCGGAGCCACGTGTCCCTGGATTTTCAGAGGGCAGGGAATGCTGGTGTGTTGGACAGCAGCCCCTGCTGGGATATCCCAAAGGAAAGAGGGGAAAAAAAAAACCCCAAAAACCAAACCAGCAACACTGAAACCAACCCTCGCCTAAAACTGGTCCTAAATTTTGGCAATACGGGAGTTGTGAAGAGAGGAAAAGAGGGAAAGCTGCAGGTTGTGGTTTAGTTGATGGGGTTTGAGGTTATTTTCCGGGAAAATGAGCACATCCAGCCCCTCTGCAGCGGGATGTGAGGCTGCTCAGACAAATCCCCCATGCTCCAATCCCTTTCCAAGCTCCAATCCCTTTCCAAGCTCCAATCCCTCTCCATATTCCAGTCAGGAGCTGGAAATACTGAGCTTTGTCAGGCTGAGGGCGCTGATTCGATGTTGGAGAAATGTGCTCTGCATAGGGATGAATAGAAATGTTTATTTTGGGATGTGGCAGCTCAGGTTGGGAGCTGACAAATTCCCAAAAAATCCCAGGCCCTGACTCCCAGCCCGACGGGAGCTGCACCTCCGGCTGATGGCCGGGCAGGGCTGGGGGATTGCCTCTGGAAACTCCCGTGCTGGAGGAGGGAATTCCCACTCCTTTTCTTAGAAAGAAGTGAATCTGAAGCAGATTTGGGGACCCTGGTGGGGTCAGAATGTGCTGGGTGAGAGGAAGATGGAATTTTCTGCTGCCCTCGAAATAAATCCAACCCAACCCAACCACTGCTCCTGTTTGATATAAACTCAGGAATTTTTGCTTGAATTTTGCTCTTGATTTAATCATGGAATCATGGAATGGTTTGGGTTGGAAAAATCCCTAAAGATCATCTCATTCCAAGTCTGTGCCATGGGCAGGGACACCTCCCACTGTCCCAGGCTGCTCCAAGCCCCAATGCCCAACCTGGCCTTGGGCACTGCCAGGGATCCAGGGGCAGCCACAGCTGCTCTGGGCGCCCTGTGCCAGGGCCTGCCCACCCTCCCAGGGAACAATTCCTTCCCAAGATCCCATATAATCCTGCCATCTTCCATCTTAAAATGATTCCCCCTTTTTCTATCACTCCATTCCCTTGTCTAAAATCCCCCTCCAGACTTCTTGTAAGCCTCCATTACATTTTGGAATCTTCCCACCACCCTTTATATTTTTGTTTTCCAGCTTTTTATGGTTTTACCGGTCTGAAATTAGTATCAGAGGCGGGGGAAGAGTCTCTCCAGCCCTTCCTGAAGGTTTTCCTGGGTCATTTTGTAACAAAAATTCATTGCAGAGCACTCTGGGGCAGTGGAAGGTGTCCCTGCCCATGGCAGGGGTGGCACTGGATGGGCTTTAAGGTTCCTTCCAACCCCAAAACAATCTGGGATTTCACTCCATGATTCCCTGCTGGGTGAGGGATGTGACAAAGTCCTTCAGGGATCACTTGGTGCTGAACCAAGAGCTCATTTCCCTCTGAGTGGCACAAAATCCCCAGAGAAAGCAACAGAAAAGAGGGGAAACCCCAAACAATAGAAAAGAGAAAAACCCAAACACTTTATAAAAGGTTTCGGGCTTGTCTGTGTAATAGAATTGAATAATAATGAAATTTTGAAGTTATTATTTTCAAGTTTTAAAAATAAAACCTCCACAGCAGCACAACCATTCATTTTTTGCTCTCCCAAGCCAGGTCAGCCTGAGAGGTTCCAGCTTCAGGGCTCGGATGGGGCAAGCCAAGCTTTTTGGACGAGAAGCGAGAGGCTGACAAGGAACACAGTGTGCAGGACATGTGCAGGCACTCGAACAAAAATGCAAATCCAGCTCTGCAGTCTCCAGCTTTTCCGGTCGGAAGGAATTGCCAGAAAATGATTCCAGTCAGGGAAAACAAAAAAGATGCTGCTGCTGCTGGAGAAATTCTCTTCAGTTGTTTCCCAACTCACTTTCTTTTGGGAATAACTGAGGAGAACGTCAGGATGCAGATCCTGATCCTCTCCCCCTGCTCAGGGCAGCCTGGGCATGGAGCAGCTCCAGCCTGGAAGGATTTGAGGTGGATCCTGAGCCCTTTGGAAGGACATTAAATCCCAGGCCATGGGGACTTCTGGCTGCCCTGGACAGAGCTGATCTCAGCCTGGTGGGAGAAGGGAAAAGCCAACGTGGGGCTGAACAGGGCACTGCAATCAGCAGTCAAAAATCAGGGAATCATGGAATGCTTTGGGAAGGAAGGGACCTAAAAACCACCTAATTCCACCTCCTGCCACTGACAAGGACCTGTTCCACCATCCCAGGGTGCTCCAAACCCCGGGCAACCTGACCTTGGACACTTCCAGAGACCTGAAAAGCTTTTTTTCCTCAAAGGATTTGGGAATAACCTTTTTTTGGGATAAATGAGAAGATGGCAACCAATTCCAGGAGATAAGAGTAGCCCAGAGCCAGCAGAGGAGGGAGGGATAGGAAAGAAAAATCCCACGGGAGCTTCCACCAAAGGAACCGTCGGGTGTTCGATTCTTGCCCTGCTCGGGGGAACAACTTTGCAACCAAACAAGGTCACAGCAAACAAATCCTTGGCTCCTCCAGCAGCACCTATTCCCAGGAAAAACCTCCTCAAAGCCCCTCTGCAGAATTCCCGTGGGATGAGAAGAAGGAAAAGTGTCACATCTTGGAGTGGCAGCTTAGCTCAGAGCGACCCTTGGTGGGTGAAGAACCCTGAGGACAAAGGCTCTGCTCAGCATCTCATTCCCACTTATCCAGCACCAAAACCTCCTGGAATCTTCTCCCAGGCCCTAAAGCAGCATTCACACCCTGAGCAGGGATGTCCAGGTGGGACACTGAGAAACTCAGTCCTTCCAATCCATTGTCCCAGCTAAATCCTGGAAAAACTCAATCCTTCCAATCCACGGTCCCAAAAAACTCCTGGAAAAACTCAATCCTTCCAATCCACTGTCCCAAAAAACTGGAAAAACTCAATCCTTCCAATCCATTGTCCCAAAAAACTCCTGGAAAAACTCAATCCTTCCAATCCA